>JAFMOC010000004.1:5732500-5977500 GCA_019802505.1 Corydoras sp. C115
TTCAAGGTAAATTGGCTGCTCTAAATTGCCCCATATAGTGTGTGTGCGTATGTGTGAGTGTGTGCTCAGTGACACACGGTGTCCTGCCTTAGGTGTATCTGTCCAGTGCCTCAAACATTTTAAGTGGACAAGATGATGAGATAAAATCTGAAAGTAAAACCTTTTGGAAATACAACCCTTGCCATTTGTGCAATGACGTACAAAACCCTTGATGACGTCCTCACCAGCATTTAGCAAACAGACATGTGGTGTTCTGTATAGTTTCCATTATGTAATATTGTATAAATAACATGTATTTAACTTGGAACTGATATTTTTTATTTCTGTTGTCGCATTTTAATTTTGCTTTTGTTCTTATTTAAAAAAAAATGCATTATTGTTATGATTTATGTTTTATGTGTTTTTACTATTTTATTAATGTTATACTCATTTATTTGTGGTAAAGGTCTTAGAAAAGCTATATAAATACTTTACTTTGCTTTATTTAATTAAAACAATAAGGTTGTGGGCATCTGAATATTTTTTTGTCACTGTAACTAAATTCAGGACTAAGATTGATTGTTTTTAACAGTTTTTCTTTATTGCCGTATCTGCACAGAATCTCAGAAAAAAACAATAATTTTACCTGAAGTGCTCCACATTTAACCTACCCTGCAGTGAAACACACACATATACACTGAGTTAAGTGAGCATATGTGCCCAGAGCGGTGGGAAGCCTTGTATATGGCACCCAGGGAGCAATTGGGGTTAGGTGTCTTGCTCAAGTGCACTTCAGCCATGCTATTTGGTGAGATCAGGAATCGAACCGGGGACCTTCAGGTCACAAGGCTGGTTTCTTAACCACAGCTTCACTGCAGCTGTATCCATCCTATTAGGGTCGTTGGGGGGGGGGGGGGTTCCCCATGCCAGGGGAGAACGTTTCGGTCACTGGGCAGATACACCCAGGACAGGGTGTTAATCTATCGCTGGGTACGCACTCACTCGCACAAAACACACTATATGGGGTATCCTTTCATTCATTATCTCCCGCTTTATCCTCTATTAGGGTCGCGGTGGGGTTCCCCATGCCCATCCAGGGGAGAACGTCTCGGGCGCTGGGCAGATAGACCCAGGACAGGGCACCAATCCATCGCTGGGCACACAATCACTCACACAGACACACTATATATGGGGCAATTTTTTTTTGAGAATTCAATTGACTTAATCCATGTTTTTGGACTGTGGGAGGAAACCGGAGAACCCGGAGGAAACCCACGCAGACACGGGGAGAACATGGAAACTCCACCCAGATGGGGATTCGAACCGGGAATCCCTAGCGCTGAGAGGCGAACGTGCTAACCATTAAGCCACCGTGCCGCCATCTATATGGGGTAATTTTGGAGAATCCGATTGATCTTGATCCATGTTTTTGGACTGTGGGAGGAAACCGGAGAACCCGGAGGAAACCTACGCTGACACGGGGAGAACATGGAACCTCCACCCAGATTGCAATTCGAACCGGGAATCCCTAGGGCAATAACCTTTCTTTTTTTGTTGTTGTTGTTGTAAAAAGTAATTTTACAAACTGTGTTGAAACATCTGTAGTTTGTGGCTCACAGAACTGTACACATTGAGATCCATGAGGTCCAGTCACTCGAAGGCATATGCTTGTAGACTGTATCACACGCATTTGGGAGACATTAATTGTTTCCTATTGTACCCATATATTTACCATAGTAGAATTAATCTTATTTTAAGAAATTCTCGACAAAAAGGCAACATCAGGCAACACCGCTGCCAAGATTTGCAAATGGGAACTCTGTTTCGAGATGTTTATAGTCGGAACCTTGACGCGTTACACATCTGCTGTCACTATAGGAACCGGGCTGTGTTTGCACACACTAGGTAATTCGACATTTACGATGATTATAAAGTTACGATTTGAGGCTCAGAAGTCTTTCTTTGCTGTAAAACGATGAGAAAAATCAAGTTTTATTTTATTTTGCTTCATTTTAAGCGCTTAAAATCTTCTTGTTAACGTCGTTAAGTAGTTATTACAAACATATATACACAATTTCAAACACTATGGAAACCCATTTCCGATACTAACTATCGTAAATAAAGATAAATACAGCAAAGTATCTTAAGATTCTTACTTTTTATCTCTGAGTTCTAACTCTAAATTCTGGAATTCTGACTTTATACTACGACTGCGCATGCGCGCTCGTACACTCACATAATCCACGAACACAATGTGTAATAGATTACAAACACAGTTTTATTATCAACATCAAAGCGATTTAAACGTTATAGTTCCTTATAACAACATAACAATTAACCAAAGACGCTGGACACCTGAGCAGCACAGTTTATAACATTTAAAAGTAAGTAAATCACATTACACAGCTTTCTTGTCATTCATTCATTCATTATCTCCCGCTTTATCCTCTATTAGGGTCGCGGTGGGGTTCCCCATGCCCATCCAGGGGAGAACGTCTCGGGCGCTGGGCAGATACACCCAGGACAGGGCGCCAATCCATCGCTGGGCACACACTCACTCACACAGACACACTCTATATGGGGCAATTTTGAGAATTTAATTGACTTGATCCATGTTTTTGGACTGTGGGAGGAAACCGGAGAACACGGAGGAAACCCACGCAGACACGGGGAGAACATGGAAACTCCACCCAGATGGGGATTCGAACCGGGAATCCCTGGGAGGCGAACGTGCTAACCACTAAACCACCTTTTGTCATTTACTTCAATTGTATTAGTATTACACCAGTTGGCATTTACAGTTATTCCATCCATCCATTATTTTCCGCTTTATCCTCTATTAGGGTCGCGGTGGGGTTCCCCATGCCCATCCAGGGGAGAACGTTTCGGGCGCTGGGCAGATAGACTCAGGACAGGGTGCCAATCTATCGCTGGGCACACACTCACTCACTCACTCACAAAGACACAAACACACTCCATATGGGGCAATTTGGAGAACTCAATTGACTTGATCCATGTTTTTGGACAGTGGGAGGAAACTGGAGAACCTGAAGGAAACCCACGTGGACACGGGGAGAACATGGAAACTCCACCCAGATGGGGATTCGAATCATGTACAGTTATTTATTAATCACGTTTTCTAATTAGCAAAAGATGGATGTCATTCAGACTGATGACAGTCAGTGCATTAGCTATAATCAAAAATGAGAGGTTTCCTTCTTTTGCTAAATCATTCATTCATCCTCATTCCATCATGATCCAGAGCAGATATTATTCATTCATTCATTATCTTTTGTTTAATCCTCCATTCTGGTCACGACAGGGTTCCCCATCCCCATCCGAGGAGAACGTTTCAGGCACTGGGCAGATACTCCCAGGACAGGGCTCCAATCTATCACTGGGCACACACTCACTCAGACATACACACAAACACACATAGTATATGGGGAAATTTAGAGCATTTTATGTACCTCGATGGTTTTGGACTATGCAAGGAAACCCGGGGAGAACATGGAAACCACCCAGATTGGGATTCGAAATTGGAAACCACAGCTCTGAGAGAACATGCTGATCACTAAGTCACCGTGACGCTCCCTTAGATAAATTCATTTATTCATCCTCTTTTGCCTATCACTGGGCACACTCACTCACACAGTCACACATTTACATTTAGTCATTTAGCAGACGCTTTTATCCAAAGCGACTTACAAATGAGAACTTACACACAAACACACACTATATGGAGCAATTTAGAGCATTTAATTTACCTCGAATCCATGTTTTTGGAATGTAGGCGGAAACTGGAGAACCCAGAGGAAACCTACATGGACACAGGGAGAACATGGAAACTACACCAAATCATAGGCGGACGTGTTAACTACTACACCACTGTCCTGCCCCACTTTACAATTGATTAGTGTAAATATCAAATGTGTGATTTTTTTTGACTGAAACTGAATTTGCAGCCTTATTTAAATCTTTCCCTTTAGTTTATGATACAGCTGATGTGTTGTAACGTGTAATGTTTTAACTGCCTTGCTTACCAATTGACTGTTAAAACTTTTTCAACTTTGAATGTGAAAAACAACGGCCATGACATGTCTTTTTATAATTTCCGGATGTTCTGTTGTTTTATATTTGCTGCATATGAAAACAAGTTGAACCTGGGGCTCTTATTTAGGAAAACACGGTAACCATGCAAGATCGTGAGGACCTAGACACTCAGCTGGCCTGTAAGGAAAGGGAGTGGAAAGACCTTCAGACCCTCCGCGTTCAGCTGCTGAAGACTGCACTCGCTAAGGCCACCAGCGAACTTTCCACACAGCAGGAGCGTTTTCTGATCTTACGCGATGACTTCCAGTATAACCTCCGTGTACTGGAGGAGAGAGACCATGAGTTAGAGCACTATGATGTAATGGTTTTACAAATCCAAACTGAAGACTCTGTCCGACAAGCAGCACTTAGTGACCTGAAAATAAAGCTGGCGGAACTTCAGGAAAAGCTGGCTGAGGCCAACATGCAGAAAGAGGATCTCCAGACTCAGTATCACAAGAGAGGAGCAGAGCACCGCATGCAGCTGGAAAGAGTTCAAAGGTTGAGAATTTTCTGAATCAAAACTCATTCAGTCATTATCTCCCGCTTTATCCTCTATTAGGGTCGCGGGGGGTTCCCCATGTCCATCCAGGGGAGAACGTCTCGGGAGTTGGGCAGATAGACCCAGGACAGGGCGCCAATCCATCGCTGGGCACACACTCACTCAGAGACACACTATATGGGGCAATTTTTGAGAATTCAATCGACTTGATCCATGTTTTTGGACTGTGGGAGGAAACCGGAGAACCCGGAGGAAACCCACGCAGACACGGGGAGAACATGGAAACTCCACCCAGATGGGGATTCGAACCGGGAATCCCTAGTGCTGAGAGGCAAACGTGCAAACAAAAAAAATTATTGGTGCATTTAGGCGTAATCCTCGTGTTGTCATAATATTCTGTATACTTTTTGGAAATCACTAAATTTCCACTGATTGAATTCATTTATGTGATCATTTGTAAATGTAGGCGGAGCCAGAGAATTAGGTAAAGTGATGGATCTTACTAGTTTTCCTGGCTTTTCTTCTCTCTTTTTAATTTTTATTATTTTTTTTTTTTACAAATTTGCATTTAATCGCAGGTCTACAATCACACTGGTTTTATAAAATAATACCTTCCACTTAACCCTATACTGGGGACCATGTTCACGGGGGGTCAGGCGCTGGGCAGATACACTAAAGACTCAAAGCACGTTGGCTTATTGGTCCGCAAGTTCGCCTCTCAGCACTGGGGATCCAGGTTCGAATCCCAATCTGCATGGAGTTTCCGTGTTCACCCCGTGTTCGCACGGGTTTCCTTCCACGGTCCAAAAAAACATGGATTCAAGGTAAATTCAATGCTCTAAATTGCCCAGTAGTGTGTGTGTCAGTGTGGGTGAGTTTGTGCCCAGTGATAGATTGGTGTCCTGTCCTGGGTGTATCCTCCCAGTGCACAAAATGTTCTCCCCTGGATGGGCATGATAAACCCCACGACCCTAGTAGAGGATTAAGCAGAAGATAATGAATGAATGGAAAATAGGAGGTTATCTGATGAGGTGTCCGTTGACTGTAGGCATTGCAAATCTGTAGTAGGTTTCTGTGTGAGATGATTGACATGTTGGCTTTGCAGTGATAAGGAGGGTGAGATTCAGAGACTCAGGGATGAAAATAAGACATTAAAATGGGATCTTCACAGACGGATCCAGGAGTCAGATGGAAAACTGGCTCTGCAAAAACAGGTAACGTATAACAACAGATTTATAACCAGACAAAATACAGCATAATTTTCATCATGTGTTTGAACTGTACGGCATGCTTAAGGTTATTTTGATAAGCTATTGTTTCATATCTAAAGTAACTCTGATTTTGACAGAGGTTTGACAGAGGGGCTTCCAACAGGCAGCACAGCCATGTTACTGATGTTCCTCCAGCTCTCTGTAACCAGAGAAGCTAATGAGGGATGAGAATTGTTTTTGTCCAGCACAAAGATGATAGATTATTTTGTCTGTGCCAAAAATAGGTGTTGTATTTTTGGTTTCAATGTATTTTGCCTTTGACATTTAACAGTCGTGCTGGAAAAAGCTGCAGTCTGCTCAGTAACTGTAATAAATCAGCAGCGTGTGTGTGTGTGTGTGTGTTTGTGTTTGTGTCTGTGTGTGTTTGTGTGTGTGTTTGTGTCTGTGTGTGTGTTTGTGTGTGTTTGTCTTTGTGTGTTTGTGTGTGTGTTTGTGTGTTTGTCTGTGTGTCTGTGTGTGTGTCTGTGTCTGTGTGTGTGTGTGTGTCTGTGTGTGTGTGTGTGTGTGTGTGTGTGTTTGTGTTTGTGTGTGTGTGTGTTTGTGTGTGTGTGTTTGTGTGTGTATGTGTGTGTGTGTCTGTGTGTGTCTGTGTGTGTGTGTCTGTGTGTGTGTCTGTGTGTGTGTGTGTGTGTGTGTGTCTGTGTGTGTGTCTGTGTGTGTGTTTGTGTGTGTGTTTGTGTGTGTGTTTATGTGTGTGTTTGTGTGTGTTTGTCTTTGTCTTTGTGTGTTTGTGTGTGTGTTTGTCTGTGTGTGTGTGTTTGTGTGTGTGTTTGTGTCTGTGTGTGCGTTTGTCTGTGTGTGTGTTTGTGTGTGTTTGTGTGTGTGTGTGTGTGTGTTTGTGTGTGTTTGTCTTTGTCTTTGTGTGTTTGTGTGTGTGTTTGTCTGTGTGTGTGTGTTTGTGTGTGTGTTTGTGTCTGTGTGTGTGTTTGTCTGTGTGTGTGTTTGTGTGTGTGTGTGTTTGTGTGTGTGTGTGTGTGTTTGTGTGTGTGTGTGTGTGTGTTTGTTTGTG
Source organism: Corydoras sp. C115 (assembly GCA_019802505.1). Taxonomy (NCBI): domain Eukaryota; kingdom Metazoa; phylum Chordata; class Actinopteri; order Siluriformes; family Callichthyidae; genus Corydoras; species Corydoras sp. C115. The sequence continues at coordinate 5,739,354 of JAFMOC010000004.1, forward strand.
TGTTTGTTTGTGTGTGTGTGTGTCTGTGTGTGTGTCTGTGTGTTTGTCTGTGTGTTTGTGTGTGTGTTTGTGTGTGTGTTTGTGTGTGTGTGTGTGTGTTTGTGTGTGTGTTTGTGTCTGTGTTTGTGTCTGTGTGTGTGCGTGTGCGTGTGTGTTTCGGCCCCGGTACTGGGTTGCCAATTGTTAAGCAATATAATAATTACAATTATACAGCACCAATCAAAACTTTATTGTCCATTTTATCACTTCCACTTATTGTGACGATGTTATTGTGACATTTAACAGTCGTGCTGGAAAAAGCTGCAGTCTGCTCAGTAACTGTAATAAATCAGCAGTGTGTGTGTGTGTTTGTGTGTGTGTTTGTGTGTGTGTTTGTGTGTTTGTGTGTGTGTGTTTGTGTGTGTGTGTCTGTGTGTGTTTGTGTGTGTGTTTGTGTGTGTGTTTGTGTGTGTGTTTGAGTGTGTGTGTGTGTTTGAGTGTGTGTCTGTGTGTGTGTCTGTGTGTGTGTGTGTGTGTGTGTCTGTGTGTGTGTGTCTGTGTGTGTTTGTGTGTGTGTTTGTGTCTGTGTGTGTGTCTGTGTGTGTGTCTGTGTGTGTTTGTGTCTGTGTGTGTTTGTGTGTGTGTTTGTGTGTGTTTGTCTTTGTCTGTGTGTTTGTGTGTGTGTTTGTCTGTGTGTTTGTGTGTGTTTATGTGTGTGTTTATGTGTGTGTTTATATGTGTGTTTATGTGTGTGTTTGTTTGTGTGTGTTTGTGTGTGTGTGTGTGTGTGTGTTTGTGTGTGTTTGTGTGTGTGTTTGTGTCTGTGTTTGTGTCTGTGTTTGTGTCTGTGTTTGTGTTTGTGTGTGTGTTTGTGTCTGTGTTTGTGTCTGTGTGTGTGCGTGCGTGTGTGTGTGTGTTTCAGCCCGGTACTGGGTTGCCAATTGTTAAGCAATATAATTAATTACAATTATACAGTACCAATCAAAAGTTTATTGTCCATTTTATCACTTCCACTTATTGTGACGATGGACTTTGTAGTTCTACAATTACTGGCCGTAGTCTATCTGTTTGTGGACTACAGTACATCTCCAGTTCTTTCAAAAATGATCTGAAATCACTTTTATTTACATTTCATATTGTTTACGTAGAATTATTTTATCTCAGATGAGATTTATGTTGCTGATCTATCACTTTATTACGTTTCCTTATCTGCCTCATTTTCCATCCATCCATCCATTATCTTCTGCTTTATCCTGTACTAGGGTCACGGGGGGTTCTCCACGCCCATCCGATTCGAACTTGGAAACCCCAGCGCTGAGAGAACATGCCGATCACTAAGTCTCTGTGACGCTCCCTTAGATAAATTCATTTATTCATTATCTTCCGCCTAATCCTCTACTAGGCTCGCAGCTAGAATCCCCATGCCCATCCAGGGGAGAACGTTTCAGTCGCTGGGCAGATACACCCAGGACAGGGCGCCAATCTATCTCTGGGCACACACTTACTCACACAAACACACTCTATATGGGGCAATTTGGAGAATTCAATAAACCTTGATCCATGTTTTTGAACTGTGGGAGGAAAATGGAGAAAATTATAACTTTTCAGTTGTATTATGCATTTGCTTGACTTCATCTGTGTATTAAATTGATAAAAAAATTATTTTAAATCTAAAACATTATTTTCTAATATATTTTTTATGTGTTAGTTGAACAGGTTTTTCTTTTGTGATAAAGGCTTATATAAGCAACTTGCAGTGTACAGTTCTGATGTGGCACTCTGTAAATGGAATCACATCATGACAGCTTGTCTGCTTCTGTATTTAATGGCAGGAAATGTTGGCAGACTTCGACAGTGAGATGAGGAAACGGGAGCATGAGTTTAATTTACGACTGGATGAAATGCACAATGTTATTCTGTCATTTGAGCTCAAGGTATGAAATATTAAATTAGTGAACCATTTACTTATTTCTCTTTTTGAGAGAGGAAAACTATACACAATTCTTATGCATGTTTTCAAGAAAGAAAGAAATGTTTCATCTTTAACATTTTTTTTTTATATTTACAGTCAGTCAGTGAAAAGTTTGGAAACACCTCCTTTTTGCTCGACCTGCTTTAAAAATGGATGTTGTAGTTCTACAATTCCAGACTGTAGTCCATCGGTTTGTGGACTACAGTACATACTGCGTTAACCCCCTTTATTCTGTTCTCTAATGGTCAGGACCTGAAAAGTAGCACCACAGAGCAGGGATTATTTGGTTGGTGCATTATTCCTATCCCAGCACGTCTTTAAATGAAACTACAGCAGCACTGCTGCCCTAAAACCCCCCTCACTTTGTCAGTGTCACTGCAGAACTGACAATAAACAAATCCACCACCCAAATTATACCAGTTCTGTGATGGTCCTGACCAATGGAGCGATATAGTGATCTAATTTGCCTAGGGTTTGCACACAGAGGAATTTGTCCTACACATTTAACCCATCCATACTGTGAAACACACATATATACACACACTGGTGATGTGATCACATCTGCAAGGGAAGTTAGGTGTTAGGGGGTTAGGTGCTTTGCTCAAGGCACTTCAGCCATAGTGGGAATCAAACAGGGGACCTTCAGGTCAAAAGGCTGGTTCCTTAACCACAAGCCTACAACTGCCCAAAGTTAGGGGTTAAAATCCCAAATCCAACAAAGTTACCAATGTGGGCTGTTGAGTGGTTACCAATGTGGGCTTTTTTTAGTTCCCTGATGGAAACGGAAAACATAGAGAACAGAGAACCAACAGGGGATCAACAAAAAAAATGAAACATACAGTACATATAGACTTCCTCTATTTGGCAAGTGGAGAGAATAGAGGGTAGGGTACGGCTCAAGAGTCCACATTGGAAATTTTTTTGGACTTGAGAATTTCAAATCCCAACTTTCAGATTGATGAACCCACATCCCAACCAGTAAGCTAACATAACGTTTATTATTCGGGTGGTGAATGATTCTCAGGGTGGCAGTAAACTTGACGGTTGACATTGACAGAAGTGTGTTCTGTATGGCTAAATCAGATGCAGCAGTGTTGCCAGAGGGTTTAAACTCCTCAGTGTTACTGCTGTACTATTCCACCACCCACAAACACACGGCCAAAAGGTTCCTGTAGTCAATGTAATAAAGGATTGTAGGATGACTAACACTAACAGCACACCATTGTCACAACAGTGCTGAGATCGATCCCCTACCCAATCCGTGATGGTGTTTTTGGGGTTCTGTCTGCCTGCGTGGCCTCCTGTCCTGACAGCCTTTGTGTTTCATATTCATTCATTCATTCATTATCTTCCACTTTATCCTCTATTAGGGTCACGGTGGGGTTCCCCATGCCCATCCAGGGGAGAACGTCTCGGGCGCTGGGCAGATACACCCAGGACAGGGCGCCGATCTATCGCTGGGCACACACTCACTCACACAAACACACTCTATAGGGCGCAATTTGGAGAACTCAATTGACTTGATCCATGTTTTTGGACTGTGGGAGGAAACAGGAGAACCCGGAGGAAACCCACGTGGACACGGGGAGAACATGGAAACTCCACCCACCCGCCCGTGTTTCATATTACTTGTTAATTATATATAACTTGCTAATTTTAATGCTAAACTCATCAGTTATATCGGTATTTTAATTAACAGGTGCAGCTCCTAAATAAAGAATTGGACGTTAATGCCAAAGCTCGCAGCAAGGCTGCTGAGGCGCTGAATCTCTCAGAGCAGCTCTATCAGCAAGTCCAGAAAGACATCCTGCACAAAGACTGGGAACTCAAGAACATATCAGCAATTAATGACGCTCGGTACTCAAACTCGTCTGTGTGTATGAGTATAGTGTACAATTCCTGACGTCGTTCAACTCAATAAAATACTGCTGCCCGTATGTTACAGGATTGAAGAGCTTGAAGAAAAACTCTACCAAATGACGGTTAAGCACAAAGAAGAAAATGACCTCAACAGCAGGAAGTAATTCACTAGATAACCACATGGCCTTGTTTAATAATGCACATTACATATTAGTCACTTCCGACTAAGTAATTTGGCCTTGAGTACCAGTCAAAAGTTTGGACACACCTCCTTCTTGGGCCTTTTGTGTATTTTCTCCACTTATCATATACAGTAGATGGACTTTGTAGTTTTACAATTACAGACTGTAGTTTATCTGTTTTCTATTTTTTGTTAGTCACCTGTTGGTCCTCTGTTCTCTGTAATCTATTGGTCAGGACCATCACAGAACCAGTCTAATTTGGGTGGTGTATTGTTTATTGTCTGTTCTGTGGTGAGGGGATTTTAGTGCAGCAGTGCTGCTGTAGTTTCCTTTAAACACCTCAGTGTTTATCTGGGGTAAGAATAATGCACCCACCAAATAATACATGCATTGTGGTGATACTATTTGGGTCCTGACCATAAGAGAACAGAGTAAAGCGGATTAACACAGTATGTATTGTAGTACAGAAACAGATGGACTACAGTCTGTAATTGAAAAACACATTTTTACTCTCTGGCTTTTAACCCACCATGATTTTACATTGGTTTTAATAACCTTTTAGTGTTTTACTTGATGTATTGTTTTATTGTTTATATTGTATTCTAGTATTCTTGTTTTTTTTATAATTTGAAGTTTAAACTATGTACAGCACTTTGTTGCAGCTGCTTTTTTTTTTTTTTAAAGTGCTTTATAAATAAAATTTAGTTGAGTTGAGTTGAGTTGAGAAAAACTACAAAAGTCCATCTTTACAGTAAGTGGAACTGAGAACATGGACAATAAGTGAAGCTATAAAGGAGGTGTGTCTTATATTTTAACTGGCACACTATATGTAAGTAACAGCAGTGGAACATTTAACTGTATGTGTATCACTGAATGCTCTATGTGTCCTAAACTAGCTCGAACCAATATGGGATAGTTATTGGTATAACTAATTATTGGTTGATAAAAGTGCTTAAAGCTCCACCTCCCAAAAACGGTAGTAATTTTCTTGGAGCACATAAAGTGCCTCAGGACTTCCTTTTTTTAAGTTGTTTGGGGAAGGTGTTTGTGTGTTGCTTAGCAATAATTTTTTAGTCCATATCTAGTTGCTAATCTATTCGTAATTTACATGACCCACCCAATTTACTTATTTAGCAGATGCTTTTATCCAAAGTGACTTACAAGGGAGTGAAAAACACAAGTCCATAAGTTAAGGTGAAATCATCTAAAATTACAGTGTCATTAGCCGAACTGGTTTCAATTAACTGGTTTGCCTAGGGAAGATTAATAAGATTAATTAATAATAAGTAATAAATAATTAAATAAACAAGCATTATAATTTGTTTTTGTTACATTCTGCTAACAAACAGTTGGTAGAACATTGAAGTAGAACATTGAAATCTCTTAGGAATTCTGTTTGAGAATTTGAGTTCTCCTACTGTATACAGAATATCAGCATGTCTGTGATTGTATATGAGGCTCTCTGGGGCAAAACCATCACCGTATTCTTGTAATGGAATATGGGTTTTTAATAGACTGGGATTTGGTAAATTGTTAAAAAGTGTATAATTGTTATAAAGCAAAAGAAAATGCAGATAAATTAGAATACGTCATTATATACTAACAAATCTTTATTCGTGTCGAGGTCATGAACTTCGCTGTAGTGATAGATGAGCTATAAATATGTCGTGCACTTTAATTCGAGAGGGTTAATCTACTGTGAAGTGATGTGCTGTGGTGTGATGTGCTTTGCTGTGGTGTGGTCTTACTACTCTGCATAGGCATGCCAAGTTGGAACAGAGAGCAAGAGAGAGACAGACTGCTTTGGAGACGCTGAAGAAAGCACACGCCAATGAGCTGCAAGAGGAGAAGAAGAGATCCTCTCAAATCCAGATGCAGCTAGAGAGTTTACAGCAGGAACAGGAATGGAGGCAGAAAAGCCATGTAGATGAGCTTGGGCACCAAGAGCAACTGACCCAAGAGTAAGACATGAAGCACTTTATGACTTATTTCACATTATGTCTACCGAGGCTTAATGACATCCCATTCTAAGTTGGGCCTGGCTCAGAGTCATAGTTCTAGTTAATCCTGAAGGTATTGGATGGGGTTGAGGCCAGGGCTCATTTTAAAGTTATCTATGGTTCATGGCTAGGTGCTTACACATATGAAATGGAGACAAAAAAAATCACCTCAATCCAATGAGTAATAGATGTGTCCATAAACATTTGTCTACATGTTGTGTCATTGTATGTGTTTTCCCAATACTGACATTTTGTCAGAACAATAAACATCCATCCATCCATCCATTATTTTCCGCTTTATCCTATATTAGGATCATGGGGGGGTTCCCCATGCCCATCCAGGGGAGAACATCTCGGGCACTGGGCAGATAGACCCAGGGACAGGGCAAGAATCTATCGCTGGGCACACACTCGCTCACACAGACACACTCTATATGGGGCAATTTGGAGAACTCAATTGACTTGATCCATGTTTTTGGACTGTGGGAGGAAACCGGAGAACCTGAAGGAAACCCACATGGACACAGGGAGAACATGGAAACTCCACCCAGATGGGGATTCGAACCGGGAATCCCTAGTGCTGAGAGGCGAACGTGCTAACCACAAAGCCACCCTGCCGCCTAAAACAATAAACATGTTACAACAAAATAAAAAAAACACTTACCACCTTGGCGGCACGGTGGCTTAGTGGTTAGCACGTTCTCCTCTCAGCGCTAGGGATTCCCAGTTCGAATCCTCATCTGGGTGGAGTTTCCATGTTCTCCCCGTGTCTGCGTGGGTTTCCTCCGGGTTCTCCGGTTTCCTCCCACAGTCCAAAAACATGGATCAAGTCAATTGAATTCTCTAAATTGCCCCATATAGAGTGTGTCTGTGTTAGTGAGTGTGTGCCCAGCGATGGATTGGCGCCCTGTCCTAGGTCTATCTGCCCAGCGCCCGAGACGTTCTCCCCTGGATGGGCATGGGGAACCCCACCGCGACCCTAATAGAGGACAAAGCGGGAGATAATGAATGAATGAACTTACCACCTTTAAAAAAAAAAAAAAGTGAACCGAAAAGTTATTTGGTAAATTAAACAGCTGTTACATTTGTATAACACTTATTTCGACAAAACCTAAAAAGTTGATCTTATATCATATCATATGATCATATAAATGATCTGTTTTTTTACCGAAAGGTTTCGGACTCAGCTGGAGAAAACACAGAGTGAATGGGATGCGTACATCACACAGGTCTCAAAAGAAATAGTTACCAAGGACACAGAGCTGATGGCTGCAGGGGAGCGAGAGGCCAGAGCCAAGGCGGAAGTGCAGAAGTGTAAAGAGGATTTGGAGAGGTGAGTGCACACAGAGAGGGCCAATAAATCATTGACCAGTAACACAGTTAATAATGGCTTATTTCAGAAGATTGGCAATTATGAAGGCAACAGTTTCCCGTGATTAGGTTTGCTATTCAGTCGTTGTCCCTTTACCTTAGTCATTTAGCAGATGCTTTTAACCAATACGACTTACTAATGAGAGCAACACAGTTAGTTGTTGAGGAGAAACCATTTACGCTGTAGTATAATCAAACCTGATCATTATCCGATCGGGTTTGATGTCTAAATTCACCCTACTCTTTTATATTTGCTTCTGAAGGAGATGTGCTTTGAGTTGTTTCTTGAAGATGCTAAATGACTCGGCATTCCAGACAGAGTTGGGAAGATGGTTCCACCATTTAGCAGTGGTGAATGATATAGAGTAAGAATTAGCACCACAGTGAGGTTAAAGCTCCTGGCGACATTCGTCACTGGAGCGCAGTGAACGTTTTGAGTGTGTACTTTTAAAAAATTGAGTTAAGCTGGGAGGCGGCAGAATCAGAGATTGTCCTGTAGGCCAGGGTCAGTGGCTTCAGAATCCATCCATCTATCCATCCATTATCTTCCGCTTTATCCTCTATTAGGGTCGCGGTGGGGTTCCCCATGCCCATCCAGGGGAGAACGTTTCGGGCGCTGGGCAGATACACCCAGGACAGGGCGCCAATCTATCGCTGGTCACACCCTCACTCACACAAACACACTCTATATGGGGCAATTTGGAGAATTCAGTTGACTTGATCCGTGTTTTTGGACTGTGGGAGGAAACCGGAGAACCCGGAGGAAACCCACGCGGACACAGGGAGAACATGGAATCCCTAGTGCTGACAGGCGAACATGCTAACCACTAAGCCACTGTGCTGCCAGCTTCAGAATCAGAATGCTTTATTGATCCCCAGGAGGAAATTGCAGTTATCACAGATGCTCCATAGTTTACAGTAAGTGTAAAGCTTGCAGCAAAATGCAGGCAGCTACAGGGTGCCAATGGAGAGAGATGAGCAATAGACATGAGTTTGCTTGGGTTGGTTGAACACAAGTCAGGCTGCAGAGTACTGATTGTGTAAGCTGGGAGACTGGCTAGCATTTATAATTTATTATAAATAAATATATTATAATTTATTGCTTTTAAATTTATTGGACGCTTTTATCCAAAGCGACTTACAAGGTGAGCACAGGGTTAATCACAACATCCCTGGAGCAATGAGGGTTAAGGGTCTTGCTCAAAGACCCACACTGGTAACTTCAGTGGACCTGGGATTTGAACCCCCAACCTTCAGATTGATAACCCAACACCCTAACGACCGAGCTACCACTCCCCAATGCATTGCATTGCAATTACATGCAATGCATTACAATAGCTAAACCTGGATAGGATGAGGGATTGGACCCTGTGCCTAGATAACTGTGCCTTTGATTGATGTGGCCTTATTATTCATTCATTCATTAATTATCTTCTGCTTTATCCTCTATTTGGGTCGCGGTGGGGTTCCCCATGCCCATCCAGGGGAGAACGTCTCGGGCGCTGGGCAGATAAACCCAGGACAGGGCGCCAATCCATCAATCTATATGGAGCAATTTGGAGAACTCAATTGACTTGATCCATGTTTTTGGACTGTGGGAGGAAACCGGAGAACCCGGAGGAAACCCACGCGGACACAGAGAGAACATGGAAACTCCACCCAGATTGGGATTCGAACCTGGAATCCCTAGCGCTGAGAGGCGAGCGTGCTAACCACTAAGCCGCCCTGTGGCCTTAGTAATCATTCCTTATATTAAATATTATACACAAACTTATTAGTTACAGTTATATTAGTTATATATTCATTCATTATCTTCCGCTTTATCCTCTATTAGGGTCGCGGTGGGGTTCCCCATGCCCATCCAGGGGAGAACGTCTCGGGCGCTGGGCAGATAGACCCAGGACAGGGCGCCAATCTATCGCTGGGCACACACTCACTCACACAGACACACTCTATATGGGGCAATTTTTTGAGAATTCAATTGACTTGATCCATGTTTTTGGACTGTGGGAGGAAACCAGAGAACCCGGAGGAAACCCACGCAGACACGGGGAGAACATGGAAACTCCACCCAGATGGGGATTCAAACCGAGAATCCCAATTGCTGAGAGGAGAACCTGCTAACCACTAAGCCACCGTGCCGCCATTAGTAATATAATATAAATAATATAAATCTCCACCATCCAAACTTTGGATTATACAAGATGCGTTTTTTTTGTTTTTGTTTCTTTTTTAAAAAGCTCTGCCTCTTCCAGCTGTCTTTTTTCTCCTGCACAGACAGCAGGGTCCAAATAGTTCTGATCTGTTTGATATGGAGCAACAACATTGGTTTCAACAGAAACCTGATCTCCGCTCCCCTGAACACCTTTGAAAAGCCCTGGAGCACTGATGAGAAGCCATGTCTTTTCTTTCACCATCAGTGCCTGAGCTAACTAAAAGCTTTTGTGCCTGAATGGGAACTTTGTGGTAAAGAATTATCCAAATAATGAAAGCCTTTTCGTCCCCGTTTATTTAATGGTGGGGCAGCACAGTGCTGAGGATAACACTTTTGTTTTGGATCAAGAAGGTTTCAGGTTTAATTCCTAAGTGATCAGCCTCCTTTCTGTGAGAAATTACGTGTTGTTCCTCTGTATGGGCTGCTCCAGGTTCTCAAGCTTTCGGCTAGTTGAAGTCACTCCATCGGTGTCGTCACTGTTATTTAATACATTGGGGGAGAAGGTAGTCCTCACTGCCCCAATTTAAACCTTTTTAATATTTCCTGTGTTAAAGTTTCATCTGTAAAGTTTATTCATTCATCCATCCATTATTTTCCGCTTTATCCTCTATTAGGGTCGTGGGGGGGTTCCCCATGCCCATCCAGGGGAAAACGTTTCGGGCGCTGGACAGATACACCCAGGACAGGGCGGCAATCTATCGCTGGGCACACCCTCTATGGGGCAACACAAACACACTCTCTATGGAGCAATTTGGAGAACTCAATTGACTTGATGCATGTTTTTGGACTGTGGGAGGCAACCGGAGAACACGGAGGAAACCAACGCGGACACGGGGAGAACATGAAAACTCCACCCAGATTGGGATTCGGACCGGGAATTGCCCCATGTGGTGTGTCTGTATGAGTGAGTGTGCCCAGTAATGCATTGGCGCCCTGTCCTGGGTGTATCTGCCCTGCGCCCGAAATGTTGAGCATCCTTTAGATGAGCATGGTAACACCCCCCTTCCCCATAAGAGCTAATGATGACTGTAATCTTTGTAATGCAGCTCGTGAATGAAATCTATCTGCAGTGTTATTTCTGCTATTATATGCATAAATGATCACAACTTGTATATCAGTCTTCCTTTTTGCTGACAAAATTTATTGAAAAAACATATATTAAGTATTAAATATCATTACTTTTGTACAAGCTGTATTTTTGCATATTAATGTAATTGGGATTTAACAATTGCTGATATTTGTGAAGGGTTAATTATTTACTTTCACAAAAGTTTAACATTTTGTGAAACAATTTAACATTAAAAAAGACCAGAATGCTTAAAGTTTAGCAAAGCAAAATGTGTATAATAAGAGTTATTGGGTCATTGTCAATGTGAAGGTCTCTGAAATGTATTGTGCAGGCTGAATGTTATTGTAACTTGATCTTGGTAACCCTCATTAACCTTAACAAGCACATGAATTAATGAATGCCTCTTGTTTCTTCTGCAAAGGGTGACAGTGGGAAATGCTGTTATTATAAATGTATACCTATATATATATATATATATATATATATATATATATATATATATATATATATATATATATATATATATATATATATACACACACAAACATGTACACACTTGCTTTGTTATGGAAATGTTATTATAAATGTATACCTGTATATATATATATATATATATATATATATATATATATATATATACATACAGTGGGTTGCAAAAGTATTCATACCCCTTGAACTTTTCCATATTTTGTCACATTACAACCACAAACATAAATATATTTCACTGGAATTTAATGTGAAAGACCAACACAAAGTGGTATACAATTGTAAAGTGGAAGGAAAATTATACATGAATCAACATTTTTTTTACAAATAAAAAACTGAAAAGTGCGACGTGCAAAAGTATTCAGCCCCCTTTTCCCTGAGTGCAACCAATTGCATTCAGAAGTTGCCTGATGAGTGCTAATGACTCAAAAGGGTCCACCTGTGTGTAATCTAATCTCAGTACAAATACAGCTGCTCCGTGACGGCCTCAGATGTTGGTTAAGAGAATATTGGGGAGCAAACAGCATCATGAAGTCCAAAGAACACACCAGACAGGTTAGGAATATGGTTTTGGAGAAGTTTAAAGCAGGCTTAGGTTATAAAAAGATTTCCAAAGCTTTGAACATCTCACGGAGCACTGTTCAATCCATCATCCGGAAATGGAAAGAGTATGGCACCACAGTAAACCTGCCAAGACAAGGCCGTCCACCTAAACTTACAGGCCGAACAAGGAGATCACTGATCAGAGAGGCAGCCAAGAGGCCCATGGTGACTCTGGATGAAATGCAGAGAGCCACAGCTCAGGTGGGGGAAACTGTCCACAGGACAACAATTAGTCGTGCACTACACACAAATGTGGTCTTTATGGAAGAGTGGCAAGGAGAAAGCCATTGTTAAAAGAAAACCATAAGAAGTCCCGTTTGCAGTTTGCAAGAAGCCATGTTGAGGACACAGCAAACATGTGGAAGAAGGTGCTTTCGTCAGACGAGACCAAAATTGAACTTTTTGGCCACAATGCAAAACGCTATGTGTGGCGGAGAAATAACACTGCACATCACTCTGAAAACACCATCCCCACTGTCAAATATGGTGGTGGCAGCATCATGCTCTGGGGGTGCTTCTCTTCAGCAGGGACCGGGAAGTTGGTCAAAGTTGATGGGAAGATGGATGGAGCCAAATACAGGGCAATCTTGGAAGAAAACCTGTTGGAGTCAGCAAAAGATTTGAGACTGGGGCGGAGGTTCACCTTCCAGCAGGACAACGACCCTAAACATAAAGCCAGAGCTACAATGGAGTGGTTTAAAAAAAAAGAATATTCATGTGTTAGAATGGCCCAGTCAAAGTCCAGACCTAAACCCAATTGAGAATTTGTGGCAAGATCTCAAAACTGCTGTTCACAAACGCTCTCCATCCAATCTGACTGAGCTTGAGCTGTTTTGCAAGGAGGAATGGGCAAGAATTTCAGTCACTAGATGTGCAAAGCTGGTGGAGACATACCCTAAAAGACTTGCAGCTGTAATTGCAGCAAAAGGTGGCTCCACAAAGTATTGACTCAGGGGGGCTGAATACTTTTGCACGTCGCACTTTTCAGTTTTTTATTTGTAAAAAAAATGTTGATTCATGTATAATTTTCCTTCCACTTCACAATTGTATACCACTTTGTGTTGGTCTTTCACATTAAATTCCAGTGAAATATATTTATGTTTGTGGTTGTAATGTGACAAAATATGGAAAAGTTCAAGGGGTATGAATACTTTTGCAACCCACTGTATATATATATATACACACACTTGCTTTGCTTATCCAGGTATAAACAGCAGTTGGCAAGTGGGCTTCAGAGAGAACAGGCTCTGGAGCAGAAGTGTGTGCAGCTGGCACTGGACTGGGAGAGGCAATGTGATGAAGTCCGTACTGAACATTACCATAAGAACGAGGAACTCATCCAAAGGTTAACCCAAACCAGAGATCAGGTGAGACTATAGCCTCTAATGTATTATCTACAACATTTGAGAAAATATGGAAATTAAATTTACATTAAGTCACTTTGAAGATGTTTAATCCATAGCAACTTGCAAGTATCTCAGAGGATGGGCAACAAGGGTTAAGGGCATTGCTCAAGGGCCTACATTTAACCTTAGAGGATTTGGGCTTGAAATTCCCAACCTTAGGATTGACAACCCAACACACTAAACACTGAGCTACCATCACCATGACACCCAGAAAACATGACTGTGCAGAAGTAATTCACATAAATGAGCTCTTCTATGAAAATAACACCTTCTGAATGGAAAAACGTGTTAATTCACACTCTTTGCATGCGGGCGTGTGTCTGTCTCTGTCTGTGTGTTTGTGTGTTTGTGTGTGTGTGTGTGTGTGTAATTATTTGGCTTTGTTTAAAAGATGAGCTTTTCTGGATATCCCTTTTCTACCCAAAGCAGTATTCTGTACTATGTTGATAATTGGATATGAATAGTAATATCATTTGAACTGTGTGTCATTAGATGAACGCTGAATTGAAAGAGAAGGAGCGAGAGCTGCAGGAGACACTTGCCCTGCTAGAGCGCATCACTGCTGAGAGAGATCAGGCTCTCGTTGACAGGTCCACCTCAAAGCCCATCACTCAGGTTAGAGCATCACTGCAGCAACCCAGCACTATTCCCTATACAGAACACACAATTATCCAGATCAACAGTCAGAGGTGGTAATGATGCCCTTCATTAGGTTAAGCCCTGGTCCACTCGTCCAGCTTTGCTGTTCTCAGCCTTAAACCTTAATTAGTTTCATTTGTATTTAACTCCCGGTTCATTCTCTACATACTGTGTCCAAACCCTGTAATAAAACATTTTTATTAAGAGTGACAATAACACAATGTTAACAGTCTGTTTCTTTATTTAACAGTCTTTATTCTTATTAAAAAAAAATCTCAGCACCTTAGTGATTGTGACATTAGTTCTCCAACCAAGGGTGACACTTTGGAATGTAATTAATTCCACAAATACTAATTGATGGGTTTTTGTATTAGGTTGTATAACTTCAAAGCTTGATAGTTTGTGGTTCAAGTCGATGCTTCATATGCCTCGGTTAGTCCTCTATCAAAGTCTTTAATATTGAATTTTATAATGATTGAGTAGTGAGCTCTGTACGTGTTAATTAATTATCCATCCATCCATTATCTTCCGCTTTATCCTCTATTATGGTCGCGGGGGGGTTCCCCATGCCCATCTAGGGGAGAACATCTCAGGCGCTGGGCAGATACACCTAGGACAGGGCGCCAATCTATCACTGGGCACACACTCACTCACTCACACAGACACACTCTATATGGGGCAATTTGGAGAATTCAATTGACTTGATTCATGTTTTTGGACTGTGTAAAACTCACCCAGATTGGGATTCGAACCGGGAATCCCTAGTGATGAGAGGCGAACGTGCTAACCACTAAGCCACCGTGCTGTCTTTAATTAATTATTTAATCAATAATTTTGCCTTTGGACGGCATGGGGGCTTTGTGTTTAGTACATTCCCCTTATAGCTCTGGGGATACAGGTTCGAGTCCCAATTTGGGTGGAGTTCTCCCCGTGTCTGCATGGCTTTGCTCTGGGTTTTCCGGTTTCCTCCCACAGTCCAAAAACATGAATTCAAGATAAAATGAATGCTCTAAGTTGCCCCATATAGAGTGTCTTTGTTTGTGTGGCTGTGTGATTATGTGTGCCCAGCGATAGATTGGCAATCTATCTTGGTTGTATCTGCCCAGTGCCTGAAACGTTCTCCCCTGGATGGGCAAAGGAACCCCTGATGGGGCATTCCCCTCCATCGACACTGATGGAGGATTAAGTGGAACATAAAAGAAGTACTGAATGAATGAAGGAAATTTATTACCAGCTACTTAATTTAAAAAACTTAGCACAAACTTTTGCCCTTGTGAAGATATATGTAAAAGCACATATTTCCATCCATGATCTTCAGCTTTATCCTCTATTAGGGTCGCGGGGGGGGTTCCCCATGCCCATCCAGGGGAGAACGTTTCGAGCGCTGGGCAGATACACCCAGGACAGGGCGCCAATCTATCGCTGGGCACACACTCACTCACACAAGCACAAACACACTCTATATGGGGCAATTTGGAGAACTCAATTGACTTGATCCATGTTTTTGGACTGTGGGAGGAAACCGGTGAACCCGGAGAAAACCCACACAGACACGGGGAGAACATGGAAACTCCACCCAGATTGGGATTTGAACCGGGAATCCCTAGTGCTGAGAGGAGAACATGCCAACCACTAAACCACTGTGCTGTAAAAGCACAGATTTCTTTTATTTGAGGCAATAATAAAGGGGGCGGCACGGTGGCTTAGTGGTTAGCATGTTCTCCTCTCAGCGCTAGGGATTCCCGGTTCGAATCCCCATCTGGGTGGAGTTTCCATGTTCTCCCCGTGTCCGCGTGGGTTTCCTCCGGGTTCTCCGTCTTCCTCCCACAGTCTAAAAACATGGATCAAGTCAATTGAATTCTCAAAATTGCCCCATATAGAGTGTGTGTGTGAGTGAGTGTGTGCCCAGCGATGGATTGGCGCCCTGTCCTGGGTCTATCTGCCCAGTGCCTGAGACTTTCTCCCCTGGATGGGCATGGGGAACCCCACCGCGACCCTAATAGAGGATAAAGCGGAAGATAATGAATGAATGAATAATAAGGGGGAAATGGGGAGCCTTATCGCACAGCTCTCTCCTGTTATGCTAGCACATTTCCTAGAGGTCAGAGAGAGCCCTGACCGATATATCTCTGCAGGTTATTCATCACAGGACATTTAAAATCTCTTTGAACAGCTTGTCAGCATTGGATGCTTTGACACCAACAGAATGCTTGTTTTAAAGTTCATGCCCCCATGAACATATCTAAGGAAAGGTTGAATCCAATATCTAACTCTCAGATTTATTTTGGAAGGCGGCAGTCAGTTTCCTGAGTCATGTGATTCTTGCCAAATACTCTGGCATTTCCTAAAAAAGCCCCAGCCCTGACCTAAACCCAATCCACACCACCTGCGTTCTCTATACTAGACTGTGTATCATTTTACGAGTCCTATCCAGCTGAAAGATTCTGAAGGAGTCGTAGAATGTCATGACATAATGCAATGCTGCCATGAATGAGCTGCATGGAGAAATGAAGATGGTTGTTCATTTCTGAATGTGATTTCACGACACCATCAAGGTTTTATGTTTGGCATTGTAGGAAATACATTTTAGTTTTTCCCCAAATTAACATTTGATTCTTCCATCCATTCATTATCTTCCGCTTTATCCTCTATTAGGGTCGCGGTGGGGTTCCCCATGCCCATCAAGGGGAGAACGTTTCGGGCGCTGGGCAGATAGACCCAGGACAGGGAGCCAATCTATCATTGGGCACACACTCACTCACACAGACAAGCACTAAATGGGGCAATGTGGAGAATTCAATTGATTTGATCCATGTTTTTGGACTGTGGGAGGAAACCGGAGAACCCGGAGAAAACCCACGCAGACACGGGGAGAACATGGAAATCCACCCAGATTGGGATTCGAACCGGGAATCCCTAATGCTGAGAGGCAAACGTGTTAACCACTAAGCCACTTTGCCGTTCGAGCCTGTAAGTCAATTTAGATAATGAATATAAGGTCCAAATGTTATTGGGTGTTTGATATTATATATATTTGTGGCAACTACACCAAATTAAACCAAACCTTTGTCCATGTAGTGCGTTCTGCACTACACCTTGCACAGTAGGCTGTGCTAAAAACAGCATGTGCATTCAGAATTAAACACAAGCAGAAAGATCCATGTCGTTAAGTGGGAAATCGAGTATACAGAACTTACCTACGAGTGCTGTTGTGCTTTTGTTCTTAGAAAGCGCTCTGGGATGCTTACGCTTCTCTATATGGGGCAAATTGGAGAATTCAATTGACTTGATCCATGTTTTTGGAATGTGGGAGGAAACAGCAGAACCCGGAGGAAACCCACGCGGACACGGGGAGAACATGGAAACTCCACCCAGATGGGGATTCGAACATTTGATTCTTATAGAATACTATTACTTAGCATTTTAGGCATTTCGTTTGGCCTTATTGCCACAGGTGTAGAAAATCATGTGCAACTATTCATTCATTCATTATCTCCCGCTTTATCCTCTATTAGGGTTGCCCATATCCTCTATATGGGGCAATTTGGAGAACTCAATTAACTTGATCCATGTTTTTGGACTGTGGGAAGACACCAGAGAACCCGGAGGAAACCCACGCGGACATGGGGAGAACATGAAAACTCCACCCAGATGGGGATTCAAACCGGGAATCCTAGCGCTGAGAGGCGAACATGCTAACCACTAAACCACCCCATGTGCAACTATTCATTCATTCATTATCTCCCGCTTTATCCTCTATTAGGGTCGCGGTGGGGTTCCCCATGCCCATCCAGGGGAGAACGTCTCGGGCGCTGGGCAGATACACCCAGGACAGGGCGCCAATCCATCGCTGGGCACACACTCACTCACACAGACACACTCTATATGGGGCAATTTTGAGAATTCAATTGACTTGATCCATGTTTTTGTACTGTGGGAGGAAACCGGAGAACCCGGAGGAAACCCACGCAGACACGTGGAGAACATCGAAACTCCACCCAGATGGGGATTCGAACCGGGAATCCCTAGCGCTGAGAGGAGAACATGCTAACCACTAAGCCACCATGCTGCCCCATGTGCAACTAAATGGTGAAATTTGAGCAATTGCACTGAGAAAGGTCTATTATGATGATGTTGATTGAGTTTGGTTGCCCGCGCACAGCCTTTACCTTAACAGCCTCCATACCAATGGAATGAACAAAGAAGGACTCAGGTCCAACATCAGTGTCTCACCTTACAAATGCATTTCTTACGAATAAGTAAAATGTCTCACCAACACACCCCAAAATTGAAAATGAAAACACTTATAGCTGCAAAGGATGGACCAACTTATGATTACAGAACTCCTGTATGTATAATGTGTTTGTGTACCTACACAATATTAAATATAATATAAAATATTAAACATAAATATATCAGACATGCAGTTTCCAGGGCGGCACGGTGGCTTAGTGGTTAGCACATTCGCCTCTCAGCACTAGGGATTCCCGGTTCGAATCCCCATCTGGGTGGAGTTTCCATGTTCTCCCCGTGTCCGCGTGGCCTTCCTCCGGGTTCTCCGGTTTCCTCCCACAGTCCAAAAACATGGATCAAGTCAATTGAGTTCTCCAAATTGCCCCATATAGAGTGTGTCTGTGTGAGTGAGTGTGTGCCCAGCGATGGATTGGCGCCCTGTCCTGGGTCTGTCTGCCCGGCGCCCGGGACCTTCTCCCCTGGATGGGCATGGGGAACCCCACCGCGACCATAATAGAGGATAGAGCGGGAGATAATGAATGAATGGAGTTTCCATGTTCTCCCCGTGTCCGCGTGGGTTTCCTCCGGGTTCTCCGGTTTCCTCCCACAGTCCAAAAACATGGATCAAGTCAATTGAATTCTCCAGATTGCCCAATATAGAGTGTGTCTGTGTGAGTGAGTGTGTGCCCAGCGATAGATTGGCGCCCTGTCCTGGGTGTATCTGCCCAGCGCCCGAGACGTTCTCCCCTGGATGGGCATGGGGAACCCCCCGTGACCCTAGTAGAGGATAAAGCGGGAGATAATGGATGGATGGAAATATACCAGTGATCACTGTTGCATTATTGTTCTCCAGTAAGCAGTATTTTAATGCTTAGATTTTGATGGGTACAACTGAATGAAATAAATCTATTTTTGGTTTTATGGGAATCCCAAAGATTAAGGCCTGAAAACAAACTAAAAACTAAATGCCTCCATCTAGTGGCAGCTTTACCATCAACATTTTATAAGAATAGATGATGCAGAGCTTTTCCATACATGTGATTTCACTTGAAAGATTTAGCTAATTTGTATTTTTAAATCAATTTTAATATGTTAGTTGCACCTGTGACACCACTGGGAATCTGTATTTTATTTATTCTGGATTGTCCTTGGTTTCTTTCAGGCAGCTGTGATGGAAGGCAGCTGCTCTCTCTCAGAGGAAATGTGGCAACTTCAGCAGCAAAACATCAGCCTGCGAGGTGTAATAGCTGAAATGAGAAGACAAATGGAGAGCCTCGGAACAGGCGGTCCACTACCTCAGAACACAACGTCAACTCAACATACTGACCCTGGACCTCCCACTGCAGGTACCAAAGATATCACTGCTCTGTTTAAATTCAGTTCAGATCCAGAAACAGATACAGGAACCTTGATAAATATTATAAATAATACATCATTAATGAAAAATATTAAAAAATGAATGGACCCTGTGAAGTTTTATGTTATTTATGCGGTTCAAGGGGCTTTATTTCAGCCAACTTTAGCAAGCTGTCTAACGCGCACCTCCCAGTTTGATTTAGGGCATGATGATGTGAATCTTAGGTGTGTTTTGGGCATCATGTGCAATGAACCAATCAACGTGTCGCTTGCCATTCCCTTTAAGGGGGGTTCCCCATGCCCATCCATGGGAGAACGTTTCGGGCGCTGGGCAGATACACCCAGGACAGGACACCAATCTATTGCTTGGCACACACTCACTCACACAAACACACTCTATATGGGGTAATTAGAAGAATTCAATTGATCTTGATCCATTATTTGGAACTGGGGGAGGAAACCGGAGAACCCGGAGGAAACCCACGCGGACATGGGTAGTACATGGAAACTCCACCCAGATTGGGATTCAAACCGAGAATCCCTAGCGCTGAGAGGAGAACGTGCTAACCACTAAACTACAGTGCCTCGCCGCAGTGTGAACAATTACTCATGAATTAAAGTTTACATTAACATGTTTCATTAACACGGTGGCTTAGTGGTTAACACATTTGCCTCTCAGCACTAGGGATTCCCGGTTTGAATCCCCATCTGAGTGGAGTTTCCATGTTCTCCCCGTGTCTGCGTGGGTTTCCTCCGGGTTCTCCGGTTTCCTCCCACAGTCCAAAAACATGGATCAAGTCAATTGAGTTCTCCAAATTGCCCCATATAGAGTGTGTCTGTGTGAGTGAGTGTGTGCCCAGCGTTAGATTTGCGCCCTGTCCTGGGTGTATCTGCCCAGCACCTGAGCCGTTCTCCCCTGGATGGGCATGGGAACACCCCCGCAACCCTAATATTGGACAAAGCGGAAGGTAATGAATGAATGAATGAATATATTCTATTATAAATGTAATAGCAACAACAGAAGCTAATGAATTAAAAATCAATATGAATTAAAAACTAAATATTTATATTTCCTCCGGGTTCTCCGGTTTCCTCCCACAGTCCAAAAACATGGATCAAGTCAATTGAATTCTCAAACTTGCCTCATATAGAGTGTGTCTGTGTGAGTGAGTGTGTGCCCAGCGATGGATTGGCGCCCTGTCCTGGGTGTATCTGCCCAGCGCCCGAGACGTTCTCCCCTGGATGGGGATGGGGAACCCCACCGCGACCCTAATAGAGGATAAAGTGGGAGATAATGAATGAATGAATGAATGAATGTTTCATTAATGTTGCAGGAACCGTCATCACAAGGTCTAAGTGGCTACTACTATGAATAGGGAAAAAATGTCAGAATGTACGACATGGTGAACTCAGTATCTGTATTTAGTGTTATTGTTATTTCAGGAGCTATAGAATACAACCAGGCCTTGGATGAAGAGCTACAGAACATAAAAGCTAAATGCAGACACCTTGAAGACCAATTAGTAGAAGCTTTTAAGAAAATTCATCCTGATCCCGCTCCGGAATCCATGCCACCTGTCAGCCCTGAAAACGCCTACCTTCAGAATCATATAAGATCTCTCAATGAGACCATAGGTGACCTGCTTTGACATTTACTGTTCACTGTGTTGACTTTTAGTTCTGTAACTGGTCTGTGATTGTGTGGGTTTTGTGTAATACGTGAGCTGGTTGTCAGTAAGCCCAAAAATATTTCATTGATTTATGAACACATTGTTCTAGGAAGTCGTTTTTTTTTCTTTCTTCTTTTTGGCAGGCGGACTGCGAGCTGACAAAGTAGCTGCTGCTGCTGTTCTAAAAAAACAGGAAGTGAGGCTTGGTCACTTGGAATCATTGGTGGATCAGCTTACACAGCAGGTATTACGGACTTCAGTCTTAATCCACCATTTGTCCTCATGTCAATTCCATCCATCCATTACCTTCCGCTTTATCCTCCATTAGGGTCGCGGTGGGGTTCCCCATGCCCATCCAGGGGAGAACATTTCGGGCGCTGGGCAGATACACCCAGGACAGGGCGCCAATCTATCGCTGGGCACACACTCACTCACACAGACACACACAGTCTATTTGGGGCAATTTGGAGAACTCAATTGACTTGATCCATGTTTTTTGGACTGTGGGAGGAAACCAGAGAACCCGGAGGAATCCCACGCGGACACGGGGAGAACATGGAAACTCCACCCAGATTAGGATTCGAACCGGGAATCCCTAGCGCTGAGAGGCGAACGTGCTAACCACTAAGCCACCGTGCCGCCCCCTCATGTCAATGACTTTTTGTAATTACATTGCACAAATGAACGAGGGCAGAAACCTTTAACACTAGATCTTGATCACTTCTCTTAGTGTCACTCAAGACAAATGGAAAATGAGGCGTTACAGTTCGAACTGGCCAATCAGAAGAGAGAAGCAACTGCAGAAGTTGCACGCTTGAAACAGAAATTGTCCACCGTGGAGATGCAATTCGAAGAGACCAAACGAGAGGCAGAGGAATACCAGAAAGGGAGCCTCCTTCATAATTTAGAATCAGTTGCCCTTGGTAACCAGGTAGGTTTAATGATATATTGTGCAATGTTGGTTTATTTTGACCTGCATGCTCATGTTAATGCTGTCTGCAGGTGTCTGCACTGAAACTGGACATCGCAAGCCGAAGGGAACCCATTGTACTTGAGCAGGTACAGCATTTAAAAACTTTAGAATGTTCAGGATTATATAAATTCCTCTCTATAAAAACTACATTTGATGCTGACCATTAACTCGGACGCTAATTTCTAATTATTTTAGGTCCAGGGTTTTTACTAGGGACAAGAATGAAATAAACATTATTTAGTTTTACATTCAAACAAAAACCCCAAATCATCTGTACAGTGTGACCATATGGGCAAACAATATAACAATCTGTTTTTCCCCTCTGATTGCATATGTTTTTACAATAACTGTGATGTAACATTACATTACATTACATTTAGCAGATACTTTTATTTAAAGCAGTGGTTCTCAAACTTTTCCTGTCATGCCCCTCCTGTTTGGAGGACGAAAAATGTTCATGCCTTCTGCCCCAACAACATGCTGACAAAAACAGACATCGGTAATCTGTGTTGTACTTGACTTTATTTAAACCACATTTAGTTACTAAACTGCTCTCTTAATTAGTAAGTTTATAATTATTCATTCATTCATTCATTATCTTCCACTTTATCCTATATTAGGGTCGCGGGGGGTTCCCCATGCCCATCCAGGGGAGAAAGTTTCAGGCGCTGGGCAGATAGACCCAGGACAGGGCGCCAATCTATCGCTGGGCACACACTCACTCACACACACACACTCTATATGGGGCAATTTGGAGAACTCAATTGACTTGATCCATGTTTTTGGACTGTGGGAGGAAACCGGAGAACCCGGAGGAAACCCACGTGGACACGGGGAGAACATGGAAACTCCACCCAGATGGGGATTCGAACCGGGAATCCCTAGTGCTGAGAGGAGAACGTGCTAACCACTAAGCCACCGTGCCGGCCAGTTTATAATTAAATAAATAATTTTAATCTTTGCCAGAAAGGTATTTTGTATTTGTAATTGATAGACACCGTAATTGATAGACCAATACCCTGAGCACTGTTACTCCACTATTCTAACTCAACACTGAATTGAACATTGATCATTTTTGTCCCGGGCAAATATATAAACTAAATAAATATTTAGTTTATATATGGGACTCAGGATACAAAAATATATCTAAACTTTTTTTATTTTATTTTATTTGAATATACCTTATTTTTTCTGTTTTACCAGAGTGAAATGGTGAAGCAGCTTCAGGAGGAGAACCTCCGTCTAAGACAGCAACAGTTATTACAAGCTTCTGGCACAGGGGACGGTGCTGGGGATGTCTGTCTAATGCAGTCTAAACTTAAAAAGGCCGCGCGCTGGATCTCTCGGCTCAGCAATGACAAACAACAGCTCATTGAGATGGGCAACAAACTCAGAGCTCAACTTGTAGAGGGAGGGCAGCAGGGTGAGTCAGGGGTTTAGGGCTGAGCTTTTTAAAAATGATTTAATAATGCATTTTTATTTGTATTAATGAGATACAAAGTTTTCCATCCATTCATTATCTTCCGCTTTATCCTATATAAGGGTGGCAGGGGGGTTCCCCATGCCCATCCAGGGGAGAACATTTCGGGCACTGGGCAGATACACCCAGGACAATCTATCGCTGGGCACACACTCACACACACACAAACACACTATATGGGGCAATTTGGAGAACTCAATTGACTTGATCCATGTTTTTGAGCTGTGGGAGGAAACCGGAGAACAATCTATCCCACGCGGACACGGGGAGAACATGGAAACTCCACCCAGATGGGATTCATGGAATTTGACAATAATAGTAATCCTTCTGGTATTTAGATTACAATTATCTTTTTTTTTTCAAAAGTAGAAAACAAAAATGCAATGATATTTTCAAATTTATTTCCCCTTTATGCAACAGTTAACTGTAAAATTCTTCTTATTTCCTATTTGTCATCTTATTTGATGGCAAGATGCCTGTAAAGACCTAAATCTTATCTGAACTCTGCTTTTTAATCTTTTTTATGAATGAGTTAGTATCTAAATTATTTACATAGGCTTTATATTATTATTATTTATATTATATATTTATATTATTGAGGGCGGCACGGTGGCTTAGTGGTTAGCATGTTCTCCTCTCAGCGCTAGGGATTCCCGGTTCGAATCCCCATCTGGGTGGAGATTCCATGTTCTCCCCGTGTCCGCGTGGGTTTCCTCCGGGTTCTCCGGTTTCCTCCCACAGTCCAAAAACATGGATCAAGTCAATTGAGTTCTCCAAATTGCCCCATATAGAGTGTGTCTGTGTGAGTGAGTGTGTGCCCAGCGATGGATTGGCGCCCTGTCCTGGGTGTATCTGCCCAGCGCCCGAGATGTTCTCCCCTGGATGGGCATGGGGAACCCCCCGCGACCCTAATAGAGGATAAAGCGGAAGATAATGAATAAATGAATTTATATTATTGGTACTGAGAACAAAAAAATACTATTTTTCTTTACATTACAAGTATTTTTCTGCTACACAAGTTTTACATGACGTTTCATTATGAAGTATATTTTATCTTCCATGTTGATGAAAGAGATCAAACCTAACCCCCACCTGAAAAAACCCTCCTCTGTTCCTGTGTCGGAAGCCCCGCCCCAAAGTCGCCTATCAGCCCTGGAACAGCTTCAGTACAAGTTAACGACACAGGTACTTTATGTGTAAAAGACATTTCATCAGAATGTGAACAGATTTAGTCAGGTTTCTGATGCAATCCCGTTATCACATGAGATTGCTAGAAGAGAGGTTGTTGCCCTGTGGAATCAGCACTCATTGTCATTAGTATCAGTTTTTTCTTATATTTTATTAATGTAACAATAAGTTATGGAAATGAAGATGTTTTTTCTTTTGCTATAGGAGCTGCAGTATGCACAAAGGAAACAGAGTAAGAAAAAACCCATTACAGTGCAGTCACATTCGTCCACTAGTGAGAGCGGGAACGGTGACACCAAACCATTGGAACCTCCAACAAGAGTTCTGGTATAAAACAAGCAAATGTCAGCTTAAGCTATCCTGCTATTTTTTGTGTGCAAACAGAGTATATGATTTTTCTTTGTTTCATTGCCTAGCGTTCAGTAAGTAAAGAGAACGCATCACCTGTGACATCTCGGACAGAGCTTGTAGTCCGTCATGACGCAGCTCCTCCAAACCTGCTGTCCTCTCTGAGTACCGACACATCTCTGCAGAATGTGTGGAAGATGCTGGATCGGGGCTGGAGTCCTCCCAGTAACAGTGAGGACCCAGGTGAGGTTTGCACTTCAGCTTTTCCACCATACGGTGCATGCTAGAGCATGTAGAAATAGGTAACATCGAAAACTTGTCCTGCTTGATGTGTTTTTTTTATTACATAATATTTTTTAACAAACGTTTCTACAGCTGATTGCGTATCGGTAAGCAGCTCGTCATCATCAGCGCTTATTCAGGAGGCGACTTGTTCGAGGAATTCGAGGAACTTCAAATTAGTGATGAAAGTCATTCATTTATTCACTATCTCCCGCTCCCACAGATTGTATTACATCTCTTTCTTTGTTGAAAGACCTTATTTACATGACCTAACCTTATGCATGGTAAGTGTCCTCTGTACACTTATTCATTCATTCATTATCTCCAGCTTCATCCTCTATTAGGGTCGCGGTGGGGTTCCCCATGCCCATCCAGGGGAGAACATCTCGGGCGCTGGGCAGATAGACCCAGGACAGGGCGCCAATCCATCGCTGGGCACAGACTCACTCATACAGACACACTTTATATAGGGCAATTTTGAGAATTCAAATGACTTGATCCATGTTTTTGGACTGTGGGAGGAAACCGGAGAACCCGGAGGAAACCCACGCAGACACGGGGAGAACATGGAAACCCAGATTGGGATTCGAACCGGGAATCCCTAGTGCTGAGAGGAGAACGTGCTAACCACTAAGCCACCGTGCTGCCCCTATATATATATATGTATTTATATATATATATATATATATATATATATATATATATATATATATATATATATATATATATATATATATATATATATATATATATATATATATATACACACACGTGGACAAAATTGTTGGTACCCCTTGGTTAATGACAGAAAAACCCACAATGATAATAGAAATAACTTTAATCTGATAAAAGTAATAATAAATAAAAATTCTATGAAAATGTACAAATGAAAGTCATTGCTTTTCAACCATACTTTAACAGAATTATTTAAAAAAAATAAACTCATGAAACAGGCCTGGACAGAAATGATGGTACCCTTTACTTAATATTTTGTTGCACAACCTTTTGAGGCAATCACTGCAATCAAACGATTCCTGTATCTGTCAGTGAGACTTCTGCACCTCTCAGCAGGTATTTTGGCCCACTCTTCATGTGCAAATTGCTCCAGTTGTCTCAGGTTTGAAGGGTGCCTTTTCCAGACGGCATGTTTCAGCTCCTTCCAAAGATGCTCAATAGGATTTAGGTCAGGGCTCATAGAAGCCCACTTCAGAATAGTCCAGTGTTTTCCTCTTAGCCATTCTTGAGTGTTTTTAGATGTGTTTTTTTGGTCATTATCCTGTTGTAAGACCCACAACCTATGACTGAGACCAAGCTTTCTGACACTGGGCAGCACATTTCTCTCTAGAATCCCTTGATAGTCTTGAGATTTCATTATACCCTGCACAGATTCAAGACACCCTGTGCCAGATGCAGCAAAGCAGCCCCAGAACATAACAGAGCCTCCTCCATGTTTCACAGTAGGGACAGTGTTCTTTTCTTGATATGCTTCATTTTTCCATCTGTGAACATAGAGCTGATGTGCCTTGCCAAAAAGTTCCATTTTTGTCTCATCTGTCCATAGGACATTCTCCCAGAAGCTTTGTGGCTTGTCAACATGAAGTTTGGCAAATTCCAGTCTGGCTTTTTTATGTTTTGTTTTCAACATTGGTGTCCTCCTTGGTCGTCTCCCATGAAGTCCACTTTGGCTCAAACATCGATGGATAGTTCGATCTGAGACTGATGTTCCTTGAGCTTGAGGTTCACCTTGAATCTCTTTAGATGTTTTTCTTGACTCTTTTGTTACCATTCGTGTTATCCATCTCTTTCATTTGTCATCAATTCTCCTCCTGTGTCCACGTCCAGGGAGGTTGGCTACAGTCCCATGGATCTTAAATTTCTGAATCACATGTGCAACTGTAGTCAAAGGAACATCAAGCTGCTTGGAGATGGTCTTATTACCTTTACCTTTAACATGCTTGTCTATTATTTTCTTTCTAATGTCCTGAGACAACTCTTTTCTTTGCTTCCTCTGGTTCATGTTGAGTGTGGTACACACCTTGTCACCAAACAGCACAGTGACTACCTGTAGCCCTATATATAGGCCCACTGACTGATTACAATAATTACAACAAACCTGTGATACTAATAAGTGAACACACCTTGATTTAACATGTCCATTTGGTCACATTATTTTCAGGGGTACCATCATTTCTGTCCAGGCCTGTTTCATGAGTTTATTTTTGTAAATAATTCTGTTAAAGCATGGTTGAAAAGCAATGTCTGACTTTCATTTGTACTTTTTCATAGAATTTTTATTCATTATTACTTTTATCAGATTAAAGTTATTTCTGTTATCATTGTGGGTTTTTCTGTCACTAACCAAGGGGTACCAACAATTTTGTCCACGTGTCTATATATATATATATATATATATATATATATATATATATATATATATATATAATTTATATATATATATATATATATATATATATATATATATATATATATATATATATATATATATATATATATAATATAGATTTGTCTCAGGACATTAGAAAGAAAATAATAGACAAGCATGGATAAGCAAAGCAAGTGTGTAAATATATACATACAGAATATATATATATATATATTCTACACTTGCTTTGCTTATCCAGGTATAAACAGCAGTTGGCAAGTGGGCTTCAGAGAGAACAGGCTCTGGAGTAGAAGTGCGTGCAGCTGGCACTGGACTAGAGAGGCAATTTTGAGAATTCAATTGACTTGATCCATGTTTTGGGACTGTGGGAAGAAACCGGAGAACCCGGAGGAAACCCACGCAGACACGGGGAGAACATGGAAGCTCCACCCAGATGGGGATTCGAACCAGGAATCCCTAGTGCTGAGAGGAGAACATGCTAACCACTAAGCCACCGTCTGTACACTTATATCCATGATATATAACTTATATCCATCAAGCTTAATAAGTTGTAACTAAAACTCAACTTAAATTTTCAGAAAAAAGTGCAGCATGATCCGCATGTTCCATTAGTTTTGGAGTGGTCTGTATCTATTATTGGTATTTGTTTTCTTAGGCATAGCCTCAGTATTTCTGTAAAGATAAAAATATCACAAACCTTGACTCAAGCACAAATGACAGCACTTTCCCAATCTATGGTTTGCGCTTCGAGCTCCAGAGTACACTTACCATGCATAAGGTTAGGTCATGCAAATAAGGTCTTTCAACAAAGAAAGAGATGTAACACAACAATAAATAGAATCGAAGGTCCTTAACAGTTTCATCGTCTGATTTCCTGTGAGCTGAAATGTGGGCTGCCTTTTAGGATCATTACATTCATGTTCGGTTCAGGGCAAGTTTAATTTCCTAAACTTTCTAAAGTCATAAATTGATTACTTTTTGGGCCAACCAACTTTGTACTTCGTTGCCTTCATTACAACATACTGTCATAATCAGTCCTCTTGTACATCATGATTGCTTTTGCATTATCTGTCAGAATTTATATTGACTTAGCATTCAAGTAATGCAAGTGTGATTGGCCTTAGATGTGCTGACTCGTGTGTTGGCATCTCTTCATGTGTGTTTAGGATTCAGATCAACTGACTGTGCAATAGTCCATGAGCTCAGTGACACCGTCATGTGCTAACAAGCTTGATTTTCACATACTGTTAATTCCATACTCCAATCAGTTGCTCCTTATGACAGAAGAATGATTTAATTTTGACCCGAGCTTTATCAAAGTTCTTATTTTATTTAAAATATCAATAATGTCCTGTGTTACAAAAGTCTCAAATCAAAATAATAGCTATTGCTTATTGTATAAATAGATATGTTTATCCAGGACAAGGCATTGAACTAGGGCGGCATGGTGGCTTAGTGGTTAGCATGTTCGCCTCTCAGCACTAGGGATTCCCAGTTCCAATCCCAATATAGGTGGAGTTTCCATGTTCTCCCCGTGTCTGCGTGGGTGTCCTCCCACAGTCCAAAAACATGGATCAAGGTCAATTGAGTTCTAAAAATTGCCCCATATAGAGTGTGTTTGTGTGAGTGAGTGTGTGTCCAGCGATGGATTGGCACCCTGTCCTGGGTGTATCTGCCCAGCACCCAAGATGTTCTCCCCTGGATGGGCATGGGGAACCCCCCGCGACCCTAATAGAGGATAAAGCGGAAGATAATGGATGGAAGGCATTAAACTATATAGGATATGATCGTTTGAATAGTGAGTTAGCATTTTTTTTGACATAGTGTTGTAATACAATTTTTAAGAATTAAATATAAAATCATGAATGCAGTTGCGAAGAGCATGTCAGATGTGACTCAGTTTAATTATGTGTTTTTAATAAGTGAAATTGTACTACATTTATTTTGTAATAATTTGCATTTAAAGCATGAAGCTTCATTCACTTGGAGATCCAGTTCTCGATTCTTTACCAAGGTTCGATTCTTTCTCTGTCAATTATATTAATTATATCAGATACAATTACCATATGGGCGGGCGGGTGGCTTAGTGGTTAGCATGTTCTCCTCTCAGCACTAGGAATTCCCGGTTCCAATCCCCATCTGGGTGGAGTTTCCATGTTCTCCCCGTGTCCGTGTGGGTTTCCTCCGGGTTCTCTGGTTTCCTCCCACAGTCCAAAAACATGGATCAGTTCAATAGAATTCTCCAAATTGCCCCCTATAGAGTGTGTCTGTGTGTGAGTGTGTGCCCAGTGATGGATTGGCGCCCTGTCCTGGCTCTATCTGCCCAGCGCCCGAAACGTTCTCTCCTGGATGGGCATGGGGAACCCCACCGCGACCCTACTAGAGAATAAAGCGAATTACCATATGGGACGGCACAGTGACTTAATGGTTAGCATGTCAGCCTGGGGATCCAGGTTCAAATCCCGATCTGGGTGGAGTTTCCATGTTCTTCCCATGTCTTCTTGGGTTTCCACTGGGTTCTCGGGTTTCCTCTCACCGTCCAAAAACATGGATTTAAGGTAAAGTGGCTGCTCTAAGTTGTGTCTGTATAAAGTCAAAGTCAAAGTAGGCTTTATTGTCAATTTCTTCGTATGTACACTACATACAAAGTAATCGAAATTACGTTCCTCACTTTCCCGCGGTTACAGACATTTATGACATTTAACATGAGAAACAGTAGTGACAGCATAGATGCAAATTTAATTTGTAACAGTAATGATGATAGTAATAATAATGGTAATAATAGTAATAGTAATAATAATAATAATAATAATAATAATAACAACATATAGTATATAACAACGTATAGTGTGTGGCTGTCTAAGTAAGTGTGTGTCTAGTCATAGATTGGCACCGTCCTGGGTGGGAATTATCCATCACCCAAATAACACCTACACTGTCGGCGTCCTAACCATCAGAGAACATAGGAACGGGATTTATAAAAGTACACAGAGAAGCAGATGGACTACAGCCTGCAATTATAGAACTACAAAGTGCATCTAAATGCTAAGTGGAGCTGATGAAATGAACAGTGAGTGTAGAAGCATCTATTACTGTAGCCAGTGAGAGAAGCCAATAAATAATTAATGAAAATATTTTAAATAATTAATGTGCCTTGTCCAGTGAAGCCTTCTACATTATGTGGATAGCTGGTTTACTGAATTGCTCATTCAAAGTCATAGTTTCTAAAAGGTCTGTTGTTTCAATTGCAATACAAACGATTTCTCATCGCTTTTCAAGAGAACACTGTTTAAGCTTAAAAGGGACTGTCTGGGGCGGCACAGTGGCTTAGTGGTTAGCACGTTCGCCTCTCAGCACTAGGAATTCCCGGTTCGAATCCCCATCTGGGTGGAGTTTCCATGTTCTCCCCGTGTCCGCGTGGGTTTCCTCCGGGTTCTCCGGTTTCCTCCCACAGTCCAAAAACATGGATCAAGTCAATTGAGTTCTCTAAATTGCCCCATATAGAGTGTGTCTGTGTGAGTGAGTGTGTACCCAGCGATGGATGGCACCCTGTCCTGGGTGTATCTGCCCAGCGCCCGAGACGTTCTCCCCTGGATGGGCATGGGGAACCCCACCGCGACCCTAATAGAGGATAAAGCGGAAGATAATGAATGAATGAAGAGGGACTGTCTGGACCGTACCACTGATGCCTCTGGCAAATGCAAACACATTTTTTATACATAACATTTTTGACATCTCATCTCCCACTTAATTCTATAGTAGTCTCACAGGTGGTTCTCCATGCCCGTCTGGTGGTTAGCGTTTCAGGTGCTGGGCAGATACACACAGGAAATGGTGCCAATCCATCGCTGACACACACACAAGCACAGTATATGGGGTAATTTAGAGCAGCCCATTCACCTTGAATCCATGTTTTTGGACTCTCAAACCCGGGGAAATCCCATACAGATACAGGGAGAAAGTGGAAATTCTACCCAGATCAGAATTCTAACCTGGATCCGGCGGATGTGCTGACCACTACGCCACCGTGCCACCACGCCACCGCTGACGGTTTTTTTGCCTTAATTTTTGCGTTTTGTAATTTGCCTTAATTGTCCATACCTGCATAACACAATAATGTAATGTACCTTATTTACATGGTCACTCTAATTTGTTTGTCTTTTTCATGTTAAAGGTGCTGTTGGTGAACGGGCCAGTTCTAAACAAGGCAGGAGGCCCTGTTCTGCATCTGAAGTTAGAGTTGAAGGCTCAAAATTTCCATTTCAGGAAAGAAAGAAACAAGTCAAGGGTACAACTGATCCTGGTAAAAAGCTGAGACCTGCTGTTAAATCAGTCAAGATTCGAAATTACAACTTAAAAGACTGAATTTGACTTAGAAATCCTCAAGCAGACATTTACATATGTGCCTTTTGATTTTCTAAATGTATGCTCAAGGATGTCGCCTTCGTAATATAAAACATTTTTATATTCATTCATTCATTCATTATCACCCGCTTTATCCTCTATTAGGGTTGCGGTGGGGTTCCCCATGCCCATCCAGGGGAGAACGTCTCGGGCGCTGGGCAGATACACCCAGGACAGGACGCCAAACCATCGCTGGGCACACACTCACTCACTCAAATACACTCTATATGGGGCAATTTAGAGAACTCAATTAACTTGATCCATGTTTTTGGACTGTGGGAGAACCCGGAGAAAACCCACACGGACACGGGGAGAACATGGAAACTCCACCCAGATGGGGATTCGAACCGGGAATCCCTAGCGCTGAGAGGCGAACGTGCTAACCACTAAGCCACCGTGCCGCCACTCATTTTTATATTAATTCATTCATTCATTATCTCTCGCTTTATCCTCTATTAGGGTCGCGGTGGGGTTCCCCATGCCCATCCAGGGGAGAACGTCTCGGGCGCTGGGCAGATACACCCAGGACAGGGCGCCAATCCATCGCTGGGTACACACTCACTATGGGGCAATTTAGAGAACTCAATTAACTTGATCCATGTTTTTGGACTGTGGGAGGAAACTGGAGAATCCGGAGAAAACCCACACGGACACGGGGAGAACATGGAAACTCCACCCAGATGGGGATTCGAACCGGGAATCCCTAGCGCTGAGAGGAGAACATGCAAACCACTATGCCACCGTGCCGCCCCTCATTTTTATATTAGTTTCTCTAAATGCTCATGTAAAATCTACTGCATGTGGATTATGGACCAATCTTTTGAAACACACCTGTTAATCATGAAAAAGCAGGTGTTTTATTCAGTCTTGTTGTGTTTAGTGTGTAAAATCAGGCAGGTAGCCAATTCATTTTGGACAACTGTATGTTTCCAACTTTGTGAGAACAGTTTGGGGCCTTTCCCTGTTCCAGTTTGAATGCGCCCCAATACAAAGTGCCCCAAAGCAAATTCCATAAGCTGATGTTTTGAGTGTCTTTAGTGTAAAGAAACTTGACCGGTCCTTAAAAAGCCCTGACCTTAATTCCATTTGACACTTTTGAGATGAACTAGAACAGATTGTGAGCCATATTTTCTCATCCAACATCAGTCTCTGACCTCACAAATGCTCTTCTGGAAAACAGAGCAACATTTTTCTACAAACAGGCTCCAAAACTTTGTAGAAACTTTTAATAAGAATAGAAACTTGTAGCTTTGAAAGGGTGAGGACCAACCTAGAATGTTACCACTGGTAATATGTTGGCCAATACTTTTGTCCATATAATGTATATTGTCATGCATTCTTTTCGTTATAAATTTGATGTGACATTTTATATATAAATTTTGATAATTCTCTAATCTGTATATAATCAGATTTTTTATTTTGTTATTTTAATAAATGATGAGAATTCTTATTAATTATCTATTTTTGGATTTTCTTTTTGGTTAAAACATTATTTCACCACGTTTGTCCTCAAATCACCATAACTCATAAGACCAACATTTTGGATGTGATGATATTATTGTACAGTTTAAAGACCAAGGCACTTTGGATTAATGTTAACCCAACCTTGGGTAACTGCGCCACAAACCCTGTCCACCTGATTACAACAAAGTCTGTGTGCTGAGCATGAGCTACCCTCACCTCACCCTATCTCACAGCCATACTCTCGGGTTTACTGTGATTGGCTGTCTGCTCTGCCATTCATTCGTTAAACATGCGCGCACATGTTGTTCCATGTGCTGAACCTTCAAACACGGCCTGCAAAGAAAACAGCGTCCTGTAAAGATCTGTAACAAAGAACGCATTGATCTTTACATTTTGCACGTTTAGGCTGCATTCAGTGGATTTTTGTCCAAAGTCCAAAGTACTTCTGCTAAAGGTTTTC
Source organism: Corydoras sp. C115 (assembly GCA_019802505.1). Lineage (NCBI taxonomy): Eukaryota > Metazoa > Chordata > Actinopteri > Siluriformes > Callichthyidae > Corydoras > Corydoras sp. C115. Next base: position 5,773,398 of record JAFMOC010000004.1, read on the forward strand.
AACCGGTTTTATTTGTTTGTTAAAAAATAAATCACATTTTTAGATTCTGAATTTTTATATCCATTAGATTTTCCACCCCCTGCCTAAAAGGAACGCTTTACAAATTATTCTTTAAATATTTCGAATTTTATGTATTCATGCATTTCTCTTTAAGTTACACAACATTAATCATAAGGTTTAATACATTCATTCATCCATTATCTCCCGCTTTATCCTCTATTAGGGTCGCGGTGGGGCTCCCCATGCCCATCCAGGGGAGAACGTCTCGGGCGCTGGGCAGATAGACCCAGGACAGGGCGCCAATCCATCGCTGGGCACACACTCACTCACACACACACACTCTATATGGGGCAATTTGGAGAATTCAATTGACTTGATCCATGTTTTTGGACTGTGGGAGGAAACCGGAGAACCCGGAGGAAACCCACGCGGACACGGGAAGAACATGGAAACTCCACCCAGATGGGGATTCGAACCGGGAATCCCTAGTGCTGAGAGGCGAACGTGCCAACCACTAAGCCACCGTGCCGCCATTTTAATACATTATTTTAATTAAATGTTATTTGGTCACCACTAAGCAAAAAGATCCTAAGTTTGGTAGTTCTGGTTGTCTCTTATTATCTTGAGGCAGGTAACTCAGGTAAAAATGAGATACTGAATAGTCACATGGTGCGAAAGTGTTTGTGTCTGTCCTGTGATGGAACTGACCTAGACTGAACCCTAAAGGGAATATTCAGCTTGAAAAGATTGGGGATTTGGGATTTTTTGCTTGTTCTGATGAAGATTTCTGCCTAATGACTGTGTGAACATTGTATTTAATAATAAACAGGGTTCTGGAAATGTTTCCTGAAAGTTCATCTCATCACTTTTTTAAGAGACTTTATCATGAATGTGTATTTTTAAAATTATTTTATTTAAACATCACAAATCATTATTATATAAAGCAGTTGATGGACATTTGTCTTCGTGTTTATATTAATTTGTATGTGCAGCAATGTATCCCACTCTGAATAAGAACAATGCAGTCACATGGTTTAAAGCCTTTAGAAAAGAAGATATAAGCAACTGGTGGGCTTTATTTTTCATTCATTCATTCATTCATTATCTCCCGCTTTATCCTCTATTAGGGTCGCGGTGGGGTTCCCCATGCCCATCCAGGGGAGAACGTCTCGGGCGCTGGGCAGATACACCCAGGACAGGGCGCCAATCCATTGCTGGGCACACACTTACTCATACAAACACACTCTATATGGGGCAATTGTTTGAGAATTCAATTGACTTGATCCATGTTTTTGGACTGTGGGAGGAAACCGGAAAACCCGGAGGAAACCCACGCGGACACGGGGAGAACATGGAAACTCCACCCAGATGGGGATTCGAACCGGGAATCCCTAGTGCTGAGAGGCGAACGTGCTAACCACTAAGCCACCGTGCCACCTATGGGCTTTATTTAAAAGCCATATTTATTTTCTCTAAACCACAATCGTTTAAAATGTCATTGGTTTATATCCAGAGAATTTGGACATGGTCCTTTCTGCATGAAGTTTGCATGTTCTCCCAATGCTATTTTCCTCCCATGCACAAGTACACACAGGATTAAAAAATCATAAATGTTTTTAAAATGTGTTTAGAAGCCACTCATGTGCCGTGGATTTGCATTGGAACAACGTTGCTCTTTGACATTTTAGTTAACCTGTTTTGTCCACATTCCTCGGTGCATTACACATGTCGTGACGACAGTCCTGTCAAGTGCAGTCATGTTATTTATTGTGGCACCATGAGTAACATAACTTCATCTTCCTGATCACCTGCATGTGGATCACTGACAGTAAAGCGTGAGATTGAAGGGAGGAAACAGAACCCGGGGAAAAACCTGCGGACATGGGGAGAACATGGAAGATTCTCCATCCAGATTGGGGAGTAGAGTTTTTCATTTATTCAATAATGCATTCATTCATTATCTTTCACTTAATCCTCTTCAAGGGTCATGGGGATTCTCCAAATTACCCCAAATAGAGTGTGAGTGAGTGTGTGCCCAGTGATGGATTGGCACCCTGTCCTGGGTGTATCTGCCCAGCGCCCGAAACGTTCTCCCCTGGATGTGGATGGGCATGGGGAACCCCCCAGTAGAGGATTAAGCGGAAGATAATGAATGAATAAATGAATGAATCCCATCCATCCATCTTCCGCTTTTTCCACGTTTTGGGTGCTGGGCAGATACACCCAGGACAGGGCGCCAATCTAGCACTGGGTACACACTCACTCACACACACACACACACACACACACTCTATATGGGGCAATATGGAGAATTCAATTCACCTTGATCCATGTTTTCGGACTGTGGGAGGAAACCAGAGAACCCGGAGGAGAGAACATGGAAACTCCACCCAGATGGGGATTCGAACCGGGAATCCCTAGTGCTGAGAGGAGAACGTGCTAACCACTAAGCCTGTGAATGAATGAATGAAAACGCAATATATTGGAGTTTCCCATGTTCACCAAGCAACCACATCAAACCGGTTTCCGAGGCATGTCTGAGATTCTGAGACATATCTGAGCCACCATGCTGCCCCTGAGTGAATGAATGAATGAATGAATATAAATGCAATATATTGGAGTTTCCCATGTTCACCAGCCACATCAAACCGGTTTCCGAGGCATATCTGAGCCACCATGCTGCCCCTGAATGAATGAATGAATGAATGAATGAAAATGCAATATATTGGAGGTTCCCATGTTCACCAACCCACCAAATCAAACCGGATTCCGAGGCATGTCTGAGATTCCGAGGCATATCTGAGCCACCATGCTGCCCCTGAATGAATGAATGAATGAATAAAAATGCAATATATATTTTCACCAACCACATCAAACCGGTTTCCAAGGCATGTCTGAGATTCCGAGGCATATCTGAGCCACCATGCTGCCCCTGAATGTATGAATGAATGAATGAATGAATGAATGAATGAATGAAAATGCAATATATTGGAATTTCCCATGTTCACCAACCAACCACATCAAACCGGTTTCTGAGGCATGTCTGAGATTCTGAGGCATATCAGCCACCATGCTGCCCCTGAATGAATGAATGAATGAATGAATGAATGAATGAATGAAAATGCAATATATATTTTCACCAACCACATCAAACCGGTTTCCGAGGCATGTCTGAGATTCCGAGGCATATCTGAGCCACCATGCTGCCCCTGAATGTATGAATGAATGAATGAATGAATGAATGAATGAATGAAAATGCAATATATTGGAATTTCCCATGTTCACCAACCAACCACATCAAACCGGTTTCCGAGGCATGTCTGAGATTCCGAGGCATATCTGAGCCACCATGCTGCCCCTGAATGTATGAATGAATGAATGAATGAATGAATGAATGAAAATGCAATATATTGGAATTTCCCATGTTCACCAACCAACCACATCAAACCGGTTTCTGGGGCATGTCTGAGATTCTGAGGCATATCTGAGCCACCATGCTGCCCCTGAATGAATGAATGAATGAATGAATGAATGAATGAAAATGCAATATATATTTTTACCAACCACATCAAACCGGTTTCCGAGGCATGTCTGAGATTCCGAGGCATATCTGAGCCACCACGCTGCCCCTGAATGAATGAATGAATGAATGAATGAATGAATGAATGAAAATGCAATTTATTGGAGATTCCCATGTTCACCAGCCACATCAAACCGGTTTCCGAGGCATGTCTGAGCCACCATGCTGCCCCTGAATGAATGAATGAATAAATGAATGAATGAATGAATGAATGAATGAATGAACGAATGAATGAATGAAAATGCAATATATTTGAGTTTCCCATGTTCACCAACCACATCAAACCGGTTTCCGGGGCATATCTGAGCCACCATGCTGCCCCTGAATGAATGAATGAATGAATGAATGAATGTAATAAAAATACAATATATTGGAGTGTCCCATGTTCACCAGCCACATCAAACCGGTTTCCGAGGCATGTCTGAGCCATCATGCTGCCCCTGAATGAATGAATGAGTGAATGAATGAAAGAAAATGCAATATATTGGAGTGTCCCATGTTCACCAACCAACCACATCAAACCGGTTTCCGAGGCATATCTGAGCCACCATGCTGCCCCTGAATGAATGAATGAATGAATGAATGAATGAAAATGCAATATATTGGAGTTTCCCATGTTCACCAACCACATCAAACCGGTTTCCGAGGCATATCTGAGCCACCATGCTGCCCCTGAATGAATGAATGAATGAATGAATAAATGAATGAATGAATGAAAATGCAATATATTGGAGTTTCCTATGTTCACCAACCAACCACATCAAACCGGTTTCCGAGGCATGTCTGAGCCACCATGCTGCCCCTGAATGAATGAATGAATGAATGAAAGAATGAAAGAATGAAAATGCAATATATTGGAGTTTCCTATGTTCACCAACCAACCACATCAAACCGGTTTCCGAGGCATGTCTGAGCCACCATGCTGCCCCTGAATGAATGAATGAATGAATGAAAGAATGAAAGAATGAAAATACAATATATTGGAGTTTCCCATGTTCACCAACCACATCAAACCGGTTTCCGAGGCATATCTGAGCCACCATGCTGCCCCTGAATGAATGAATGAATGAATGAATGAATAAATGAATGAATGAATGAAAATGCAATATATTGGAGTTTCCTATGTTCACCAACCAACCACATCAAACCGGTTTCCGAGGCATGTCTGAGCCACCATGCTGCCCCTGAATGAATGAATGAATGAATGAAAGAATGAAAGAATGAAAATACAATATATTGGAGTTTCCCATGTTCACCAACCACATCAAACCGGATTCCAAGGCATGTCTGAGCCATCATGCTGCCCCTGAATGAATGAATGAATGAATGAATGAATGAATGAATGAATGAAAGAAAGAAAATGCAAAATATTGGAGTTTCCCATGTTCACCAACCAACCATGTCATGTCTGAGATTCTCCATCGTGTTTCGATGCAAAGCATCATTGTGAGCTCCTGCAGCGACTGGGTCCCCGTTGAAAACGGTAATGAAGCGGTGCGGCTGGCCGACAGGGGGCGCGATGTTCGCTCAGGTGGGCTGCGTGCTGTTGCTGTTGCTGTTGCGTGGAGCTGTCCGCCGTCACCGCTGAACTGCAGTAACCCAGCCTCGGAGGCGGTATCAGGGTTTGGAAATCGTCGCCGTGATTGGCTGACGAAGACCTACCTCTTTTCGCATTGGACGAGCGTGAAGAGCCAGCTGTCAGCCCATGTGGCGTGGCTTTGCAGCATGGCAAACATTTAAATGAAAGCGACGGCTGAGAGGGCTAGCAAAGCCGGCCTGCGAATTTAAGGGCAGGGCAGTGCCAGTCAGTCAGTCAGTCAGTCAGTCAGTCAAAAGGGGGTCTATCCGCAAAAGTTCACCGAGTGCCTGCAGAGATACAAACACACAGTGATAAAGCGAGCAGGAGGTTATTATAGACCAGCTCAGGAGACAGTGACGTCGGATGCTCATCCATCCTGTGCTCTCTCTCAGCCCAAGTCACAACAACACTTTTGGTGAGTAACATGCCCCTCTATATATGTTTATCTCTTTATTTATCATTAAAATCTAGTTTAGTCGTGTGGATCACTAAATACTACTTCTTCGTGCAGGTGTGAAGGCTTTCAAATAATGTTTGTTTGCTAAATTTGGCTGAAACTGGCTGTGTTTTTGCATGGAAAGCAAATCCAGAAATAAATTCTTCCCGACTTGAAATCGGTTGCCGGGTTTATTATTATTATTATGTTTTGTAACGTATTCGTTAACACTTTACATCTTTCCAAGCGTGTGCGCATCGTTTTCTCCCTGATGGGCTGGTTATAAATTTGGTCTCGGGAATAGCGAAGTGCACTAGGTACGCCTTAAAATCCATTATTTCCCAGACTTCGTAGTGCACTTGGGTAGGGAGTTAGCGTCTCGTTTGCAACGCGACCGAGATTGAGGCAAACCGAAGTAGCAAAAATGCTAATGTCTTTACTTTTACAAAATGACTGTTTTTACAATTCCATACTTTGTTTACATCATTTAAACATTTATTCCAAATTTGAAAAAAATGTCCTCGTTTTTACATATTTAGGGTTTGTATGTAAAACGCTAATGCTTTGCATGGCAGTTACGTCTGTTAACAGTAAAGCTGCATGAAATTTAATTACACTTATTTTCATATAACATAATTTTTCTTGTATTTTTAAAATGCTTTTATAAATAGATATTCTGCTGTTTAACTAGCAAGACACAACCATGAACTTCTCAAAAGGATGGACTTGTATGTTAATGTGGTTATGGAGATTTAAATAAATCAGGATGGAGCATATTGGAAGGGATTTTTCTTTAATGGATGGTAAATAAAGGTGCTACAAGATTAAAATCAGTCAGATTTTAAATCTAATTGGTGGCATGGTAGCTCTGTGGTTAAAGTGTTCGGCTATCGATCTGAAGGTTTGGGGGTTCAAATTGGCACCAAAGTTACCAATGTGGGCTCATGAGCAAAGCCCTTATCCATCCAAACCATCAGCATGGTTCATTTGTCATTTGCCATGTTCATATGTCACTTTGGATATAATGTCAACTACACAACCCAATGATTTGAACTCTAAACCTTAACAGTGACAATTCAGCACATATTACTAGTATTATTATAAAGTTGGACTTAAATAGAAGTTTAAGTTGTTTATAAATGTAGCGCTTTTTACAATAGTACATTGTCACAAAGCAGCTTTACCGTATTAAAAGCCTGAAATCCCCAAAGAGCAAGCTGAAATGACAGTGGCAAGAAAAAAAAACTCGTTTTACTTAATGAATTTTATTTTTTTTAATGTAGAAACCTTAACCTTGTTCAACCGGGCAGCATTATCAGTGTAGGACACACATGTACAGATTGTGTAGTGAGTAGGTGTCCGTATTTAACTTTCACTTGGAAAAACTATAACAATTGGAAAACCATACAAGTTCATTGAGGGCATCCTGCGGCACTGCCAGTCCGATATAAATCCAGGTTCCATCCAGTAATTGTCATAGCCGCAGTGCTCTGGTAGAGCCATAGGGCCATATAGGGCCTTTCTAAAACCCAAGGACACTTTAGACACATGATTTAAAAAGTAAAAACTACCTTATGATGGATGACACACTACTAAACCACTGCTGTCCTGAAGATATTTCAGGATGGAAAGCTGGTCTCATTTGCCAGTTTTAGAGTTTAAGTGAGAAATTTTTTCAATGTGTGAATACAGCCTGCATTTACGCATTTCATTGTTCCTGTATTTCACAATGTGCTGTTCTCACAATGTGCTGTTCTTTTAAACTTTGGGGTTTAAACCAGTTCATTCTAACTTACTATAATGTTCTTAATTTCTTGTATTACATATTACAGAGCTGTTCTGATGTGATGCTCCATTCCTGTTTTAGGAAAATTATTCCATCAAAATTACAACATGTACATTTATTTGTCTGCATTGTGCTCCAGAGCCTTTAATGCATAACTGCCCCTTTGTATAGGATGATGCTAAGTCGTGTGTCACTCCATGACTCTTTCTTTTACTAGATCTAGGTCAGGTAGATTAGCAGCCTCTTCCACTAAATCTATTTATTCGCTGTATCAAAGCTATTCTGATGCTTTTAGAGTGTTTTAACTTGACATTTATATAAATTGTAAATGGAGAACATGAGAAAATGTGTTATTTGTAACCAAGTATAAGGAAAATGGTGTAAATAATGCAGCAGTCCTGTGATGACTCATCACTAATACTTTACGTTTCTTACTTAAATACATACATCATGCTGATGAGCTGCATGTCGATACTCGCCAAGTTCTTATGTGACATGAGAAATAACAGGTTCCTTAAAGTTGCTGTGGTAGAGAACATTTTTTGTAATTCTAGATCACATTGTTAAGAGTTTCTCAATCAGTTAACTCATGATTACAAGGAAACTGAAAGAACATTTTTTGAGGAAATGCCAAATGTTTCCTCAAAGCGAAATGATGTTCGATTATTGTATCAGAGAAACATTTTACAAACGGTTTGCTTTTATCTGATTCCAAATTCATTCTGCAGTTTAACAACAGCCTTAACAAAAAGCAGTCATCGGATCGTAAAAAAAGATTTATCATTAATCTGCTTTGCTATATATAACATAATCATAACAGATTCCTGAACTCAACATCATCGATTATCAGCCTGAATTTTTCTCAAATTAAATTTGTTGTCGTTATTAAATTATCATTTTAAAATAGGCTCATTATTTGGAAGTCAGCAGTAAAGAATGAAAATGCCAGAAGAACTTTATCAGAAAAGTAACATAGAGGAATCAGTTTAAGCGACTTTTAATAAGTAATGCACCTGTTCTTTGTAACAACAAAGAAGCCTAAAACCTTTTTGAGACCTCACTTTAAAAGACAATTTCTATAGAATTTAGACATAAAGAGGCTTTAGAATTCACATTTTTTAAAGAAAAGGTCTGAGAATCAGTTTAATTAGCAGCAAATAGATGATGCTTTCACTAATTGTTTATTATAGTTTAGTGTGTGTGCACATATACGTTGGGTTGTGGTAGCTCATTGGTTAGAGGGTTGTGCTTACAATCTAAAGTTTGGGGGTTCAAACTTCTAGTCCACCAATGTTAACCCTTATTGCATTATTACTGACCCTGTACCCCAAACACCAAGGTGTAAACTTGCAAGTTGCTTTCAATGCCTTCACCTGCATGGTTGTGGCGGCATGGTTGTGGCGGCATGGTAGCTGAGTCCCTGGATTTTTTTATTTTTATTTTGTTTTATCAGACTGTAATAAAATAAAACTTCCAGTTAATGAACATTTAGCCAACAATTGTAGTTGATCCCTTTTTAAATAACTCTATTCCATACTTGGTGCCTCAATCCACAATCCTCATTTCAGCTCTTTATTCAAAAAGGGTGTTTGTGTTGGTACTATGATAGTCAGTCGACTCCTTTAAGGGAGGGCTTTGTTTCAATGGTAAGGTCACTGAACTTATGGTTCATGTCTCAGGGCAGCCAGATGCTTGCTTTGTTAAAAGCTTGAGCAAGACTGTATTAATACTATTATGGTCTGGATCTGAGAAACTAATACCAATACCATTCAGTTAAATTTAGAGAAACAAACTTAGGAATATGGTGCACATTTGTCTTGTTTGAATGTTTTAGCCAATCTGTATATGATGTTTAGAGCAGTCAGTCTAGTATGTCTGTATTACATCATCTTACTGTAATCTATATAAGTATTTCTGCATTATTAGATAAAGGAACCACTAACACATACACCATGTGGTGACCCATTTCTGTGCTGTACTGTATTAACAGTAATCTTCATAGCTCTGCACCTGCTTTTGCATATTTTATCTCAACAGTAAATCTGACCATGCCCCAAAGTTTGCTATAACGATGTAAAAGTACATATGCTTGCTGTAAAGTTTCTTGCAAGCTCTGTATGTAGTTTGCATTCTGTGAGTAGTGGTGGAACTCTTAAGGGCCGCAGAACAGAGGGACACTGTGTTCTTTATGTAGCTTGCTTGCACCTCACATTAAGCAGCAGTCCTATTCCCGCCTGTGCTTTGTTAGTCACCGTTGTATGGACGGCATTAGACTATGTGCTGCCACTAATACTGAGAACAAAGCATACAATCCACCCCTCCTCCCCACCCCTGGGCACTCCTTACTCCACAGCCCTCTACCAGCTTGGTCAGACCCAGTGTGCCTCAAATGTGTGGCCAGAATTAGGTCACATGAATCTCTAAATTGTCTTCTGACAGGCTGTGATTGTTATTCTGAAGCTCACTCTTAACATAGCTTTTTTTCCCCTCTGCCTGCATCCACAGAAACTCTCACGCCACCATGGAGGACATTGTTATAGCTGGAATTTCAGGTCGGCTTCCAGAGTCAAACAACTTGGAAGAGTTCTGGCAGAACCTTATAAATGGAGTCGACATGGTTACGGAAGATGACAGGAGGTGGAAGCCAGGTATCATTCACCTAATATTATTACAAAATTATTTATTGTAGTTAGTTATTGTCCACCATTACATTGCGCATGACTTCACAAACACTATAATGAATATGCACAGATTAGCCATAGACGCAGATCAGATTCCTGTGTAAAGCAACCGTAATGGATGGAAACCAACTTAATTAACGCTTACTAGTTTTGGGGTCATCTGTCCAGCAAGTTTAGAGAAGTTAAATGGTGCCACTGGTTTTTGAAAAGATTTCTTATCTTTTCTTTCTGTCCTTTCCTGTCTGGTTGCTCTTCAAATCGCTTCCCATCTCCTCTTACCTTAATCTTAGTTAGACATCTATTGGCTGGACATTTATTGGCCAAAGTTCCATCAGTTGCCAAACTTGGGAATCTGACCAATTTCTTTTTTTGACACCACATGCTCAGATCTGACGGACTGAACCTTGATTTCTATTGGCTCAGTGGCTTTGCAATCCTGCCAGAATGATACTGCCAAAACCACTGAGGACTATCATTATAAAGACAATCAGATGGGCGTTTTCTGTCTTTTTTGTTTTTAAATTACACACGTTTGTGAGCATTCTGTATCTTCCTACAGTGTGAAAGCTGCCTGAACTCTCACGGCAGTGAGTCCTCAAAGTTTCTTCCTTTAAACCCTACAACACCAAGGAGATTTTTCTTGCTGCTCTGCTCCTGCCACATCTTGTTCTTTGGGGGATCAGGCTTAGAACATTATAAAGTTACTTTAATACAATGTACTTTTGAGAAGTGGAATATAAAGAAATGAACATGAACTACACCTTGATGGATATCTTAATCTCTTAAAGCAGGTTTTCTCATGTAATATGTGTGTCATGTTTATTTTCCATTAGGTCTGTATGGTCTTCCTCGCAGAAATGGAAAACTGAAAGAAATTGACAGATTTGATGCAACATTTTTTGGAGTCCATCCCAAGCAGGCCAACACCATGGACCCTCAGTTGAGGCTTTTGCTTGAGTTATCATATGAGGCAATTGTTGACGGAGGTCAGTGGCTTATTTAATTGGACTCAATTACTGATACCATTTGGGTATTCAGTTAAATATTGGGATTTATTTATTAAGTAGTTGTGGGCTAAAGAAGTGTTTCTAAACTGTGTAAGGAACTATGGATTTACGCTATTTTACATTTTTTTTAAACCTGCGCTGTGTTCTAATGATTACTGTCAAACCTAATGTAGTAACTGATGACTCAAGACGTTACTAAACTGAACCTGGTAAGAGCATTAATCTGTTGTATGAATTGACAGGCATAAACCCTGTGTCCATGCGTGGCTCCAAGACTGGCGTTTATATTGGTGTAAGTGGTACGGAGGCATTCGAAGCTTTCAGCAGAGACCCAGAGGAATTGCTGGGCTACAGCATGACCGGCTGCCAGCGTGCCATGTTTTCCAATCGCATCTCTTACTTCTTTGATTTTAATGGTATGCAAACACGACACATTAAAAAACTGTCATAGAGCACAATGTTTTGGAATATTTGATGTTTTAACCCTATATTTTTATTGAGACCCTAGATTTAGATCTGCACTTCAGGGTCTGCATTAGATGCACATCCCTGTTTCATGTACCAGATGGTAGTTCTGCAAATACAGACTGTAGTCCATCTGCTTTTACATACCTTTACTTCCCTTTACTCTGTTCTCTAATGGCCATGACCAATACAGATCAAGTATTTTTTTTAACGGTGGATGATTCTCAGCACGGTGGCTTAGTGGTTAGCACGTTCTCCTCTCAGCACTAGGGATTCCCGGTTCGACTCCCCATCTGGGTGGAGTTTCCATGTTCTCCCCGTGTCTGCGTGGGTTTCCTCCAGGTTCTCCGGTTTCCTTCCACAGTCCAAAAACATGGATCAAGTCAATTGAGTTCTCCAAATTTCCCCATATAGAGTGTGTTTGTGTGAGTGTGTGCCCAGCGATAGATTGGCGCCCTGTCCTGGTTGTATCTGCCCAGCGCCCGAAACTTTCTCCCCTGGATGGGCATGGGGAACCCCACCGCAAACCCTAATAGAGGATAAAGTGGAAGAGAATGAATGAATGAATGAATGAATGATTCTCAGCACTCTAGTGACACTGACATGGTGGTGGGTTATACTAATGCAACAGACACAGCAGTGCAGTTTTTAAACCTACGTTATTAATCCACCTTGTAAAGATATGAGAGCTCATTTGTTGTTGAAGTTTGTGTTAGCCAGACGTTATCCCAACATCAGTGCTAACAGGATGCCAGTGATCTGATGGTGGCACTCTTGCAATGGCACGTAGGTGTTAGATAACTCAAGCAGCACTGCCATGTCTCATAACTCATAACACAGAATCACATCAGTTACTGCAAAGCTACAATTAATCCATCACTCAAGTAATACCTACCTATGGGGCCAAACCAATAAAGAACAAAGTACAGTACAGAGAAAGTTTACAGTATCCATTTCCATTTGGTCATTTAGCAGACGTAAGCAACATTTATCCAAAAGCGACTTACAAAGTAAGCACAGGGTTAATCACAACATCCCTGAAGCAATGAGGGTTAAGGGTCTTGCTCAACGACCCACATTGGTAACTTCAGTGGACCTGGGATTTGAACCCCCAACCTTCAGATTAATAGCCCAACACCCAAACCACTGAGATACTGCACCCTCAGTATCTTCTGAGGATAAAACAGTATCTTCTGTTTTATCCTCTACTACGGTCGTGGGGGAGTGCCCCATGCCCATCCAGGGGAGAACGTTTCGGGCGCTGGGCAGACACACCCAGGAGAGGGTGCCAATCTATCACTGGGCACACACTCACTCACACACCAACACACTCTATATGGGGCAATTTGGAGAACTCAATTGATCTTGACTGTGGGAGGAAACCAGAGAACCCGGAGGAAACCCACGCGTACACGGGGAGAACATGGAAACTCCACCCAGATTGGGATTCGAACGGTACTCCCTAGTGCTGAGAGGAGAACATGCGCACCACTAAGCCACTGTGCCGCCCTAAAGAACAAATTAAAATAACTAAATCCACTAAAAAACACATTGATTAAAGTGTATCATTGTACAACTACAAAGTGCATCTGTTTGAGAGTCAAAAGAATGAGGTATATTGTATGTAATTGCTCGTACATGTCATTCATGGGTAATTGTGGACGTTCTTTTCCTTCTAAACACAATAAATGTCCAGATTGATAATCTGTGTTGGAAGGACCCATTTAGATATAAACACTGTACTTAAAGTAAATTTAAAAATAAAATGCTTTTGGCAGGAAGTTTTTATTTTGTTTAAAGATATTTAACAAAGCAAAAAGAGCTTAACCATTTTCTGATCTGAATCTACATTTGAATGGTGCTGTGCTTTGTATAAAGATAATCGTGTCATTTCTAGCTGATTGTTGTGTTTTAGGCCCCAGCACATCCATCGACACTGCATGCTCTTCCAGTCTGCTGGCTTTGGAAAACGCCTTCAGCGCTATTAAACATGGCCAGTGTGACGCAGCTCTTGTGGGAGGAATTAACTTGCTGCACAAACCCAACACCTCAGTCCAGTTCATGAAACTGGGCATGCTCAGTCCAGATGGAACTTGCAAGTCTTTTGATGCATCAGGTAATTATATTATATATAATTATATATTGTGTTATATTATTATTTTATTATTATTCACATTATTAAAAAAAGTTTACTATTGCTAAAACTTTACTATAAGACTAAACAGTAATTTTTTTTTTATCATTTTATTTTAGGAAATGGATATTGTCGCTCAGAAGCTGCCGTGGTTGTGCTGGTTACCAAGAAATCCATGGCTAAGAGAGTGTATTCCACCATTCTGAATGCTGGCAACAACACAGATGGCTTTAAAGAGCAAGGTGTTTTAAATGCAACTGACTTCTTAATCTTTAGCTCCCTGTCAGAAATGAGACTGAGGTCATAAGTTCTAACTTTTATGCTTTTAGTGATGTGTTAACTCATGGCTGCAGTGATGTGGGGGGTAGTCGGGGTGGGGGTGTCGCAGTCCTGAAATCATGGAAATGTACTTAAGTAGTCTTCTTCCATCAGAAGACCAAAATATACAAAGATTTAAACACCTAATATAAAGCCTGAATTAGATTAGAGCTGTGGCACGGTGGTTTAGTGGTTAGTACGTTCTCCTCTCAGCACTAGGGATTCCCGGTTCAAATCCCCATCTGGGTGGAGTTTCCATGTTCTCCCCGTGTCCGCGTGGGTTTCCTCCGGCTTCTCCGGTTTCCTCCCACAATCCAAAAACATGGATCAAGTCAATTGAGTTCTCCAAATTGGCCCCTATATAGTGTGTCTTTGTGAGTGTGTGTGCCCAGCGATGGATTGGCGCCCTGTCCTGGGTGTATCTGCCCAGCGCCCGAGACGTTCTCCCCTGGATGGGCATGGGGAACCCCACCACGACCCTAATAGAGGATAAAGCGGGAGATACTGAATGAATAGATTAGAGCTTAGATTAAAATAAGCAATGTGGACAAAAGTATTGAGACCCATCAGTGAATTCAGGTTTAATCTAGTCCCATTGCTACAGTTTAAATATTCAAGCCCCTAGTCGTGAATTTTTGGACAATTTTATGCTTCCATCTTAGACAAAAGTTTTTGAAATGGGGAGTTTTGTGGAACAATTTGACTTTACTGCACAGAACTCTGACCTTAACCCCTTTAAATGCTTTGGGATTAACTAGAAAAGAAATTGTGAGCCAAGCCTTTAACATCAGTGTTTCACCTACTGAGTGAACATGCACTCACACGCTCAAAGAGTTTGAAACATGGATTCTGTTATAGTTCATAGGGAAGGACCGACTTAGAATGGCACGTTGGAAAAAAATTGTTGGTGTAAAGTGTCCCAATATATATCCATATGCATTTAGATTTGTCTGCCCTCTGCTGCCCCCAGATTTGTTTATTAGTTGTCTGCAAGTTTACCAACAAGAATAATTTTGTTAGTTTGTATATCGTTGGGCGGCACAGTCGCTTAGTGGTTAGCATGTTCGCCTCTCAGCGCTAGGGATTCCCGGTTCAAATCCCCATATGGGTGGAGTTTCCATGTTCTCCCCGTGTCCGTGTGGGTTTCCTCCGGGTTCTCCGGTTTCCTCCCACAGTCCAAAAACATGGACCAAGTCAATTGAATTCTCCAAATTGCCCCATATAGAGTGTGTGTGTGTGTGTGAGCGAGTGTGTGCCCAGCGATGGATTGGCGCCCTGTCCTGGGTCTATCTGCCCAGCGCCCGAGACGTTCTCCCCTGGATGGGCATGGGGAACCCCACTGCGACCCTAATAGAGGATAAAGCAGAAGATAATGAATAAATTAATTAGTGTATAGGGGAGTGGTAGCTCAGTGGTCAGGGCGTTGAGCTATCAATCTGAAGGTTGGGGGTTCAAATCCCAGGTCCACTGAAGTTACCAGTGTGGGTCCTTGAGCAAGACCCTTAACCCTCATTGCTCCAGGGATGTTGTGATGAACCCTGTGTTCACCTTGTAAGTCGCTTTGGATAAAAGCGTCCAATAAATGACCAAATGTATATCGTTGTTCAGTTATTGATTATCACTAATTATTTACCATTAAAGTTCTTAAAATAAAATCATTACTACAGAGTGCATATTTTGAACAAATGCTCTGAATTGCGCAGGTATGTATAAATATGATTATTTTCTGAGTATTTCATAACCATAAATGAATGAAACGTGAAATTAAACTAAACGGTATCATTTATTATTATTGCAGGATTTATTTCTATTAAAATATTTCAAACGTTGATGTCACAGAAATAATCAATGCCTATAAGAACCGTAACATTCTTGTGTATATTGTTTAGGAGTGACCTTTCCTTCAGGGGACATGCAACAGCGTCTGGTCCGCTCTCTTTACCAAGAAGCTGAAATTACACCTGATCAGGTTGAATTCATTGAAGCTCATGGAACTGGCACCAAGGTGAGTGCACGCACACATCCCGTCTCCTGCTAATGCTTTGACTTAATCATCCATCCATTATCTTCAGCTTTATCCTCTGCTAGGGTCGCAGGGGGGGTTCCCCATGCCCATCCAGGGGAGAACGTTTCGGGCGCTGGGCAGATACACCCAGGACAGGACGCCAATCCATCGCTGGGCACACACTCACTCACACAAACACACTCTATTTGGGGCAATTTGGAGAATTCAGTTGACTTGATCCATGTTTTTTGGACTGTGGGAGGAAACCGGAGAACCCGGAGGAAACCCACGCGGACACAGGGAGAACATGGAAACTCCACCCAGATTGGGATTAGAACCGGGAATCCCTAGCGCTGAGAGGAGATCATGTTAACCACTAAACCACCGTGCCGCCCTGACTCTATTATTCATTCATTCATTATCTCCCGCTTTATCCTCTATTAGGTTCGCGGTGGGGTTCCCCATGCCCATCCAGGGGAGAACGTTTCGGGCGCTGGGCAGATACACCCAGGACAGGGTGCCAATCTATCGCTGGGCACACACTCACTCACACAAACACACTCTATTTGGGGCAATTTGGAGAGTTCAGTTGACTTGATCCATGTTTTTTGGACTGTGGGAGGAAACCGGAGAACCCGGAGGAAACCCACATGAACACGGGGAGAACATGGAAACTCCACCCAGATGGGGATTCGAACCGAGAATCCCTAGCGCTGAGAGGAGAACATGCTAACCACTAAGCCACCGTGCCGCCCTGACTCTATTATATAAATGATTTTTTTTTTTAAATCAAGCTTTTAATCAGCAACCATGTATTAAAGTGTAGTGAAGTCTTTTCACTATAAAGAAAATATTACTGTTTTCAACAAAATAAGTCTAAAAACACTTTTGCTATGAATGTATTTAACTAGTACAAAAAAATGTTTTAGTGCCAGTGCAACCAAACCCCAATTTTTAAAACAGAGCATGTATCACTATGGGATTAAACACTGCCTATGAGTTAATGCATACTCTTTTTTTATTATTTTTTTTTTATTATAAAGGTAGGGGATCCAGAGGAGGTGAATGGCATTGTCCGTGTGTTCTGTCAATCAAAGCGGGACCCTTTACTTATTGGGTCTACAAAATCTAACATGGGCCACCCTGAGCCTGCCTCTGGCCTGTCTGCTCTGGCTAAAGTGAGTTTCATGAACCTTAGCCATACAAGTTTAATGTATAAGTTTTTAAGTTATAAATAATGTAAAAACCTGTGACTTCTTTTTTCCATCCACTCCACTCAGGTGGTCTTATCACTTGAACATGGTATGTGGGCTCCCAATATCCACTTCAACAACCCCAACTCCGATATCCCTGCCCTGACAGATGGTCGATTGTGTGTGGTAACTGAGCCTACACCCGTGCGTGGAGGCATTGTAGGCATCAACTCCTTTGGTTTTGGAGGCTCAAATGTCCATGTGATCCTACGTCCGCCTGGCCCCAAGTCGGTTGCCCCAGCTTCAACGCTGTCCGTACCCAGACTAGTACAGGCATGTGGGCGTACTGAAGAGGCGACTACCTCTCTCTTGCAAAGTGCCAATGAGCACAAGGACAACTCCGCTTTCCTGGCCCTGCTCACTGAGATTTCAATGGTACCCACGTCTAGCATGCCCTACAGAGGCTACACACTGCTGGGAGCCCAAGGTGAAGTTAGTGAGGTGCAGCAGGTCTCGCCCGTCTCTAGGCCCCTCTGGTACATTTGCTCTGGTGAGTCTTTTTGTAACATGATGCTGCATTTTAAGCCTGAGGTTTGTTTGGGATGTCCCACTTTAAATCATTGTAATATATTTTGAGGAGTTGCACAAAGCTGTATCTTAGGACACTTGATTTTTGACATAAAATAGTTTTTAGCATCACCGACCCCCTAATAAAAAAAAAAAAAGATTTATTAATTTAAGAGACTTTATAATTCATTCTTTCATTCATTATCTCCCGCTTTATCCTCTAGTAGGGTCGTGGGGGGGTTCCCCATGCCCATCCAGGGGAGAACGTTTTGGGCGCTGGGCAGATACACCCAAGACAGGGCGCCAATCCATCACTGGGCACACACTCACACAGACACACTCTATATGGGGCAATTTTGAGAATTCAATTGACTTGATCCATGTTTTTGGACTGTGGGAGGAAACCGGAGAACCCGGAGGAAACCCACGTGGGGATGGGGAGAACATGGAAACTCCACCCAGATGGGGATTCAAACCGGGAATCCCTAGTGCTGAGAGGAGAACATGCTAACCACTAAGCCACCGTGCCGCCTTGAGATTTTATTAATTGATTTTATTTTAAAAATGTTTTCTACACTTTATTTCATACCTTATTTATTTGTTTGCTTTTGATTGCTGTTTTAACTCAAACCTTTAACTCTGTTTACAATAAAACTATTCCTTAATCAACACATTAATGTAATTTTGTATTTTGCTTTGTAGTAGTAATAATACTACCATGAATGATGACCGTAATTAGATTCATTATCTTCCACTTTTTCCTATATTAGGGTCGCGGGGGGGGGTTCCCCATGCCCATCCAGGGGAGAACGTTTTAAATTATTCATTCATTATCTCCTGCTTTATCCTCTATTAGGGTCGCAGTGGGGTTCCCCATGCCCATCCAGAGGAGAACGTCTCGGGCGCTGGGCAGATAGACCCAGGACAGGGTGCCAATCCATCGCTAGGCGTTTTAAATTAAAATTAATTCCTTCATTATCTCCCTCTTTATCCTCTATTAGGGTCGCGGTGGGGTTCCCCATGCCCATCCAGGGGATAACATCTCGGGCGCTGGGCAGATAGACCCAGGACAGGGCGCCAGTCCATCGCTGGGCACACACTCAATTTTGAGAATTTAATTGACTTGATCCATGTTTTTGGACTGTGGGAGGAAACCGGAGAACCCCGAGGAAACCCACGCAGACACGGGGAGAACATGGAAACTCCACCAAGATGGGGATTCGAACCGGGAATCCCTAGCGCTGAGAGGCGAACGTGCTAACCACTAAACCACCGTGCCACCCTAAATTAAAATTAGATATCTATTTAATTTATTAATAATTCTGTATTTTAATCACTGCAATAAAAACATTTATTAATATTTATTAATTTTTATTAATAATATATTTATTTATTTTTAAAAAATTTGGGGGTACTCTGTAAACATCACTGTAACGTGTGTGTGTGTTTAGGCATGGGTACACAGTGGGCTGGTATGGGGCGCACTCTCATGGAGCTGCAGGAGTTCAGGGACTCCATCCAGCGCTCAGATCAGGCCCTGAAGGAAACAGGATTGTGTGTGTCTCGTCTGCTTCTGGACGCTGATGAGAGTACATTTGAGGATACAATTCATGCATTTGTGGGCCTTGCAGCCATTCAGGTCAGGATCTTTCATACACACACACACACTCACATATCCTGAACTGTGCCTCATTATTGCTAAAGCATGTCCAGCTACACTTGGCCAGACACTCTTACACTGTGACATGACCTGTTGCAATCAGAGATACTGAAATTTGATCTTGATGATCTTTGAGTTACTCTCATGCTGTTGTTTCATCATCCTATACTGCCATGTCTAACTCTAATAACTGAATAACTGGATCTCTGGTTATATATTGCTGAGTTGGCTAATTATTTTTCAGATTGCTCAAATAGACATGCTTCAGAAAATGGGCCTCCAGCCTGATGGTATAGTGGGTCATTCAGTAGGTGAGCTGGCATGTGGTTATGCCGATGGCTCTCTTAGCCACAGTGAAGCCATCCTGGCTGCCTACTGGAGAGGAAAGTGCATTAAAGAAGCAAACCTGCCCCCTGGTGGAATGGCAGCAGTGGGTGCGCAAACCAATTCCGTTTTCTTAATCTGGATTTTTAAGTCATTTGTATTCTGCATATTCTGATACTAAATGCCAAACATTTCTCTTAGGTCTGACCTGGGAGGAGTGTAAGGCACAGTGTCCACAGGGGGTTGTCCCAGCCTGCCACAATGCAGAGGACACAGTAACCATTAGTGGACCACAGGTACAGTACACTTATCCATCCATCCATTATCTCCCGCTTTATCCTCTATTAGGGTCGCGGTGGGGTTCCAAATGCCCATCCAGGGGAGAACGTCTCGGGCGCTGGGCAGATACACCCAGGACAGGGCGCCAATCTATCGCTGGACACACACACACTCACTCACTCATACAGACAGACAGACAGACACGCACGCATACACACTCTATATGGGGCAATTTGGAGAACTCAATTGACTTGTTCCATGTTTTTGGACTGTGGGAGGAAACCGGAGAACCCGGAGGAAACCCACGCGGACACGGGGAGAACATGGAAACTCCACCCAGATGGGGATTCGAACCAGGAATCCCTAGTGCTGAGAGGCGAACGTGCTAACCACTAAGCCACCATGCTGCCCAGTACACTTATCTGCTTTGTTAATTAATTGTTTGTGTGTAAAACTTTGGGTGTTTTTTTATTTGTTGGGTTTTTGTGTTTGTAGGAGGCAGTAAGCAAATTTGTGGCCAATCTGAAACAGAGTGGCGTGTTTGCCAAAGAGGTGCGCAGTGCCGGTGTAGCATTTCATTCTTATTACATGGCCTCCATTGCTCCTGCTCTGCTAGATGCACTACAGAAGGTAAGCAGTTGTTGGAAAATCTGTCTTACACTGCTGTATAGAACAATGATATACTTCAGACATCCACAATAGTTCTTTCAATACGTGCCTTCACACCACGGAAACTTCTTGATTAGTCTTTGGTCTCTTGAAGATGCCCAGTTTGTGTGTTAATGCTGCAGGAACTGAGGGTTATTATATATATTTTTTTAGCACAGTGAGAACAGTTCTCCACACTGAATGTATTCCCCCTCATAACTGTATATCACTTAAAGCTTCTATCATTTTAGATATTTAGGAAATTGCTTATCAGGGCAGAATAAAGACCTGATCCTTATAAGATCTGGTATATATATAGATATAGATATATATATGTGTGTGTGTATGTGTTTATAGTGTTCTTAACAAGACGTGGGCCAAAAAAAAAAAAAAAAAAAAAAAAAATATATATATATATATATATATATATATATATATATATATATTCATTCATTCATTCATTCATTCATTCATTCATCATCTCCCGCTTTATCCTCTATTAGGTTCGCGGGGAGGTTCCCATGCCCATCCAGGGGAGAACATCTCGGGCACTGGGCAGATAGACCCAGGACAGGGTGCCAATCTATCGCTGGGCACACACTCACTCACACAGACACACTCTATATGGGGCAATTTTGAGAATTTAATTGACTTGATCCATGTTTTTGGACTGTGGGAGGAAACCGGAGAACCCGGAGGAAACCCACGCAGACACGGGGAGAACATGGAAACTCCACTCAGATGGGGATTCGAACCGGGAATCCCTAGTGCTGAGAGTGCTAACCACTAAGCCACCGTGCTGCATGTGTGTATATGTATGTATGTGTGTATGTATATATATATATATATATATATATATATATATATATATATATATATATATATATATACACACACACACACACACACACAGAGTTACGCCACCGTCTGTGAATGGGTTGTGGATGTCTGTTTCTGCTGTAACCGTCGTCCGAGCTTTCACGAAAGCCGGCATCGTCGCCGAACGGCCGCCTGGCGACGAGACGGACTCAGACATCGATGAGGGGGAACCCGGAGTGCTCGATAGTGAAACAGCTTTTTAATTCAGACACAGAAGACGAGGACTTTGATGGATTTGTGGGAGAAGAGTGATTAAAAATAGTGTGTTTTTTGTCAAGTAGTAGAATAAACTTCAATTATAAATCAGCGTTTTGCATCCTTTACTTTTCTTGTAGATCGTATGTTTTAGCGAGTGCCTTATAATACGCTGCCGTACAGAATAAGTACCGTACAGAAATAGAGTCCGTAATTCAGACTGCGCCTTATAGTACGGTGCGCCTTATACGTGGATCAAATACAGAAATAGATCCCGTAATTCAGACTGCGCCTTATAGTACGGTGCGCCTTATGGTCCGGAAAATACGGTGTGTGTGTGTGTGTGTGTGTATATATATATATATATATATATATATATATATATATATATATATATATATATATATATATATATATATATATATATATATATATATATATATAAAATTAATGATTTGTTCTCTTGTCTCAGGTGATTAAAAGCCCACGTCCTCGATCTGCTCGCTGGATCAGTACATCAATCCCACAATCAGATTGGGAGAGTCCGCTTGCCCTCTACTCATCAGCTGAATATCATGTAAACAATTTGGTGAGCCCTGTGCTCTTCCAAGAAGGCCTGAATCTTATTCCAGACAATGCCGTAGTCGTGGAAATAGCACCGCATGCTCTACTGCAGGTGAGGGTGAAAAGCACACTTAAAGCTCATTATAATAACAACTTAATAATAACTTAAAAAGCTGTGTATTTAGAATTTGTGGGGTTTTTGCAGGCTATTTTGAAGCGCAGCCTCAAGACCACTTGTTCCATTTTTCCTCTAATGAAGAGGGGTCATGTTAACAACCTAGAGTTTTTCCTTTCTCACATTGGAAAGGTCTACATGAATGGGTCAGTTGTAGGTTTCATGTATGTTTATATATTTCACTGAATTGGATGAATGTTGCTGAAGAATTTTCGTTCACTGTGTTTGCAGCATCACTGTGAACATTAACAAGCTCTATCCAGCTGTGAAGTATCCAGTTCCAGTGGGTACCCCCCTTATCTCTCCTCTTATCAAGTGGGACCACTCTCAGACATGGGATGTGCCCAAAGTAGAGGATTACCCAGCAGGCTCTGGAGGATCTACTTCAGCAACTGTGTACAACATCGGTGTGAAGATGCATTTTACATGTTGATGTACAGTACAGAAGATTCTCTGTAGTACATGGTGCCTTAAAACCGTGTTTTTGTTACTCTGCAGATACAAACCCAGATTCCCCAGACTACTACATGATTGGTCATTGTATCGATGGTCGAGTGTTATACCCTGCTACGGGATACCTGGTTCTTGCATGGAGGACCCTCATGAGGAGTCTCGGCGCTGTTTTAGAACAAACCCCAGTCACCTTTGAAGATGTTACAATTCACAGAGCCACCATTCTGCCCAAGACTGGTAAGACAAAGTGTAATAGACATTATCATTATAGTTAATTACCTTTATAACCTTAAGCAGTCGCAGGTCATACCACCATAATCAAACTGCTCGGCCAATGTAAGATGATTCAGCTTAAACATAGTCACAAGGAAAATTGCTGGCTTAAAACATCCTGTTTTTTATTTTATTTATTTTTTTGTCAGGCGGCACGATGGCTTAGTGGTTAGCACGTTCGCCTCTCAGCGCTAGGGATTCCCAGTTCGAATCCCCATCTGGGTGGAGTTTCCATGTTCTCCCCGTGTCTGCGTGGGTTTCCTCCGGGTTCTCCGGTTTCCTCCCACAGTCCAAAAACATGGATCAAGTCAATTGAGTTCTTCAAATTGCCCCATATAGAGTGTGTCTGTGTGAGTTAGTGTGTGCCCAGCGATGGATTGGCGCCCTGTCCTGGGTCTATCTGCCCAGCGCCCGAGACGTTCTCCCCTGGATGGGCATGGGGAACCCCACCGCGTCCCTAATAGAGGATAAAGCGGAAGATAATGAATGAATGAATATTTTTTGTCAGTAGACCAAATATAAACTGATATGGTACATTGTAAAACTACAAAGTCCATCTTTTCGGTAATTGGAACTGATCAAATAGGCATTAAGTGGAACAAAAAGGTGGATTGTCCTGTATGTATTTAAGGGCGGCACGGTGGTGGTTAGCACGTTCGCCTCTCAGCGCTAGGGATTCCCATTTCGAATCCCCATCTGGGTGGAGTTTCCATGTTCTCCCCGTGTCTGCGTGGGTTTCCTTCGGGTTCTCCGGTTTCCTCCCACAGTCCAAAAAACATGGGTCAAGGTCAATTGAATTCTCCAAATTACCCCATATAGAGAGTGAGTGTGTGCCCAGCGATGGACTGGCGCTCTGTCCTGGGTGTATCTGCCCAGCTCGTGAAATGTTC
Organism: Corydoras sp. C115; assembly: GCA_019802505.1. Lineage (NCBI taxonomy): Eukaryota > Metazoa > Chordata > Actinopteri > Siluriformes > Callichthyidae > Corydoras > Corydoras sp. C115. Next base: position 5,797,489 of record JAFMOC010000004.1, read on the forward strand.
TCCACTGGATGGGCATGGGGACCCCCCGACCCTAATAGAGGATAAGGTGGAAGACGATGGATGGATGGATGGATGTATGTATGTATATATATTTACATATCTGCTGTGGAATCGTACTAGCTCTGTATGTATATTTTTGTCCTGTGAAACTAAAACTACTGAATCAGATTCACAGACTGAATGCACCAGTGGGATGTAGGAGTGTTGGACTTGGTCGTAAATCAAGAGAGATATTGCAATTGTGTGTGTTTAGAAGTTTTGCCACCACCAAGTGGATATATAAAGGATTTGATTTTATCTCGATTAGACCTACTTGTAGACAAATGCTCAGCTTTTTTAAAATTGCATTTTCCACTTCACAGGGCCTGTTCAGTTGGAGGTTCGTCTTATGCCCGCTACTAATCGCTTTGAGGTGTCGGAGAATGGTAACCTTGCAGTAAGCGGTAAGTAATAAAACAATTAGCCATCAGTCAGTGGTAGTGGTACGTGGTACGTGGTATGTAATTGTGTGGCGTTTGTTGTTTTAGGTAAGGTGACCGTGTTGGAAGAGGCAGCGTTGGATTCCTTTCATGCTCAGATTTCAGTACCTGTAAACACCCAACAAGAAGATCCAAAACTAAAGCTCCAATCTTCCGACATCTACAAGGAATTGCGCCTGCGTGGATACGACTACGGCAAAACCTTCCAGGGCATTTTAGAGTCCAACAATGCTGGTATAGAAACCACATAACCTCTCTAATCCAATCGAATCGGTTGGCTCTCATCACGAGGCAAGTATTGATTTAAATGTTTGGTTTTGCAGGAGACCAGGGGAAGCTGCAGTGGACAGGAAACTGGGTGACGTTTTTGGACACCATGCTGCAGATGATCGTGGTTGGCTTGCCTGGACGTAGCCTGCGACTTCCAACGCGGATTCGCTCCGTGTGTGTGGATCCTACGTTACATGAGACGAAGGTGCAGGATTACTCTGAGGATAAAAAAGGTTGGTAATGAAACTGGTTCCTTTTTTTTTTTTTTTTTTTTTCAAGGGGCCATATTCTGTATAACAGGGGTACAAATCTCTGTGTCTGGCGATTCGATTCTGATTTTTGAGGTCACGATTCGATTCCGAATCGATTTTCGATTCAGAAAGGATTTTTCAGGTCAAATGGCCTATATATTTAGTTAAAATGATGTGATTGACAAGATGAAACTACAATGTAAACAAAAAGAACATTTATTTAAAACAATACTTTAAGTTCCTTCCTGTATCAAATCTTTTTGCATCATTTTATATTTATACAAAATCGGATTGTGCATGGCGGCACGGTGCCTTAGTGTTTAGCATGTTCTCCTCTCAGCGCTAGGGATTCCCGATTTGAATCCCAATCTGGGTGGAGTTTCCATGTTCTTCCCGTGTCCATGTAGGTTTCCTCCGGGTTCTCCGCTTTCCTCCCAGTCCAAAAACATGGATCAAGTCAATTGAATTCTCCAAATTGCCCCATATAGAGTGTGTCTGTGTGAGTGAGTGTGCTCCCAGCGATATATCGGCGCCCTGTCCTGGGTGTATCTGCCCAGCGCCTGAAACGTTCTCCCCTGGATGGGCATGGGGAACCTCCACCTCCCCCCCCCCCCCCCCCCCCCCCCCCCCCCCCCCCCCCCCCCCCCCGACCCTAATATAGGATAAAGTGGAAGATAATGGATGGATGGAGGATTGTGCATAAAATTTTGCTGCATTTTCAAATCTTAACCTTAAATATTAAATATATTTTTCAAATGTTCAACTTCTTTTAGCTCAGGCTGATGTCGCACCAAACGGGCTCGCACATTTGTCTTATTTCCAAACTACCTCAATTTCATTTTACGCTCCTTGCAAACAGTTGTGCTCATGTCAAGCACTCTTACCCCGGACATTGTAGAATCCAAATTGTGCCCAAACACTGGCTTTAAATGACGACGGGGCGGGTCGAATCACGCTCTCCCCCTGCTCCATGCTTCCTGCTCCGTGCTAGCGGACTCCATTCAGACAGGAGCTGGCAAACAAACATGCTGTACGGTGGCCGAGCGGATACGTAATTCGCTATGCAGTATGCTTGAGAGTTTGAGCGGCAAAAAATAAAACTTAAATAGATTTTTGGCCATTTTGTATCGAGTCAGAATCACCAGGACTTTTTCCTTTTATTCAGCACCCCTTTTGTATAACTGGGACTTTTGTAAGCAGCTAAATTTAAAAGAATTGCACTGCAGTTGTATGACACATGTGGCATGCATGGCATACAGTGCCCACCATGCATGCCTTTTAAATGTGTTTACTCATCATGATGGTAATATAATAGTTAACTTGCAGTTAAGTGGTAAATAATTTGTCCTTAAACAGCACCCACATACTCTTACATACACCCTCTCCGACTTTCACTTTATCTATAATCTCCATACTTTTCTCATATGTTATATTTTCATCCATCCATTATCTTCCGCTTTCGCGGGTCGTGGTGGAGGTCCCCATGCCCATCCAGGGGAGAACGTTTCGGGCGCTGGGCAGATACACCCAGGACGGGGCGCCAATCTATCGCTGGACACTCACTCAAAAAGACACATACACACACTATATGGGGCAATTTGGAGAACTCAATTGACTTGATCCATGTTTTTGGACTGTGGGAGGAAACCGGAGAACCCGGCGGAAACCCACGCAGACACGGGGAGAACATGGTAACTCCACCCAGATGGGGATTCGAACCGGGAATCCCTAGTGCCGAGAGGCGAACGTGCTAACCACTAAGCCACCGTGCCGCCCATTCATTCATTATCTTCCGCTTTATCCTATATTAGGGTCGCAGGGGGGGTTCCCGATGCCCATCCAGGGGAGAACATCTCAGGTGCTGGGCAGATAGACCCAGGACGGGACGCCAATCTATCGCTGGGCACACACTCACACAGACATAGACACACTCTATATGGGGCAATTTGGAGAACTCAATTGACTTGATCCATGTTTTTGGACTGTGGGAGGAAAGCGGAGAACCCGGAGGAAACCCACGCGGACACGGGGAGAACATGGTAACTCCACCCAGATGGGGATTCGAACCGGGAATCCCTAGCGCCGAGAGGCGAACGTGCTAATCACTAAGCCACCGTGCCGCCCATGTTATATTTTAATTTTTATATTTAAAATTTATGGTATAATTTTTCCTTATACTTGTAAATATTGCTTTTTGCACAGTTTTGGGTACTTGCTCATAAGTTTTTCACTCACCAGTACCCCAGTACTAGGTGATGTGACAATAAAAATCCTTGAATCCTTGAGATCTCAGTCTTTTAGTGGTTCAGTATGTAGTGCTGGTGCACCAAACTTCTGCTTTATAGATCAGCTCTATATAAATCATTGTTTTGAATATTTTATTCCCAGCTGTTGATGTCCATGTGAATCGCTGCCTGGACAGCATTACGGCAGGTGGAGTTCAGATCTGTGGCCTGCATGCAACGGTGGCCCCTCGCCGCCAGCAACAGCAGAGCCCGCCCACACTGGAGGAGTTTGTCTTTGTGCCCTACATCGAGACTGAGTGCCTGACATCCAGTGACAAACTTGGTGAACAGCTAAGACAATGCAAAGGCAAGTTCCCATCCTCACACCTCCTTAATGTGTAGTAGAGACAGTATTTTAATGTTACTTACCGTATTTTCCAGACCATAAGGCGCACCGTACTATAAGGCGCAGTCTGAATTACGGACTCTATTTCTGTACGGTACTTATTCTGTACGGCAGTGTATTATAAGGCACTCGCTAAAACATACGATCTACAAGAAAAGTAAAGGATGCAAAACGCTGATTTATAATTGAAGTTTATTCTACTACTTGACAAAACGCACATTATTTTAATCTCTCTTCTCCCACAAATCCATCAAAGTCCTCATCTTCTGTGTCTGAATTAAAAAGCTGTTTCACTATCGAGCACTCCAGGTTCCCTCTCATTAACGTCTGAGTCCGTCTCGTCGCCAGGCGGCTGTTCGGCGACGATGCCGGCTTTCGTGAAAGCTCGGATGACGGTTACAGCAGAAACCTCAGCCCAGGCATCCACAATCCATTCACAGACGGTGGCGTAACTCGCCCCGCCGCCGCCTCCCGAGTTTTAGTAAACGTGTGTTCGCCGTCTATCATCCATCGCTCCCACGCCGCCCGTAACTTTACTTTAAACGCCCCGTTTACGCCAATGTCCAGTGGTCGGAGTTCTTTATTTAATCCTCCCGGAATGACGGCAAGCTCCCAATTAATTTTTGGTCGCACAACAATACTTTTATAGAATTTGTAACTCAGTACACATATAAGGTGCACCGGATTATAAGGCGCACGTCCGATTTCTGGGAAAATTGTAGGCTTTTAGGTGCGCCTTATAGTCCGGATAATACGGTACACTGTTCATACAGTGTAAGTGTTCACATAGCTCAGTGGTTAGGGCGTTGGGCTATCAATCTGAAGGTTGGGGGTTCAAATCCCAGGTCCACTGAAGTTACCAGTGTGGGTCCTTGAGCAAGACCCTTAACCCTCATTGCTCCAGGGATGTTGTGATTAACCCGGTGCTCACCTTGTAAGTCGCTTTGGATAAAAGCGTAATGTAATGTAAATGTAAACATCTTCTTTGATCCAACCTCCTTGATCCAGGTTTGATCAACCACCTTCAGAGAAAACTGGCTAGTCAGGGTGTGAAGATTTCTATCCCAGGCCTGGAGGGTGTGCATGAGACTCAGCTGATTGAGGCTGAGGTGGGGAGTGGACTGGCGCGGTTGCTGTCGGTTCTCTGTGATCTGGAGCTGAATGGGAATCTGCGGTCCGAGCTGGAGGAGACCGTGCAGAAGGAGAGGACGTGTCTGCTGCAGGATCCACTGCTCAATGGCCTTTTGGATTCGCATGAACTGCGTCACTGTCTCGACACGGCCCTGGAGAACTCTACACCGGGCAAACTAAAGGTTCTGGAGGTGAGACTTTCTGCTTGTCTCCAAAAACAAATACAGGCAACAATAACTGATTTGAAATGCGTATCATGAAGAATAAATTGTATGTTTAATGTCATCCTTCTGATGTCGCATGTATGAAACTGTGCATCCATATATAGTTTATTGAATGTAGTCATGTTCAATTTTAATCCATTTAAGGAGTGATGAAACCATAATAACATTTTATACTTGAGTAAAAAGTAATAATGCAATATATTTTTTTAAATCTATTACAAAAACAGACCTTGTACTTTTTAAAAGTCCTTTAGCTGTTCCTTCATTTTACAAAATGATGAGGGGCCCATATTATATTTCAGCCTACACAACATGGCCCCATGCCCATCCAGGGGAGAACATTTCAAGTGCTGGGCAGATACACTCAGGACAGTGTGCCAATCCATCACTGGGCACACACTCACTCAGACAGGCACACTATCCATCCATCCATCCATTACCTTCCGCTTTAACCTCTATTAGGGTCGCGGGGGGGTTCCCCATGTCCATCCAGGGGAGAACGTTTCGGGCGCTGGGCAGATACACCCAGGACAGGGTGCCAGTCCATCGCTGGGCACACACTCACTCACAGACACACTCTATATGGAACAATTTGGAGAATTCAATTACCTGGATCCATGTTTTTGGACTGTGGGAGGAAACCAGAGAACCCGGAGGAAACCCACGTGGACATGGGGAGAACATGGAAACTCCACTCAGATTGGGAGTCAAACCGGGAATCCGTAGCACTGAGGCCTGGGTGTTCTGGGAGTTTCCATGTTCTCCTCGAATTCTCCAAATTGCCCCATATAGAGTGTGTCTGTGTGAGTGTGTGCCCAGCGATGGATTGGCGCCCTGTCCTGTGTTTATCTGCTCAGCCCACGTTCTCCCCTGGATGGGCCCCCCCGCGACCACTAAGCCATCATGCCACCCGATAGTCACACTAGTTGGGGGCAATTTAGAGCTGCTAATTTACCGTGACTCCATGTTTTGGGACTGTGGAAGAAAACCCAGGCAGACACATTCAAACTCCGCCATGCTGCCCCAGTGTAAATATCGTTGTTCTCTGCTGCTCTATTTGCCCTGTAGTGTATGTCTTTATGCATTTATTACTTACCAGAGTCAATGTAGCACCATTTCACGGTTTCACACTGTGTCTTTAGGCTTTTTCCAGCGATGGCCGTGTGTTTTCTCGTGCTGTCAGTCAACTAAACATTCAACCCATGCTACGTCTGGACTACACAGCCTCCGATGTGAGCACAGAGCTCCTGTCTGCCCAGCAAAGTTCTCTAGAAGAACAAGGAGTCTCAATTGCACAGTGGGATCCTCGCAACGGTCCAGCTGTGGGGAACTTAAGTGCTGCTGACCTGGTGGTGTGTAACTGTGTACCTGGACCTCCATCAGACCCAGCAGCTCTGCTAGAAAACCTGACGTCAGCTGCCAGGGAGAATGGCTTTGTGTTGTTGCACACCCTACTAAAGGGAGACACACTGGGTGAGACGGTGACCTTCCTAACATCTCTGGACAATCAGAATCACCTGCTAACTCAGGTATGTGTCTGTGTTCCAGGGACACTTTCATTTGAGGAAACCCCACAACTTATAAATACATTTTAATAAAAAAGCACATATAACTTAAATTATAATAATCCATTCTTTCTTCATTCTGTTGATTGTGTGTTTAAAGGTGGAATGGGAAACGCTGTTTGAAAAGACTTCATTAAACCTCGTCATGGTTAAGAGATCTTTCTATGGTTCGGTTCTCCTCCTTGGCCGAAAGAAAAGTCCAGCAGTGGAACCTTTTATGCTGTCTGTGGATTCCACTGATTACAGTTGGGTTGAGCCTCTGAAGGTGGGTTTATAATTCCCGTAAAAAAGAGATTTTCTTCTTTTTTTTTTTTTTTTTTTTTTTTTTTTTTTTTTTAAAACAAAAAACTTTTTGTGAAAAATATACTTTCTCATCTCATCTTAATCCTTTACTGGTGTCACTGGGTGATTCTGAATGCTCATCCATTGGAGAACTTCTTCGGCGCTAAGCCATAGCTGGGAACACACTCACTCACATTATATAGGGGTAGTTTAGAGCAGCCAGTTCACCTTGAATCCATGTTTTTGGACTGTGGGTGGAAACCGGAGAACCCAGAGGAAACTCAGAGCTGAGAGGCGAATGTTCTAATCACTATGCCAATTGTAATTCTATATAACTACAGTATACTGGCACTTTTTATAACGGTACTGTTAGGAAATCTCAATTTCCTCGATGTATTTTTTCTGAAGGTTCCAAAAAGCACAATGCAGTCACTTTTGTCGTTATTCAAATTAAATGGTTTATTTATGACAAACTGTCGGCATGGTGGCTTAGTGGTTAGTTTGTCTCTCAGCACTAGGGCTTCCCGGTTCAAATCCCCATCTGGGTGGAGTTTCCATGTTCTCCCCGTGTCTGCGTGGGTTTCCTCCGGGTTCTCCGGTTTCCTCCCACAGTCCAAAAACATGAATCAAGTAAATTGAATTCTCCAAATTGCCCCATATAGAGTGTGTGTGTGTGTGCCCAACGATGGATTGGCACCCTGTCCTGGGTGTATCTGCCCAGCGCCCAAAACGTTCTCCCCTGGATAGGCAAGGGGAACCCCCCACGACCCTAATGGAGGATAAAGCGGGAGATAATGAATGAATGAATTTATGACAAACCAAGTTAAAGCAGTGTGTTCTTCCAAGACAAGCCCAAGATCGTGATCGGCTCTGACCTCAGCACAGCACCAAGTCATACCAGGGTAGAGCCCCGAAGTTTGGTTGCTGCTTCTATTTCTTGTAAAAACCACACCTGGGCTAGTCATTCAGTTATTGTTGGTTATGATTATACGGCTAGTTTTTTTTTCTCTTTAACCTGCGTTTTGGTTCGAACGGTGGGCTGTTGATCGTTGCTTTGGACTGTGGGCTGTGGTTTGTTTTTTTTTAGTCTCACAAGTATCAACCCCATGGTGTCATACCCTGATTGATCTACCCCTATTACCAATATAAACTGCATGCACTTAATACATTTAACACTGGCTTCCCTGGACTCTTGAAATTCTGAGGACAACAGCCCCCCTTTTTTTGAACCATTTAGGGGTCATCAGGCAGCTATTCATATGCATAATGACCCAAAGCCCATCCACCCCTCTGAATTCAGTTTTTACCTAGCGTTTCACCTGTAAGGCAAAGGTAAATTCCCTGAAATTCAGCCTAATGCAATGCAGTAACAGACATTCTGCAATGAAAGTTTAGTGAAATTGAACATACTTTCAGTGACTACAAATAAAATGAAACAGATATCTAGACATTCAGACAGTCCTCAAACTAATTTTACTGCAAACTGTGTTTTTTACTCCTAAATGTAGACATGCATACATACGGATGTACCTAAGTTTATTTTTAGAAGTCGTACTTTATTTTAGTTTATATTGAAAACACAATAATTCAGTTGCACCTTGATTTTATTTCGCATGCTTGTTTTTTATAGTGTATATACGTTTTTTGCGTGTACATAAATTTTTTAATAAAACATACTGATACATATGTATGCATCTCTTCCTTACCAATAATAAATAGTACATATAGATGTACCTGAAGTTATATTTAGAATTCGTGTCTACACTTTAATTTAGTAATATTGAAAACTCGTTTGCTCGTTTTACAGTGTGTATTTGACCAGGTTTATCCCATTTAATAGAATTTCTTTTCTTGCCTGATGATACATGGGTATGATATCATCAAACAGAAAATATTTGTGAGTTTAAGGATATTTTTGGGGACATGAAATGAATTGGCCACCCTGCAGTCTTTTCCTTTTAAAAATCTATCTGGAGAAGACTGTATAGCTAGCTGTATCCAGTGATTCTACGTGTTCAGTTCAGTGTTGTAATGAATGTGTGTTCATCCCACACCGGCGTCCAGCATGCAGCATGTTCTCTTTAATTCAATTAACATCTAATTTCTTTTCCCTCAATATAGAGTAAACTGGCTGAGGCATCTGATCAACCAATATGGCTCACTGCTGCTAAAGGTCATAATGGAGTCATTGGAATGGTCAACTGCCTTCGACAGGAACCTGGTGGCAACCGCATTCGGTTAGTTTAGTGAATCCTGTTGCATAATTGTGGAATGACTTGTATCTCTGTTGCATGCATCCTGTGTCATTACTGTTCATTATACACTTCTGCTGTTAATGCATTATACTGTAACAATATTTTTTGTCTCTTTATTTTAGGTGTGCATTTGTGTCTAATTTAAAAAAGTCTTCGGGAACCCCGACCCTGCAGCTTACACATAAAGACATGAAGGAAATCCTGCACAAAGACCTGAGTATAAATGTGTACAGAGATGGACAGTGGGGAGTCTTTAAACACCAGCTGCTCCAGCAAGGTATGTATTGTGACCATTAATGCTGTACAACTGCAGTAAATACACGAGAGGTGAAACTGAGAAATGGATTATTAACAGCCAAATATCCATCCATCCATTATCTTCCGCATTATACTCTACTAGGGTCTTGGGGGGCCATGCCCATGCCCATCCAGAGGAGAACATTTCGGGTGCTGGGCAAATACACCCAGGACAGGGTGCCAATCTATCGCTGGGCACACACTCACACACACTCTATATGGGGCAATTTGGAGAACTCAAGTGACCTCGATCCATGTTTTTGGACTGTGGGAGGAAACCGGAGAACCTGGAGGAAACCCACGTGGACACAGGGAGAACATGGAAACTCCACCCAGATTGGGATTTGAACCAGAAATCCCTAATGCTGAGAGGAGAACATGCTAAACACTAAGCCACGTGCCGCCCACAGCCAAATATATTAAAAGTATTTAAATTAAAGTACTTTTATAACTTTAAATCTTTAATAAAACATGGAACTTTTTTTTTCTCAAGCTGCATTTTTTTTAAATAATGTAATAAGCTGGATCCACATTAAATGGAATATAAGGCTGTTCTTCATGTTCTACCTTTCCCCCCTTTGCTTTTATATATACAAATGCTGGGGTGATACAAATACAAAGAATATATACAAATGCTGGGGTGCTTTTATTTTATATTATAGCCAATGCCTGTTGTCTTTATTTGTGTTTAATCGTAAATATCTGTGGTATTGTTATATATGGCTTTGTCTGTAATGTATATACTTTCAATAAAAAGAGATGTTATAAAAAAAACAAATGCGAAAATACTATTTTTGTGTCTATAACTCTAGATTTAAGTGAAGAGCTAACCGAACAGGCCTATGTGAATGTGCTGACTCGTGGAGATCTGTCTTCACTGCGCTGGATCGCATCCCCGCTGCGCCACTTCCTCCCTTCCAACCCCAACGTGCAGCTTTGCCAAGTCTACTACGCCTCACTTAACTTCAGAGACATCATGCTGGCAACAGGCAAACTGCCTCCAGATGCTATTCCTGGTAGTTATTCATTGTATTTCTAAGCTAATATGAAGAGACATGTAAATGTGTGGTTTATAGCATTCTTTTAGTTTTACTTCTATATATTTTTCAAATAAAACATGTGGTGTTGAGAGAAAAACACTGGCTTCCTACATAAACTTCTATCCATCCATCTTCCGCTTTATCCTATATTAGGGTCGCAGTGGGGTTCCCCATGCCCATCCAGGGGAGAATGTTTCGGGCGCTGGGCAGATACAGCCGGGACAGGGCGCCAATCTATCTCTGGACACACACTCACTCACTCAAACACACTCTAAATGGGGCAATTTGGAGAATTCAATTGACCTTAATCCATGGACTGTGGGAGGAAACCGGAGAACCCGGAGGAAACCCACGTGGACACGGGGAGAACATGGAAACTCCACCCAGATTGGGATTCGAACCGAGAATCCCTAGCGCTGAGAGGAGAACATGCTAACCACAAAGCCACCATGCCCCTACATAAACATATAAAATCTTATTTGTAAAACCTGCTGGTGGTAGTATCCTGGTATGACCCAGATTCACTGTGTATTGGTTATGATGATTTGTCATATGAACAGAATATATCAATGAATTATAAACTGTCAGTGAATTCTAAAGGAAAAAAAATATTTCTATAGGAATACAATTATTTGTATAGAACACCCAAAATCAAAATCCTTAATACTATAAAAGCTCAAGCAAGCAGTTCACATGTGGATATTAAAACCCCTTTTTAATATTCCAGAGTCTGTTCTGTTCAGTAAATTGGAGTTGGTTAAAATTTGTCCAAGCTGTGTAATCTTGGTCCATTTACCTCAATAAATGAATGAACATGTGTAGTATTTATCCTTAATTTTAAATCAAGGATTCCTGCTGAGAGTTTTGTCAAAATGTGTGGACCATGTTTGAGGTCATGGCAAAACTGAAAATTCTAAAACACCAAGTAGATATCTATATACTGCCTGTTTCACTCTACAAGAAGATCATGACATATGCTTTTGATGTACAGGAGACATTGCTTTGCAGCAATGCATGCTGGGAATGGAATTCTCAGGCCGAGACCCCAGTGGCAATCGTGTGATGGGCCTTTTGCCAGCTAAAGGCCTGGCCACCTGTGTGGATGCAGACAAGCGCTTTCTCTGGAGCGTCCCTTCCAGTTGGTATGAACTTGGATGCAGATTGACTTTATGATCAATGTTCTATGTATATAACATGATGCAAAGAGATCGGAGCTCCTTTAGTGTTTCCAAAATTCCATTCCATTATCTCCCGCTTTATCCTCTATTAGGGTCGCGTTGGGGTTCCCCATGCCCATCCCTGGGAGAACATTTCAGGCGCTGGGCAGAAAGACCCAGGACAGGGCGCCAATCCATCGCTGGACACACTCACTCACACAGACACACTCTATATGGGGTAATTTGGAGAACTCAATTGACTTGATGCATGTTTTTGGACTGTGGGAGGAAACCGGAGAACCCGGAGGAAATCCACGCGGACATGGGGAGAACATGGAAACTTCTCCCAGATTGGGATTCGAACCGGGAATCCCTAGTGCTGAGAGGAGAACGTGCTAACCACTAAGCCACCGTGCCGCTGTTTCCAATATTATTAAATTAAGTAGAAAATGTCATACCTTTTGCTATAAAAGTTTGTTCGTGTGTTCATGTAGGACTCTGGAACAGGCTGCTTCTGTGCCAGTAGTTTATGCTACAGCTTATTACTCCATGGTGGTGCGTGGTCGACTACGGCCTGGTGAGAGCGTCCTTATCCACTCTGGCTCTGGAGGAGTGGGCCAGGCTGCCATCGCCATCGCCCTCAGCATGAACTGCAAAGTCTTTACTACTGTGGGTGAGTCCGTTTACCAAAGAGCTGAACTATACTGCAATCACATTTACCTCTTTACGATTTAATGTTTTGTTGCAAGTTATTAATTAGTGCTGGTCTGTGGCTTAATTTGGGTCTGACTCTGCAGGTTCCAAAGAAAAACGAGCCTACCTGCAGGAGCGATTCCCTCAGCTTACAGTGGAGTCGTTTGCCAACTCGAGAGATACCTCTTTTGAACAGCATGTGCTTAAACACACAGATGGGAAAGGTCAGATCTTCAGTCTCATGCAGAGCTCAATAATCTAACATGGTTTTCATGTCTTGTCCACAACTTTAATTGGCGGTTAGATTTACATTGTAATCATATGTATTAAGATCAGTCTATTGTGTACCTACCATAAATTTATAAACCAATAAGTCATGAGGGGGCTTGAATTCATTCATTCATTATCTCCCGCTTTATCCTCTACTAGGGTCGCAGTGCAGTTCCCCATGCCCATCCAAGGGAGAATGTTTCGGGCGCTGGGCAGATACAGCCAGGATAGGGTGCCAATCTATCTCTGGACACACACTCACTCACTCACACACACTCTATATGGGGCAATTTTGAGAATTCAATTGACTTGATCGATGTTTTTGGACTGTGGGAGGAAACCGGAGAACCCGGAGGAAACCCACGCGGACACGGGGAAAACATGGAAACTCCACCCAGATGGGGATTCGAACCGAGAATCCCTAGTGCTGAGAGGAGAACGTGCTAACCACTAAGCCGCCGGGGCTTGAATTATTATGAACAAATATGAAAAAAAGAGGTGTTATGATGCATTACGTTTACATTACATTTGGTCATTTATTGGACGCTTTTATCCAAAGCGACTTACAAGGTGAACACAGGGTTAATCATAACATCCCTGGAGCAATGAGGGTTAAGGGTCTTGCTCAAGGACCCACATTGGTAACTTCAGTTGACCTGGGATTTGAACCCCCAACCTTCAGATTGATAGCCCAATGCCCTAACGACTGAGCTTCCACGCACGTTTACGTTTACACTTCTATCCCATTTTTAATTCACAATAATGCACAACCTCAAGTGACTTATTGCTTTTAATAAAGTGGTTGCAAACCCCATCCATCCATCCATTATCTTCCGCTTTATCCTATATTAGGGTTGCGGGGGGGGGTTCCCCATGCCCATCCTGGGGAGAACGTTTCGGGCGCTGGGCAGATACATCCAGGACAGGGCACCGATCTATCGTTGGGCACACACTCACAAACACACTCTACATGGGGCAATTTGGACAACTTGATCCATGTTTGATCCATGTTTTTGGACTGTGGGAGGAAACCGGAAGAACATGGAAACTCGATGGAACATGGAAAACATGGATTCGAACCAGGAATCCCTAGCGCTGAGAGGCGAAGGTGCTAAGCCGGTTACAAACCCCATTATGAAAAAATGAGATGATTTATAAGTGTGTTTATTAAAAACAAAACTATTAATAAGTTGGTCTTCTGTGCTGTAATCTAGTTTGGTTTATAAACTAAACATTTATTTCTGAGTAACAGGATACTGCTTTAGTGGTCATTGAAATGACTTGCTGTTTATATTAATCTGTATATCTTTCCATTTATGGTACATGATTTAAAATAATGTATTAAATATCTCGCATTTCTACGATTGTAACGAGGTCAGAGGTGTGTATTATTGTCCAATAATTTCATGGCTGGACAAACTGCTCAGCCAATCAGATTAAAGCATTGGAACTACCCGTTCTCTAAAGAAAAATATTTACTCGATATTTTAATTACATATTAGAATTAAATCACAGAACTACATTAATAAGTACTATGACATTTCAAACATAAATCACGGTACTCAAATAGTAAATGATCCAAAATACAGCACTTGGGGTGTCAGAGATGTACATCGAGACCCAAGAATAAATTAAACAGCATTTCACCATGACAGCAAGCTTCACTCACACAATCATCTGAAATTATGAATAATGACTCTCGTTCTTTTAACTTTCTGCAGGGGTTGATATGGTTCTGAATTCTTTGGCTGAAGAAAAGCTGCAGGCCAGCTTGCGCTGTTTGGCTAGGCACGGCCGCTTCCTCGAGATTGGAAAATATGATCTTTCAAACAACACGTCGCTGGGTAAGTTCTGTATTTCAACGCGTTCTGTTCCTCAGTCCACATCAGCACATTTTCATTTCAAGACTCTGAGTGTGTTCTGCATTTATCGTTTCAAACCATTAAACCAGAGACTTAAAAAAAAAAAAAAAATAAGCACCTTCCATCCATCCATTATCTTCTGCTTTATCCTCTACTAGGGTCGTGGGGGGGTTCCTCATGCCCATCCAGGGGAGAACGTATCGGGCGCTGGACAGATACACTCAGGACACGACGCCAATCTATCACTGGGCACACACTCCCTCACACAGACACACACACTCTATATGGGGCAATGTGGAGAATTCATTCATTATCTTCCGCTTTTGTCCTATATCAGGGTCGCGGTGGGGTTCCCCATGCCCATCCAGGGGAGAACGTTTCGGGCGCTGGGCAGATACACCCAGGACACGCCAATCCATCGCTGGGCACACACTCACTCACACACACACACTCTATATGGGGTCATTTGGAGAATTCAATTGACCTTAATCCATGTTTTTGAACTGTGGGAGGAAACTGGAGAACCTGGAGGAAACCCACATGGACACGGGGAGAACATGGAAACTCCAGCCAGATTGGGATTCGAACCGGGAATCCCTAGAGCTGAGAGGAGAACATGCTAACCACTAAACCACCATGCCACATGATGAGGACCTGTGTTCTTTAAATGCTTAAATGCTGGATCTTCTTTCTAGATGTGATGGACACAGACATGCACTTTTTATTACTTCTTATATGGAGCTAAAGCCATTTTAACACATATATCTTATGTATATGAGTCTGATAACACAGACCAGAACTTATTTGATTATTTATCTAAGATAAGATATAGACCTTTATTTGTCCCACAATGGGGAAATTCACATTCTCAGCAGCTGATACATTAAAAGAAAGGTGAGCGGTATTTAGTCCTTAGAAAGAGATTTAAAAAAAACTTGGAAAAAATTAAATAGAATTAGAAATCTATATATACACGATAAAATTCTTATTTTCTCATTTTCAGTTATTTACAGTCATACAATAGAGGAATAAATTCATTCATTCATTATCTTCCGCTTTATCCTCTATTAGGGTCGCGGGGGGGTTCCCCATGCCCAGCCAGGGGAGAACGTCTCAGGCGCTGGGCAGATAG
Source organism: Corydoras sp. C115 (assembly GCA_019802505.1). NCBI lineage: Eukaryota > Metazoa > Chordata > Actinopteri > Siluriformes > Callichthyidae > Corydoras > Corydoras sp. C115. The sequence goes on from JAFMOC010000004.1 coordinate 5,813,028, forward strand.
ACCCAGGACAGGGCGCCAATCCATCGCTGGCCACACACTCACACACACACACACACACACTCTATATGGGGCAATTTGGAGAATTCAATTGACTTGATCCATGTTTTTGGAATGTGGGAGGAAACCGGAGAACCCGGAGGAAACCCACGCAGACACGGGGAGAACACAGAAACTCCACCCAGATGGGGATTCTAACCGGGAGTCCCTAGCACCGAGAGGCGAATGTGCTAACCACTAAGCCACCATGCCGATTAATCAGATACCATATGTGTAATATTTGTTTCATTTTATTCCTCTAGGGTGGCTTAGTGGTTAGCACGTTCTCCTCTCAGCACTAGGGATTCCCGGTTCGAATCCCCATCTGGGTAGAGTTTCCATGTTCTCCCCATGTCTGCGTGGGTTTCCTCCGGGTTCTCCGGTTTCCTCCCACAGTCCAAAAACATGGATCAAGTCAATTGAATTCTCCAAATTGCCCCATATAGTGTGTTTGAGTGAGTGTGTGTGTGCCCAGCGATGGATTGGCGCCCTGTCTTGGGTGTATCTGCCCAGCGCCCGAGACGTTCTCCCCTGGATGGGCATGGGGAACCCCACCGCGACCCTAATGGAGGATAAAGCGGGAGATGATGGATGGATGGGTATCTGATTAAGCAGCAGACAGGTATTACATACAGATGATTGAAATATATTGCACCATCAATGATACATGTATTGCAGTTATTTTTAGTTTGGTTTGGACTACATGTCTGAACACATGTTCTAATTCTATCGTGCACGCATGTACCAGGTATGGCTCTCTTCCTCAAAAACGTTGCGTTTCATGGCATCCTGCTGGACGCTCTGTTTGAGGAGGGCAACCGTGAGTGGGAAGAAGTGTCTGCCCTGTTAAAGAAGGGCATTTCAGAGGGTGTGGTGCAGCCACTTCACACCACAGTGTTCGAGAGGGACCAGGTAGAAGACGCCTTCCGCTATATGGCTCAGGGCAAACATATCGGCAAGGTGCTATTGAAAGTGAGTGCAGTGTTCCTGTCTAAATGGAACATTTAGTTTTTTACATTTATGTCTAATAATGGAAGTTGTTTGCTGCTGGTTTTACTGATGTTTTAAATAATAAGACATTTTGTCCTCAGGTACGCTCAGAAGAGCAGAGTGCTGTGAAAAAAGCAGCTTCTCTTGCACTTCCTGCTATCTGCCGGACGTTTTATCCCTCCTCACACTCGTACATCATCACAGGAGGTCTGGGAGGCTTCGGGTTGGAACTGGCTCACTGGCTTACCGAGCGAGGAGTCCGCAAACTGGTGCTCACATCTCGCTCTGGCATCCGCAACGGTAATTATCCAGATGGGTATAAATGATTATTTAAATAAAGAACCTTTTTAAAAAGCATTAAGGCTTATAATATACATAACTCAAAAACTGGCATATCCTATAAATCCTTTCACAGCAACCTCTTTTCTGGGATTTATTTATAATAATGCACAACCTTGAGTGCCTTATTGCTTTTATAAATCGATTACACACACTGTAATGAACAACTTTTATTTATATATATATATATATATATATATATATATATATATATATATATATATATATATATACTGTATATATGTCATCTAGTGGCCATATTCATTCATTCATTCATTATCTCCCGCTTTATCCTCTATTAGGGTCGCAGTGGGGTTCCCCATGCCCATCCAGGGGAGAACATCTCGGGCGCTGGGCAGATAGACCCAGGACAGGGCGCCAATCCATCGCTGGGCACACACTCATTCACACAGACACACTCTATATGGGGCAATTTTGAGAATTCAATTGACTTGATCCATTTTTTTGGACTATGGGAGGAAACCGGAGAACCCGGAGGAAACCCACGCAGACACGGGGAGAACATGGAAACTCCACCCAGATGGGGATTCGAACCGGGAATCCCTAGTGCTGAGCGGAGAACATGCTAACCACTAAGCCACCGTGCCGCATAGTGGCCATATTACAGAACACAATCTATAAACAACAGCAACAGGCTTAGTGCTTATTGAGAATTGTCTCGCTGTTTATATTAATCTGTATTTCCATGTTTAATGCATGTTTTAAAATAATGTATTATAGATTATGAATTTGAAGCAGTCAGAGATGTGTGTTATTGTCAATGTCACGACTAGACAAATGGCTCATCCAATCAGATTTAAGGACCAGATGTTTTATAATGATCTTTTTAAACCAGGTTACCAGGCCAAGCGAGTTCGTGAGTGGCAAGCAATGGGTCTTCAAGTGTGCGTCTCCACGAGTGATGTTAGCACTCTGAAGGGAGCGGAACGGCTCATCACTGAAGCAGGAAAAATGGGTCCAGTAGGAGGCGTCTTTCACCTTGCAATGGTAACATCCTCTTGTTTATTAAAAAGAAGGAGTATTAGACCTTATTAACTGTTTAGGTTTATAGCGTACAGCAGGGGTGCCCACACTTTTCTGGCCCGAGATCTACTTTTCCATTGGACAGGTCATCGAGATCTACCGGGGTTAATAATTTTTTTAGGCTTTTATATTGAAACCTGTTTACTTGTGGGGTCACGTTGGTAGCACGTTCACCTCTCAGCGCTAGGGATTCCCGTTTCGAATCCCAATCTGGGTGGAGTTTCCATGTTCTCCCCATGTCCGCGTGGGTTTCCTCCGGGTTCTCCGGTTCTCTCCCACAGTCCAAAAACATGGATCAAGGTCAATTGAATTCTCCAAATTGCCCCATATAGAGTGTGAATGTGTGCACAGGGATAGATTGCCCCCTGTCCTGGGTGTATCTGCCCAGCGCCTGAGACGCTCTCCCTTGGATGGGCATGGGGAACCCCTTCCCGCCACCCTAATAGAGGATAAAGCGGAAGATAATGGATGGATAGATGGATGTTATTGTCGAATCAGCATAGAAAAGACGGCTTCAGATTGCCATTTTCACAGAAGTTGCAGCAAATAGCATGGAGAAAACTTGGTTTTATTTACACCCAAATGACCGAACACAGTGGAAGTGCAATGGCTACTTGGCAAATCAAGCAAAGGCATGTGGTATTTTAGTTATTTTGGAGCGAAGTCCTTCACTCATCTTGTCAGTCTAATAAAGAGCAAAAACTATCTAATGTAAAAAGAAACTATGTAATGTAGATGATTCGGGAGGCAGTGCTCCGGATTTAGGCACAGAGGCGGGGCGACGGGCCGGTGTTTGGAACAGCGAGAGGGGGGGGAGGAGATCGTGATTCAGAATGTATCACATTGTGTTAAAATGTGTGCGCGCGTGTGTATAAGTGCTTCCGATACTGTGCTGTAAAAAAAGCGCTGATACGTGAATTTTTTTTTTTTTTTTTTTTTTTTTTTTTTTTTTTTTTCTTCTCCAAACCTCCATCGCGATCGACCTGACACCCGATCGACGTATTGAGCACCCCTGCCGTATAGTATTCCTACACAGGAAACGGGCTGTTTTACTGCACGGTTGCTATTTAGTTCAAAAAAGTTCGAAAGTGAAATATGAAGCATTCTGATTTTCAAGAAGTCTTACATTTCGTAACAACCTCATGTTGCTGTGCAGGTTTTAAAGGATGGGATGCTGGAGAATCTGGGTCCACAGCAGTTCACTGAGGTCAACCAGCCTAAATATGAAGGGACTCTTAACTTGGACAGGTATTTTTTATTTATTTATTTTTTTTCATTATTATTATTATTACGTGAGACATTTTTCTTGAAATACTTGTTGTTCTGTAAATAATGAACATTCGGAATGTTTGATCTTCAGGGTAACGAGACAAAAGTGTCCTGAGCTGCAGCACTTTGTGGTGTTCTCCTCTGTCAGCTGTGGTCGTGGCAATGCTGGACAGAGCAACTACGGCTTCGCCAACTCCACCATGGAGCGCATATGTGAGCAGAGGCGTCATGATAAGCTGCCAGGCCTGGCCATTCAGTGGGGTGCCATTGGTGACGTGGGTGTTGTCCTGGAGACCATGGGCGGGAACGATGCCGTGATCGGTGGCACATTGCCTCAGCGCATGGCCTCCTGCTTGGAGGTGCTGGATCGTTTCCTGTGCCAGCAGCAAGCCGTCATGTCCAGCTTCGTGCTGGCAGAGCGGGTGCAGATGGCAAAGGGAGATGGCGGTGCAAAACGGGACCTGGTGGAGACGGTGGCTAATATTCTGGGTATGGATATCCACAGTTTTGTCCACTTGTTAGGTAGTTTATTAGCAGCAGCATCATGAATTAATGCTTTACTTGTAGAACATGGAGGCACGGTGGCTTAGTGGTTAGCATGTTCTCCTCTCAGTGCTAGGGATTCCTGGTTCGAATCCCCATCTGGGTGGAGTTTCCATGTTCTCCCCGTGTCTGCGTAGGTTTCCTCCGGGTTCTCCGGCTTCCCACAGTCCAAAAACATGGATCAAGTCAATTGAATTCTCAAAATTGCCCCATATAGAGTGTGTCTGTGTGAGTGAGTGTGTGCCCAGCGATGGCTTGGCGCCCTGTCCTGGGTCTGTCTGCCCAGCGCCCGAGACGTTCTCCCCTGGATGGGCATGGGGAACCCCACCGCGACCCTAATAGAGGATAAAGCGGGAGATAATGAATGAATGTTGTACATGGACGAGATGGTTTATCAGCTGATTATTAATTTATTAGACACTCAGAAATCTAAGAAAGATGTAACAAACACAACTTTATAACTAGTGGCACGGTGGCTTAGTGATTAGCATGTTCTCCTCTCTGCACTAGGGATTCCTGGTTCGAATCCCCATCTGGGTGGAGTTTCCATGTTCTCCCCGTGTTTCTCCGGGTTCTCCGGTTTCCTCCCACAGTCCAAAAACATGGATCAAGTCAATTGAATTATCCAAATTGCCCCATATAGAGTGTGTCTGTGTGAGTGAGTGTGTGCCCAGAGATAGATTGGCGTCCTGTCCTGGGTGTATCTGCCCAGCGCCCGAAACGTTCTCCCCTGGATGGACATGGGGAACCCCACCGCGACCCTAATAGAGGATAAAGCGGAAGATAATGGATGGATGGAACTTTATAACTATTGCTGTAATATAAAGATGGACCCCCCCCCCCAAACACACACACACACACACACACAAATACTAGTAATAACCTATAAGGAAGGTTTTCAGAAGCATTAGTAAAAAAAAAAAAAAAAAAAAAAAAAATGACACTAATGCTAAAAAGAGGACATAACTTGAGGTGATCAGGTATCGCAAATTTTTATTGGTCATTTGAGTTTTATTCAAATATTTTATCCAGCCTCCACATAAGCTGCCTCTGATTTTGTTCCGTAGTTTCTTTTTCACTTTAATAGCACGATGTTAAAAGCAGTTATTACATATATATGTAATTAATGTCTGTATTTTTAACAACTTAACTGATTAATAAGGAACATTCCATTGTCCTTTGTTCAGGGGTGCGTGATGTGAGCAGTCTGAACGCAGACACTTCACTGGCTGATTTAGGACTTGATTCTCTGATGGGTGTGGAGGTGAGGCAGACACTAGAGCGGGACTTCGATACCGTCATGGCGATGAGAGACATACGGCAGCTCACCATCAACAAGCTGCGGGAGATGTCCAACAAATTGGGTGGCACTGAGGGTATGTGTCTGTTTAAAGCCGAGCTATTAGACACAAAATGGGCCACGATGTTTATCAATTTGTTCTCCTTTTTGCTTTAGATGCCAAGCCGGTACAAGTGAATCAGGGTGGAGCACAGGCTTTGCTGCAAGGGGATGTCGATATGATGCTTGTGAATCCCAATAGTCCCACTGTAATATCTCTGAATCAGGTGCAGAGCTCCGAACGGCCACTGTTCCTCATCCATTCTGTTGAGGGCTCCATCGAGGCCTTCCGTACCCTCACCGCCAAGCTCAGTGTGCCATGTTATGGCCTGCAGTGTACCAAAGGTATATGGAGAGTCTGTCATTGAGTCAAACGCTTGCACACACAGATTATAAAGATCAATGAAGCTTAAATAAGTTATCAATATTAGCAAATAATATGCAGTACATTGTAACCTCTGTTTTCATTGACTTTGGATACCACTGAATTCAGTATTCATCGAATATTTTATTATTTTATTTAATTATTTTTTTTCTCTCTGTGGAAATGACCTCTCTAGTTTCACTATTTGCTTCGGATTTATTCAGCATATTCAATTCTCAGTCTCCATTATGTGTTTCTAAAAACATGGATCAAGTCAATTGAATTCTCAAAATTGCCCCATATAGAGTGTGTCTGTGTGAGTGAGTGTGTGCCCAGCGATGGTTTGGCTCCCTGTCCTGGGTCTATCTGCCCAGCGCCCGAGACGTTCTCCCCTGGATGGGCATGGGGAACCCCACCGCGACCCTAATAGAGGATAAAGCGTGAGATAATGAATGAATGAATGTTGTCAGTAGGGCGGCACGGTGGCTTAGTGGTTAGCAGGTTCTCCTCTCAGCGCTAGGGATTCCTGGTTTGAATCCCAATCTGGGTGGAGTTTCCATGTTCTCCCCGTGTCCGCGTGGGTTTTCTCCGGGTTCTCCGGTTGCCTCCCACAGTCCAAAAACATGGATCAAGTCAATTGCGTTCTCCAAATTGCCCCATATAGAGTGTGAGTGTGTGCCCATAGATAGATTGGCACCCTGTGTCATCTGCCCAGCGCCCGAAACGTTCTCCCCTGGATGGGCATGGGGAACATCCCCGCGACCCTAATAGAGGATAAAGCGGAAGATAAAGGATGGATGGATGTATTCAGTATTGAACACTTATTTTCTATCAAATGTTTTTATGTGTTTTGGAGTCTCTAGAACGAATTGATTGGATTTAAATGGACATGGGGTCTCAGTTTGCATTGCTTTTGGATTTTTTGAATAAAAACAGATCCCACTGCATGTGGATAAAAGGTTTGAGACACCTACACATTAAAAAAGGGATGTAAAAAAATCCTGTAGTTGTAAATAGATCCTGGAAGTTACCTATAAGCCTGTCTGTGTTTGCTTATTTATCTAGAAGAGCATTCATAAGGTCCAACACCAACGTTTAACAGAACCTGGTTTAATGTCCATTCTAGTTCATACCATACATACACCCTCCTAGGGTTATGTGTGTGGTACTCTGCTAAACCAAATAAATACTCCTTTCTCTTTCTCATGTGCTTTGCAGATGCTCCACTGGACAGTATTCCGAGCTTGGCCAAGTATTACATGTCCTGTATAAGGCAGGTGCAGCCTGAGGGACCGTATCGCATTGCAGGTTATTCCTTTGGTGCTTGTGTGGCTTTCGAGATGTGCTCTCAGCTGCAAGAGGCGCAGTGCCCCGCAGAGTACCTCTTTCTTTTTGATGGCTCACATTCTTACGTAGCAGCATATACCAAGGTGAGGGAAACACTGTGTCTGTCTGCAGTATCTGCATTAAGCTGTGTTTCCATGACTCATTACTTTAAACCCATTTCTTTTACTGTTACAGAGTTACAAGGCCAAGCTGACACCAGGCAATGAGTCTCAGGCAGAGACTGAGGCTTTGTGTGCTTTCATCCAGTTATTCAGCAGCATTGACTATAACAAGGTACTCCTTCATTCTAGTCCAGCTTTTATCTCTGAAGTCTGTTTAAATGCAATCATCAATCTGACCGTTTAACCATGATCCACTTTCAGAAACTGTATAAAAATCCCACCAACAACAATACCACAGTCAGTGGTCCAATCAGTAATATCACATGCTTTCCAAATTTTACATAGTTCATGTAAAAATAATATGAACAATCATCCGCTTATTAAATACATTGTGCTGATTATTAGGGCTGTATTCAACTACAGATTTTCGTAGTCGAATCTGATTCGTCAGATTTTCCCTATAGTCGACTGATAGTCGAATCAGTTAAAATTTCACCACAAGGTGGCGCTATAAGCGTAGTTTTTAAAAAATATATATTTTTTTATATTTTACTTGTTTTTCTAACAAAAGAAAACCTTTTTTTGTTTGTTTTTCTTTTTTTTGTAGAAATTATGATGATTTTATTTGACAAAAGGCTATATATATATAACGAAAACAGACATTTCATGTAAAAACTAATGCTTAGCAGCAGCCATGGACACCCCCATGTGGTCAAAATGGTACATTTGACTATGAGGTTCATAGTCGACTACGGTTCTCCGAATCGAATCGTCGAATCAGCGAATATTGCAGCTCACCCCTACTGATTATCATCCCCATGAACGTGTATGGGGTGGCACGATGGCTTAGTGGTTAGCACGTTCGCCTCTCAGCGCTAGGGATTCCTGGTTCGAATCCCCATCTGGATGGAGTTTCCATTTTCTCCCCGTGTCGGCGTGGGTTTCCTCCGGGTTCTCTGGTTTCCTCCCATAGTCCAAAAACATGGATCAATTGATCAATTGAATTCTCTAAATTGCCCCATATAGAGTGTGTTTGTGGGAGTGTGTGCCCAGTGATAGATTGGCGTCCTGTCCTGGGAGTATCTGCCCAGCGCCCGAGATGTTCTCCCCTGGATGGGCATAGGAAACCCGCCCACGACCCTAATAGAGGATAAAGCAGAAGATAATGCACATATATTAACCTCAAGTTGGAAGTGAACTCATCTTTACATTTATATTTTCAAAAGGTTTAAATAGTTATCGGAGTCTATGAAGCAAATATAACTGTTGCCATTTAGTAAGGAACAAAATTGTAAAGAACAAAACTTTTGCAAGTACATTTGCTTCTTATGCGTGTCAAAATAAAAACTTGTCTAGATTTGAAAAGACATTGCAATTTTTGCTCCATATTATTATAACCAAGGTTTTTGAAAAGTTCCGCTTAATTAACCACATTTTCTGCAGTCTATCCTTTTAATGTAAAAAAACAAAGTTGCTTCAATCTGTTCATCATCCTCAGTGTTTACCAGCTCTGCTTTTCTGCAGGACCAATAGCTTGTGGAAAAAAAACATGCATTTTCCACATTAGACTTCATAATCAGACTATAAAAATAGACAAGATTAGCTGTTGATGGTGTGTGAATCAGCACTGACCTGAGGCTACATTTTGGCCGTAACATCATTTAGTCTTTTAATGTATTTACGAGAATAAAAAATGTGACCATTAGAAATAAGGATAAATCATAACTAATAATATACTAGTAATGGTGTACTGGCCACATTTTGTCATCATTTCCACAAGCTTCTGAAATGCCACAACATTTATTTCTGTCAAGAGTTGGGTTTTTTCTTTATATATTGTATTGATAATTTTTGGGATGTGCTGGGGAAGACTTTGTGCATTAGTCCAAATCTCTAATGTGGTTCAGGTCTGGACTCTGTAGTGGACAATCCATGTGTGATGATATCGTTTGCTCCCTGAACCACTCTTTCACAGTTTGAGCTTGATGAACTTTAGCAATGTCATTGTGTCTTCAGGAAACAAAGTCTTCATTGATGGAATAATCTGGTCGTTCAGTATTTTCAGATGATAAGCCAACCCTTATTTTTTGTGCACATAACGTTGATGAACCGAGCGCTGACTAACCCCAGATCAGAGTTGTGTCCAGGTGGTGACCTGTTTTATAGGCCAGACATTTAATCATAATAATAATAATAATAGGGTAGATATCCTCATTCATCCATTATCTTCCGCTTTATCCTCCAATCCAGGGGAGAACATTTCGGGCGCTGGGCAGATACACCCAGGACAGGGTGCCAATCTATCGCTGGGCACACACTCACACACACAGACACGTACACAAACACACAATACATGGGGCAATTTTGGAGAACTCAATTGACCTGATCCATGTTTTTGGACTGTGGGAGGAAACCGGAGAACCCGAAGGAAACCCACGCGGACACGGGGAGAACATGGAAACTCCACCCAGATGGGAATTTGAACCGGGAATCCCTAGCGCTGAGAGGAGAACATGCTAATCACTAAGCCACCGGGGTAGATATCTATAAAAAAAAAAAAAATAAAAAAAAAGTAAAAATACATTTATTTGCTTCCATGGTGCACCCATGCTCCCCTACAGATTACACCACCTGTGGTTGCTCTGTGTGTAAGGCTTTAACTTTACAAGCTCAGATCCTGTCTAACCTTTACTGAAGCCTTCATATTTCTTTATTCTCAGATACTGGAGATGTTGCTGCCACTTAAAGATTTGGAAACCCGTGTGAATCATGCTGTAGATTTGATTACCACCAGCCATAAAGACCTAAATCGTGATGCCCTTCACTTTGCTGCAACCTCCTTCTATCATAAGCTGAAAGCCGCTGACTGCTACGTCCCTTCCACAAAGTACCACGGTAATATCACCCTGCTGAAAGCCAAGCTCAGTGAAAACTACGGAGCAGAACTAGGAGCTGACTACAAACTGCATGAGGTAAACATGAACACACAATGGATAAGCAATATATTCATCATTCATTGTCATAAATGTCTGATAAATATAATATAAGTATAATATATATATATATATATATATATATATATATATATATATATATATATATATATATATATATATATGGGTTGTATTCAACAAAGGATTTTCATAGTCGAATCTGATTCGTCAGATTTTCCCTATAGTCGACTGATAGTCGAATCAGTTAAAATTTCACCACAAGATGGCGCTATATGCGTGGTTTTTAAAAAAAGATTTTTTTTAAAATATTTTACTTGTTTTTCTAGAGCACCGTAAATGGGATCCCCGTTCTGGACTTTTTTCCACTTCAAAGGAAAAACCTAAAAAAAAAACTAAAAAAACTAAAAATTAGGATGATTTTCTTTGACAAAAGGCTATATATATAATGAAAACAAAGACATTTCATGTAAAAACTAATGCTTAGCAGCAGCTATGGGCGCCCCCATGTGGTCAAAATGGTACATTCGACTATGAGGTTCATAGTCGACTACGGTTCTCCGAATCGAATCGTCGAATCAGCGAATATTGCAGCTCACCCCTAATATATATATATATATATATATATATATATATATATATATATATATATATATATATATATATATATATATATATATATAAAATAAGTATAATAAAATATACATTTAACACTGACCGGTTTTATTTGTGACCAGATGTCCACTTATATGGACAAAAGTATTTGGACACCTACAGGACTGATTTGACCTTGCATTTTAAGATGTCTGTGTGCACAGTTGTGCCATGCCTATAGAAATTATTGTCCATTTATTTAGAACCGCATTTGTGCCAGTCATCCCTGAGGTGTTAAATAAGGATGCTATGGCTCTGATAAAGTAAAGAGAATTTATTTACCACATTTAACCCATCTGTGCAGTGAAACACACATTGGTGAAGTGAGCACACATGCCCGAAGCGGTAGGCAACCCTGCATACGGTGCCCGGAGAGCGATTGGGGTTAGGAACCTTGGCCAAGTTCACTTCAACCATAGTTCTTAAAGGGACTAGGAATTAAAACGGGAACCTTCAGGATGCAAGGTTTCTTAACCGCAAGCCTACCACTGCCCTGTGACTTTATACGGACCCTACATAAAGGGCCTTCCATAAACTATCCATCCATCCATGATCTTCCTCTTTATCCTCTATTAGGGTCGCGGTGGGGTTCCCCATGCCCATCCAGGGGAGAACATCTCGGGCGCTGGGCAGATAGACCCAGGACAGGGCACCATTCTATCGCTGGGCACACACTCACTGACACAGACACACTCTATAGGGGGCAATTTGGAGAACTCAATTGACTTGATCCATGTTTTTGGACTGTGGGAGGCAACCGGAGAACCCGGAGGAAACCCACGGGGACACGGGGAGAACATGGAAACTCCACCCAGATTAGGATATGAACCGGGAATCCCATCCATCCATCCATTATCTTCCGCTTTACCCTCTATCAGGGTCACGGGGGGGGTTCCCCATGCCCATCCAGGGGAGAACATTTCGGGCGCTGGGCAGATAGATCCAGGACAGGGCGCCAATCTATCGCTGGGCACACACTCACTCACACAGACACACTCTATATGGGGCAATTTGGAGAACTCAACTGACTTGATCCATGTTTTTGGACTGTGGGAGGAAACCGGAGAAGAAACCCACGGGGAGAACATGGAAACTCCACCCAGATGGGGATTCGAACCGGAAATCCCTAGTGCTGAGAGGCTAAACCACCGTGCCGCCCGGAATCCCTTCCATAAACTATTAATACTCATTTGGAAGCATGCAAATGTCCCAAATACAGAATGATTGAATTCACACCCAGGCTTAGTGGTTAGCATGTTCTCCTCTCAGCCCTAGGGATTCCCGGTTCGAATCCCCATCTGGGTGGAGTTTCCATGTTCTCCCCGTGTCCGCGTGGGTTTCCTCCGGGTTCTCCGGTTTCCTTCCACAGTCCAAAAACATGGATCAAGTCAATTGAGTTCTCTAAATTGCCCCATATAGAGTGTGTTTGAGTGTGTTAGTGTGTACCCAGCGATGGATTGGCGCCCTGTCCTGGGTGTATCTGCCCAGCGTCTGAGACGTTCTCCCCTGGATGGGCATGGGGAACCCCCCCACGACCCTAATAGAGGATAAAGCGGGAGATGATGAATGAATGAATGAATGAATTCACACCCTTGTGGCGTTGTGACTCAAACATGTTAATTCGGTAATTAGTGGTTGTAATTAGTGCTTTCAGTCCAAAATCCATGTTAATCACTGTAATTGTCTTTGATGTATATTATGTTTATTCTAAGAACATTTTAAAGCATCATGTAATCCTTTTGTCTTCAGTTTTAAAACACGAACACTAAAGCTAAAGAAAACACTTGTGTGCAGGTGTGCGATGGCAATGTTTCGGTTCACGTGATCGAGGGAGACCATCGCAGCTTCCTGCAGGGTGCAGGGGCGGAGTCCATCACCGGCATCATCCACAGTTCGTTGGCGGAGCCTCGCGTCAAGCCCAATCTGGGATGAGCGCACAGATCTGATTTTTCTTTCCATTGGGTTGCGATTTGACTTTAAACAGAAATTCCACTTCTCCCTGAATATATTCTTTTTGTAGTTTTAAGCTCTTGTGAAGGATTTTGCCTGATTATTTACTTGGGTGCGTTCACAACACTGTGCATGTGTACATGCCTTTCCAATAACCCCTGATCACATACTGGAATCGCTCTGTTCATGCCTGTGTGGTTTGCATTTAACTGGAATTTCACACACCTGTAATTAACACAGGGTTCCTCAACCTGAGCTTGTTCCATTCCACATTTCCATAATATTCGAAACAAAAGTCTTATCTTTGATCGTATAATACAAATGTTTCTATCCTTTAAAATATGATTCTGTGCTTTTAAATTAAATATAAACTGAATACGTATCGCACACCTGCAGGCAACAGGAGCAATTATCCGCCTGTGCATCAAAGTAGGTTTACTTAAGTCTGAATCAAGTTATCACTGCTGCAGTGTTTAAACCTAAATTATGTTGTTTTTTCAACCCATCATCTTGAGCTGTTTTGGTGCAGCCATTATGAAATTGCTGGATACATTTAAAGGAGAATTCCATGTTTCTCACAATTACCAGATCCCAATCATAAAGAAAGCACTTTAGAAGAAAGCACTTAAAAAAAAATTAAGCTTTTGAGAAACATGTTTTTTTTTGTCATTTACATCGAAAAGCATTTTATAATTTAAGGGATAACTGACCTAAGATTTTAACATTTTCAACTAAAACTCGGAGCTTGGAGTTTTCATTAACACGATCGTGACGAGCGATTTAATTGTTTCTAACATTTAATCAACTGCATGGATTATTTCATGCTGTGTGACCACGAATGGTTTGCCAGAGTTTAGTAAATAGCTATTTTTAGTGCAATATCCATGTCCTCCTTGTGGTGAAGTCCACACGTCAGTTTTAGCAGCCATCCTAGATGTACTTCTTCTTTTAACATGCGTTGTTAGAATGAAGGGTTTTATTCGATGCTGAACTTTGTGCTGGTATGACGAATAATCCCTGATGGTTTCCTTGTTAAAATGAAGAAGGCACCGGTCAGAGAGCAGCTCCAGTGGAGAGCTGAGGCAGCTGTTCCATGACGAACAGGGTGCCTCCTTCATCTAGATGGCTTTGTTAGCACTTATTTTCTGTTCTTGTGATTTTCCTGTCGTGCTATTTTCAAGTATTTATTGTACTTGTCTAAATAAAGAAGTGTCACTAACGCATAGATTGTCATTGACTGTATTTATAATTGTTCTCATTCATCCACTGAAACACAAATGTCAAGTTTTCCTCATCTAATCTTCTGCTTGATCCAATACTAGGGATTGGGGTTCCAAGGGGAGGGGGGGGGTTCTTCATGCCCATCCAGAGGAGAACGTTTTGGGTGCTGGGCAGATACACCCAAGACAGGACACCAATCCATTGTTAGGTGTGCACACACTATATAGGAACAATTTATATAGCACATGTAATTCACCTTGAAACCACGTTTTTGGAGAACCCACAGAAAACCCACGCCTCGTTGGGAGAACATGAGAACTCCACTCGGATCAGGATTTGAACCTGGATCCACAGTGCAGAGCGGCGAGCGTGCTAATCACTACACCATCGTGGTGTCCGTTTCTAGTTTTAAAGAAACCTTAAGGAAATGCAGCATGTGCACCAAAACATATTTTGCTAATAATTAAATAAACATGAACGATTTATTTAATACTCTCAAAATATGAAATGTTTTCTCAGTTTTCCAAACATAATTAGATGGTAAAATGTGGAAAAAATGCAGAAATGTGGAAAATAAACAATCAAAAATCATTCATTCATTCATTATCTTCCACGTCATCCTATATCAGGGTCGCGGGGGGGGTTCCCCATGCCCATACAGGGGAGGACATTTCGGGCGCTGGGCAGATACACCCAGGACAGGATGCCAATCTATCGCTGGGCATCAAAAATAATTAACAGAAAGAAATAACAAAGCTTTAAAATTCATTCATTCATTCATTATCTTCCGCTTCATCCTATATCAGGGTCACGGGGGGGTTCCCCATGCCCATCCAGGGGAGAACGTTTCGGGCGCTGGGCAGATAGACCCAGGACAGGGCGCCAATCCATCGCTGGGTGCACACTCACTCACACAGACACACTCTATATGGGGCAATTTGGAGAACTCAATTGACTTGATCCATATTTTTGGACTGTGGGAGGAAACCGGAGAACCCGGAGGAAACCCACGCGGACACGGGGAGAACATGGAAATTCCACCCAGATGGGGATTCGAACCGGGAATCCCTAGTGCTGAGAGGAGAACATGCTAACCACTAAGCCACTGTGCCGCCCTTATCATTCATTCATTCATTCATCCATTATCTCCCGCTTTATCCTCTATTAGGGTCGCGGTGGGGTTCCCCATGCCCATCCAGGGGAGAACGTTTCGGGCGCTGGGCAGATACACCCAGAACAGGGCGCCAATCTATTGCTGGGCACTCACTCACACACAGACACACTCTATATGGGGCAATTTGGAGAACTCAATTGGCTTGATCCATGTTTTTGGACCGTGGGAGGAAACCGGAGAACCCAGAGGAAACCCACACGGACACGGGGAGAACATGGAAACTCCACCCAGATGGGGATTCGAACCGGGAATCCCTAGCGCTGAGAGGAGAACGTGCTAACCACTAAGCCACTGTGCCGCCCGAGCTTTAAAATGGCTAAACTAATGATGAAGCTCCACTGGTGACATGGTGTCTCAGTTGACGGCGTCATCATCTCAGAGCAAGAGAGACTCAGGTCTTGTTAAGGGAATGTTAAGAGTATTGTTCAGCCATTACATTCATTTTTTTTAAGTTGTGTTGCAACCCCGTGGTTTTTACAGTTTCTAAAAACACAATTTTCCATCTACAATATGTGGCAACTAAAGCCACATGAGAACATCAGTGTGATACTGTGTAAGCAGACCTTCCTGTCTAAAAGTCTGTTGATGGGAAACGTTAGAAGAGTTTGTTATACCACAGTTAAAACTAATAAACACTTATTATATTCTGACGTAGTGTGTAGTGTGCATTAAAGCAACTAAACCGATGCCATGGCGATGTTTAGTGTGTCAGTAAGTTTAGTGCTGTTAGTATTTAAACTACATCATCTTGTACACTTTTAACACTCCAAACCTAAAAACAAGATGATTTAATACATGTGTATTTAGATCATAATAATATAAATTATTAGGGCGGCACGGTGGCTTAGTGGTTAGCACGTTCGCCTCTCAGCGCTAGGGATTCCTGGTTCGAATCCCCATCTGGGTGGAGTTTCCATGTTCTCCCCGTGTCCATGTGGGTTTCCTCCGGGTTCTCCGGTTTCCTCCCACAGTCCAAAAACATGGATCAAGTTAATTAAGTTCTCCAAATTGCCCCATATAGAGTGTGTTTGAGTGAGTGAGTGTGTGCCCATCGATGGATTGGCGCCCTGTCCTGGGTGTGTCTGCCCAGCGCCCGAGACGTTCTCCCCTGGATGGGCATGGGGAACCCCACCGCGACCCTAATAGAGGATAAAGCGGGAGATAATGAATGAATTAATAAATTATTATATTATGGTGGCGGCACGTGGCTTAGTGGTTAGCGCGTTCGCCTCTCGGCGCTGGGGATTCCCGGTTCGAATCCCCATCTGGGTGGAGTTTCCATGTTCTCCCCGTGTCCGTGTGGGTTTCCTCCGGGTTCTCCGGTTTCCTCCCACAGTCCAAAAACATGGATCAAGTTAATTAAGTTCTCCAAATTGCCCCATATAGAGTGTGTCTGTGTGAGTGAGTGTGTGCCCAGTGATAGATTGGCGCCCTGTCCTGGGTGTATCTGCCCAGCGCCCGAGATGTTCTCCCCTGGATGGGCATGGGGAACCCCACCGCGACCCTAATAGAGGATAAAGCGAGAGATAATGAATTATATTATGGTAATATAAATGGTCATATAAATACCAGGTATATCAGCACAGCACTAGATGGTGTGACCAGAAATACTGATGAAAATAGAAAAAAAAGGCAAAAGAATTATCATTCATTCATTATCTTCCACTTTATCCTCTATTAGGGTTGCGGTGGGGTTCCCCATGCCCATCAAGGGGAGAACGTTTCGGGCGCTGGGCAGATACACCCAGGACAGGGCGCCAATCCATCGCTGGGAACACACTCACTCACACAAACACACTCTATATGGGGCAATTTGGAGAACTCAATTGACTTGATCCATGTTTTTGGACTGTGGGAGGAAACCGGACAACCCGGAGGAAACCCACGTGGACACGGGGAGAACATGGAAACTCCACCCAGATGGGGATTCAAACCGGGAATTCCTAGTGCTGAGAGGAGAACGTGCTAACCACTAAACCACCGTGCCACCTGTCAAAAGTATTAGATGTTGGGAAATGAGTGTGGTAGAATGATGGGACAGCAGGGTGCAGTTGGTTGGAGGGAGCATTTCACAGTTTGGAACATGGAGGGGGGTTACAGGGTGCAGTTAGATGGAGGGGGGTTACAGGATGTAGTTAGAAGGAGGATGGAATTCAAAGTCTGGAACATGGAGGGGGTGACAGGGAGTAGTTAGATGGGGGTGTATTTCACAGTTTGGAATATGAAGGGGGTTACAAAGTATAGTTAAACAAAAGGGTATATTTCACAGTAAGGAACATGGGGGGGGGGGGGGGTAGTTAGATGAAGGGGGTTACAGGGTGTAGTTTGATGGAGGGGGTAACAGGATGTAGTTAGAAGGAGGATGCAATTCACAGGCTGGAACATGGAGGGGGTTACAGGGAGTAGTTAGAGGGTATATTTCACAGTTTGGAACATGGTGGGGGGTTACAAGGGGTAGTTAGATGATGGGGTTACAGGGTAAGGTTAGGTTAGAGGGTGTATTTCACAGTGTGGAACATGGGGGGGGGGGGGTAGATAGATGAAGGGGGCTAGAGGGTGTAGTTAGAAGGAGGATGCACTTCACACTCAGGAACATGGAGGGGGTTACAGGGTGTAGTTAGAGGGTGTATTTCACAGTTAGGAACATGGGGGGGTAGTTAGATGAAGGGGGTTACAGGGTGTAGTTAGAAGGAGGATGCACTTCACACTCAGGAACATGGAGGGGGTTACAGGGTGTAGTTAGCTGAACAGATTATTTTACAATCTGGTAGATAGAGGGGGTAGCCAGGGTGTAGCTAGCTCGAGGGTGTACTTAACAGTCTGGAAGTGAGTGAGAGATAGTACTTCACATTCTGGTCGATAGAGGGAGCAGCAGAGTGTCTTTAGATGAAGCGAGAGAGATTTTTTTTTTCTGTTTTTTTATTATTTTTTATTTTTATTTTATTTATTTTTTATTTATTTTTCTGCCTATTACCATATATATAATATAATCATTACTATTATTATTTATTTACACGCACATATATAATCTTTATTACTGAATGAACATAACTTGTATTTGTTTCTTTATTCCTGTGATTTTATCTGTATATAATATGCTTTGACAATACGAATGTAAACATTTGTCATGTCAATAAAGAAAATTGAATTGAGAGAGTGAGAGAGAGAGAGAGAGAGAGTGAGAGAGTGAGAGAGAGAGAGAGCGAGAGAGAGTATATCAGAGAAAAATACTACAACAAATTCATCCCCAACTTCACCTCCCCCACCCCCACTCAAA
This sequence comes from Corydoras sp. C115, assembly GCA_019802505.1. Classification (NCBI taxonomy): domain Eukaryota; kingdom Metazoa; phylum Chordata; class Actinopteri; order Siluriformes; family Callichthyidae; genus Corydoras; species Corydoras sp. C115. Next base: position 5,831,627 of record JAFMOC010000004.1, read on the forward strand.
AACTGCCCCACCTATTTGGGGAACACAGGGAGAGCTGTGTACTGGTAGCACTGTATACATACACCTGCCACCAGGAGAGGGACAAAGAGTGACCAAACCAACACACACACACTTCTAATTTTATTTAAATATTTCAATATATATGTATATATTTAGCACGTTCGCCTCTCAGCACTAGGGATTCCCGGTTCGAATTCCCATCTGGGTGGAGTTTCCAAGTTCTCCCCGTGTCCGTGTGGGTTTCCTCCGGGTTCTCTGGTTTCCTCCCACAGTCCAAAAACATGGATCAAGTCAATTGAGTTCTCCAAACTTCTCCATATAGAGTGTGTCTGTCTGTGTGAGTGAGTGTGTGCCCAGCGATAGATTGGCGCCCTGTCCTGGGTGTATCTGCCCAGCACCCGAGACGTTCTCCCCTGGATGGGCATGGGGAACCCCCCCCCGCGACCCTAATATAGGATAAAGCGGAAGATAATGAATGAAGGCTGAGTGGCTTAGTGGTTAGCACGTTCTCCTCTCAGCACTAGGGATTTCCGGTTCGAATCCCCATCTGGATGGAGTTTCCATGTTCTCCCCGTGTCTGCGTGGGTTTCCTCCGGGTTCTCCGGGTTCCTCCCACAGCCCAAAACATGGATCAAGTCAATTGAGTTCTCCAAATTGCCCCATATAGAGTATAGAGTGTGTCTTAGTGAGTGTCTGTGTGTGTGTGTGAGTGAGTGTGTGCCCAGCGATAGATTGGCGCCCTGTCCTGGGTGTATCTGCCCAGCGCCCGAAACGTTCTCCCCTGGATGGGCATGGGGAACCCCACCGCGACCCTAATAGAGGATAAAGTGGGAGATAATGAATGAAGTCAATTGAGTTCTCCAAATTGCCCCATATAGAGTGTGTCTGTGTGTGTGAGTGTGTGCGTGTGTGCCCAGCAATAGATTGGCGCCCTATCCTGGGTCTATCTGCCCAGCGCCCGAAACGTTCTCCCCTGGATGGGCATGGGGAACCCCCCTCCCCCGCGACCCTAATATAGGATAAAGCGGAAGATAATGAATGAAGGCTGAGTGGCTTAGTGGTTAGCACGTTCTCCTCTCAGCACTAGGGATTCAGGTTCGAATCCCCATCTGGGTGGAGTTTCCAAGTTCTCCCCGTGTCTGTGTGGGTTTCCTCCGGGTTCTCCGGTTTCCTCCCACAGTCAATTGAGTTCTCCAAATTGCCCCATATAGAGTGTGTGTGTGTGAGTGTGTGCCCAGCGATAGATTGGCGCCCTGTCCTGGGTGTATCTGCCCAGCGCCCGAAACGTTCTCCCCTGGATGGGCATGGGAACCCCTCCGCCCCCGCGACCCTAATAGAGGATAAAGCGGAAAATAATGAATGAAGGCGGCATGGTAGCTTAGTGGTTAGCACGTTCTCCTCTCAGCACTAGGGATTCAGGTTCGAATCCCCATCTGGGTGGAGTTTCCAAGTTCTCCCCGTGTCCGTGTGGGTTTCCTCCGGGTTCTCCGGTTTCCTCCCACAGTCAATTGAGTTCTCCAAATTGCCCCATATAGAGTGTGTGTGTGTGAGTGAGTGTGTGCCCAGCGATAGATTGGCCCAGCGCCCGAAACGTTCTCCCCTGGATGGGCATGGGAACCCCCCCCCCCGCCCCCCGCGACCCTAATAGAGGATGAAGCAGAAGATAATGAATGAATGAACTTCACAGTCTGCAAGTGGGTGAGAGCTAGCACTTCACATTCTGGTCGATAGAGGGAGCAGTTGAGCGTCTTTAGATGAAGCGAAAGAGAGAGAGAGCGAGCGAGAGAACTTCACAGTGTGGTAGATAGAGGGGGCAGCAGAGTGGAGGCAGCAGAGTGGAGGCAGATGCTGGAGTGAGAGAGGGACATGGGCTGAGGGCGCTCTTCCGACAGCAAAGGCCGAGAGCGAGTCGAGCAGCCCGAACTCCCGCAGCAGTAGATGAGATCAGGTTTTCGATCGCGTTTAACGGCTGAACGCACAGCAGCCCCCCCGTCTTTCACAGCTACTTCCCGCACACACTAACACGGCATTGATGGTAATGTATGCGAGGAAACAACCAAGACTCGGCGATGGGTAAATTTCACACTGCCGTTTTTTCCTTCTTTTCCTTCTCCGCTTTTGACAGTCCGCCATTTTTTTAGCCGAACCGAAATAAGTGTGAACTCAGCAGACGACGCCGACGTGTCCGCCGCGCGGTGATCGGGCGGCGGCGGCGGACTTTCCCTCGTTAACCTCGTGTTTTTTCTCTGTTTTCCAGGTGCAACGACCGAAGGGACTCTCAGCCGTACCAGGTAGTAATCAGATTAGCAGGGCTCAGGCTTCGAGCCCAGCGCAGGCCCGCGGCTGCGAAAACAGCCGCAAAGTGCGAGATCGGACGGCGTCGCGATCGGAAAGAGACGCTTAGCGTTGAAAGCGAGGGATTCGGACAGTCCGAGCGGGCCGGCTTCGGCCTGACCCGTCGATTAAACAGCTGCCTTTAGCTCACGCTATCTGCGGAGTAATGTTCCCCCAGCTAAGCTAACGTGCTAACAGGCTAACGAGTTAGCCGTCGAATAACGCAGCCGGTCGAAACAAGACTTCTGTTTTATTCCATGTTACAAACGTATTAATTGGCCTTTTTTTTTAAACTTATTTCATGTTGTTGACGTTCGAAGGCCTGGCGTGACGAATATTCGGCTGTTTATAAACAACATGACTCATGTAACCGATTGCTGGTCGAATGGAACCTTCGTATTTAAACATAAATATATAAAAAGTTATCTGTTCATCCATTATATCCCGCTTTATCCTCTACTAGGGTCGTGGGGGTTCTCTGTGCCCATCCAGGGGAGAACGTTTGGGGTACTGGGCAGATACACCCAGAACAGGGTGCCAATCTATCACTGGGCACACACTCGATCGCACGGACACACTCTATATGGGGCAATTTGGAGGATTCGATTGACCTTGATCCATGTTTTTGGACTGTGGGAGGAAACCGGAGGAAACACAGGGTGCCAATCTATCGCTGGGCACACACTCACTCACACATACACACTCTATATGGGGCAATTTGGAGAACTTAATTGACTGTGGGAGGAAACCGGAGAACCCGGAGGAAACCCACACAGACACGGGGAGAACATGGAAACTCCACCCAGATTGGGATTCCAACCGTGAACCCCTAGCACTAACCACCGTGCCGCCCTAAACACAATAATAAAATGTTTAAATCAACACAGAACCCTCTGTTACAAACGTATTAATTGGTCTTTTTTAAACTTATTTCATGTTGTTGACGTTCGAAGGCCTGGCGTGACGAATATTCGGCTGTTTATAAACAACATGATTCATGTAACCGTTTGCTGGTTGAATGGAACCTTCGTATTTAAGCCTAAATATATAAAAAGTTATCTATTCATCCATTATATCCCGCTTTATCCTCTACTAGGGTCGTGGGGGTTCTCTGTGCCCATCCAGGGGAGAATGTTTGGGGCACTGGGCAGATACACCCAGGACAGGACACCAATTTATCACTGGGCTCACACTCAATCGCACAGACACACTCTATATGGGGCGAAAAATGTTTTTTTTACTGTGGGAGGAAACCGGAGAACCCGGAGGAAACCCACACAGACACGGGGAGAACATGGAAACTCCACCCAGATTGGGATTCGAACAGTGAACCCCTAGCACTAACCACCATGCCACCCTAAACACAGTTATAAAATGTTTAAATGAACACACAACCCTCTGTTACAAACGTATTAATTGGCCTTTTTTAAAACTTATTTCATGTTGTTGACGTTCGAAGGCCTGGCGTGACGAATATTCGGCTGTTTATAAACAACATGACTCATGTAACCGATTGCTGGTCGAATGGAACCTTCGTATTTAAACCTAAATATATAAAAAAGTTATCTATTCATCCATTATATCCCGCTTTATCCTCTACTAGGGTCGTGGGGGTTCTCTGTGCCCTTCCAGGGGAGAACGTTTGGGGTACTGGGCAGATACACCCAGAGCAGGGTGCCAATCTATCACTGGGCACACACTCAATCGCACAGACACACTCTATATGGGGCAATTTGGAGAACTCAATTGACTGTGGGAGGAACCCGGAGGAAACCCACGCGGACACGGGGAGAACATGGAAACTCCACCCAGATTGGGATTCGAACCGGGAATCCCTAGCACTAACCACCAAGCTACCGTGCCACCCTAAACACAGTTATAAAATGTTTAAATGAACACACAACCCTCTGTTACAAACGTATTAATTGGTCTTTTTTAAACTTATTTCATGTTGTTGACGTTCGAAGGCCTGGCGTGACGAATATTCCGCTGTTTATAAACAACATGACTCATGTAACCGTTTGCTGGTCAAATGGAACCTTCGTATTTAAACCTATATATATAAAAAGTTATCTATTCATACGGTTATTCATAGGGTAAAAGTTATCCATCATAGACCCTCTACTAGGGTCGTGGGGGTTCTCTATGCCCATCCAGGGGAGAACGTTTGGGGCGCTGGGCAGATACACCCAGAACAGGGTGCCAATCTATCACTGGGCACACACTCAATTGCACAGACACACTCTATATGGGGCAATTTGGAGGATTCGATTGGCCTCGATCCATGTTTTTGGACTGTGGGGGGAAACCGGAGAACCCGGAGGAAACCCACGCGGACACAGGGAGAACATGGAAACTCCACCCAGATGGGGATTGGAACCGGGAATCCCTAGCACTAACCACCAAGCCACCGTGCCGCCCTAAACACAGTTATAAAATGTTTAAATGAACACAGAACCCTCTCAGTACAGCGAGGGCAAGTCATCTGGAATGTTAATATCCAGAACTGTTAATGCTACCAAGCATCTTTAAAATGGACATGGACTGTAGCTCTGCAGTTACAGACTGAAACCTGTCATCCCGCAATCTCCTGATCCATTACTGAAAAGAACCTCCATAAAAGCCCAGAGGCTCGACATACAGCTCGAGTGGCTAAGTGATCGGGCTGACATAATGCTGTGGACTGGAAGTCTCTTCATTAGATCCATGCACTTGTCACCGTCCTGCTTAAAACTGACCATGACCCAAAACGCATCAGAATTGCGATGGGGTGGGCTGGCTGCATAATTGACACGATAGCTGATCGACTGATAACTGCAAACTGGCCCTGATCACTGATCAGAGGAAACCTGGTGTCAGTACATCAGACAAACCATATGGTCACTAATCAGGAGTCCAATGTGTTCAGAAAGACCGCTAATAAATCTAAATCAGCTAGAGGTCCGGATGACACCAATGTAAATTTAAATGTTGTGTATAAATAGTTTTAATACATGTTCCTGAAACTTATAGTTTAGCTGTATTAGTCTGATTATGTGGGCGGCACGGTGGCTTAGTGGTTAGCACGTTCTCCTCTTTCCATGTTCTTTCCATGTTCTTCCCGTGTCCACGTGGGTTTCCTCCGGGTTCTCCGGTTTCCTCCCACAGTCCAAAAACATGGATTAAGTCAATTGAGTTCTCCAAATTGCCCCATATAGAGTGTGTGTGAGTGAGTGAGTGTGTGCCCAGCGATGGATTGGCGCCCTGTTCTGGGTGTATCTGCCCAGTGCCCAAAACGTTCTCCCCTGGATGGGCATGGGGAACCCCCCGCGACCCTAATAGAGGATAAAGCGGAAGATAATGGATGGAGTCTGATTATGTAGTTGCTTCTGTAACATTTACCTATTTATATTTATTTAACAGGGGCGGCACGGTGGTTTAGTGGTTAGCACGTTCGCCTCTCAGCGCTAGGGATTCCGGTTCGAATCCCCATCTGGGTGGAGTTTCCATGTTCTCCCCGTGTCCGCGTGGGTTTCCTCCGGGTTCTCCGGTTTCCTCCCACAGTCCAAAAACATGGATCAAGTTAATTGAGTTCTCTAAATTGCCCCATATAGAGTGTGTTTGAGTGTGTGTGTGTACCCAGCAATGGATTGGCACCCTGTCCTGGGTGTGTCTGCTCGGCGCCCGAGACGTTCTCCCCTGGATGGGCATGGGGAACCGCACAGCGACCCTAATAGAGGATAAAGCGGGAGATAATTAATGAATATTTATTTAACCTTATCAGCATTTTATGGTTTATCAAACTAAAGTCAAACAGTGTATTGAAGGTAGGACTTTCTCTCTCTCCCTCTTGAAGACTTTCAAATACTCATCGAAGAGTCACCCGGGCAGTGATCACCGGCATGAGAAGATCAGAGACAGCAGTGATGGCACGCCACCGTGTAAAATGCTGCGTAGATCAGACAGTCCTGACCACAAGCAGACCGAAAGCAGCACACACGGCAGAGCTAAAGCTGCACATCTCCACCGGGGCAGAGACAGGGATGGAGGTAGCATTTCACATCTGTATTGCTTATTTCTTAATCTGTTTAAAACCAAAAGCTATATCTAGTCACCAGATATTTAACTAACTTTAATGGTTATTAATTAATGGTCATTATTTAACAATGGTTTGAAATAATATCACTGTATTTAGGGTTGTTTTTTTCTATGTTGTCCCTAAATAGAAAAGATAATTGGATTGTCAGCACAGACCTTGTGTTTTGTAAAAAATAAAATAAAATACAGTGTAAGTTTGATCTAGTATAATAAATGATTCAGTGTGGTTTGCACTGGAGTGCCACCACTTTATGCACTAGTTTATCAGAAGGTGGCTTTTTTATAATTAATTGAGTGTTTAACTCAAGTATTACTTAGTTGCTTCTGTTGGATATACTAGCAAGGCTCCAAACCATTAACCTGCCAGCCCGACACCACCAGTATTAACTGGATAAAGTGTAGACAAAAAGCTGTAAATGTTTGGGATGCAAGAAATTATTTCACACATTCAGATACTCTGAGCTTTAGATGCATCGTCAAATTTTTGCACGGTTCAATAGCTTGTTGTGTGCGGCAGTCATATATATATATATATTTTTTTTTTGTACTATTTGCTTTGGTGGTTTTATGTTAGTTGGTAATTGTAGCTACTTTAAACACTGACAAAACAATATTCAGCCCCAGCTTAACAAAATGAGCCTTTTTGAAGTGGGATTTGATGGACTTCTGATGATTTTACTTTCATTTACATGTTGTCTGATGTAAAAGGTTGGACACCAGTGATAAAATAATGAATTTTGATTTCCTAGGTGAAAATATGTTTACACCACCTACAGGGGACAAGTTGTATTTGTTTACTAAGATAAACATCTAATATTTTTTTATAAAATACTTTAAACATAATAAACAGTGTGTGTGTTGTATAATAATGTTCTGTGGTGGTAATAATAGTTTTTGTCTTTCCCTCAAACTCCAAAAATGAATCATTTAATTGAGATTTTCTAAAACGACTTTGTTGTTTTTGCAGAAGTTGGTTTGAGAGATTCAGTAGTGACATTTTGCTTTTATAGACTGATTGCATAAACAGCTTCAGATTCCTTTTTCGGTTTATCTTCAAGGATCAGGGGACCGTTAATCATCTAATTTTCAAATCTAAATAGTGCTTATATTTTGAGCGCTGAAATGTGAACTAAGCACACAATGTACCTACTAATTAAAATGCAAGTATTATTTGTTTATGTAGTGTTTTTTACTATAGTACATTATCCAAGGGTAGCTTTAGTGTTTTAAATATAACTCCCCCAAAAGCAATTTGAAACGAAGTGGCGAGGAAAAATGCCCTGGTGATGTTGGAAGAAACCTTGTGAGGACCAAGGCTCGGTCGTAGTGCCCGGGGTAGAATTAACAGTGCAGGATAGCAGTGTACCGTTTGCAAAATCATAATTTAAATCATCTATTTTTCTTTGCGTTCACAACCCCTTTTGTAATCATTACTAAAACTGTAATAGCTCCACCGCATAGCAGGTGTGTTTTTGGGTGGTGGGTGATACTTTTCCATGATTCAGTTATGCAAGTGCAGCACATACTAACATGCCTTCATCACCAGTACAATCATGATGAATCATTTTCAGGACTACAGTGACATTGACATGGTGGTGCTACTGTGGGTGGTGCTGGTATGAACGGCTCCAAGTGTTTTGAAACACTCTATTTACTGTGCACTCTATTAGACTTATGCCATAGACTATTGCCCCAGTCTAAGCTTATACATAGCCTATAGGGTGTTCCATCCATTATCTTCCGCTTCATCCTATATTAGGGTCGTGGGGGGCTTCCCTATGCCCATCCAGGGTAGAACGTTTTGGGCACTGGGCAGATACACCCAGGACAGGATGCCAATCTATCGCTGGGCACACACACAAACACACTCTATATAGGCCAGTTTGAAGAACTCAATTGACTTGATCCATGTTTTTGGTTTGTGGGAGGAACCCGGAGGAAACCCACGTGTACACGGGGAGAACATGGAAATTCCACCCAGATGGGGATTTGAACCAGGAATCCCTAGTGCTGAGAGGTGAACGTGCTAACCACTAACCGTGCTGCCCCCTAAAGGGTGTTGGTCATACATGGCTGTCCTGCACTGTTGAACTCTCCACTAATCCTTGGTACTTCCAGGGTTTCTTCCTTGGAAAAAAAACCGACAACATAACTGGGAGTTTTTTTTTCTTTTCTTGCCACTAGGAAAAAAAAAAAACATAACCGGGAGTCTTTTTTCCTTTCTTGCCATTAGGAAAAAAAAGGACAAAAAAATGACAACATAACTGGGAGTTTTTTTTTCTTTTCTTGCCACTAGGAAAAAAAAAAAAAACATAACTGGGAGTTTTTTTTTCCTTTCTTGCCATTAGGAAAAAAAAACAAAAAACATAACTGGGAGTTTTTATTTCCTTTCTTGCCACTAGGATAAAAAAAACATAACTGGGAGTTTCTTTTTTCCTTTCTTGCCACTAGGGAAAAACAAAACAAAACAAAAAAACATAACTGGGAGTTTTTTTTTCCCTTTCTTGCCACTGGGATAAAAAAAAAACATAACTGGGAGTTTCTTTTTCTTTTCTTGCCACTATCGCCTCGGCTTGCTATTTGGGGACTTTAGGCTCATAACATTAAAAGGCTGCTTTGTAACAATAAACTATTGTAAAAAAAAAAGTGCTATATAAGTAAACTACTTAACCTTAAACTCCTTAATGCATTAAATTAAAGCTGGAAAAAGTTAATGTCATTAAGAAGGTCATTGTTCCTTATAAATTATTCAGCCAAACAATGTTTAGTTTTATTTTATTAAAGATCGATTAAAAAAAAGTTGTTCAATATTTGATGCATCTCTAAAAAATAAAATAAAGTGAAACTGTAGCTACAAACTACAATTCTTCTACCTTCGAATCAAAACAAGCTTTTAGTCGTAAATGTTGGGTTTGCAGTCACCCTCGCGCTGGCAGCTGTTAGTGATTATATCTTGTCTGTTCGGGTGCCAGTCTTCTGTAAATACTATCTTTCAGGTACTCAGTTGTGTGGTTCTATAAACTCCATGCATTAAATTTGTCGAGTTAACATCAGACCCATACACTCCTTGCTGTTAAAAAAAAAACAGATTAGAAACCATGACTGAAAATCATTTCATATAATTGTTTTTCTTTTCAGGTACCAGTATTTCCCCTCAAGAGAATTCCCACAACCATAGTGTCCTCCACAGCTCCAATTCTCATTCACATCCCAACAAATCAGACGCAGTAAGTACCTGCATCTGTTCTGTTTCCTTTTATTGTGTCGATCTGTTGTAGACCAAATGTAGTGGATGGATGGAAAAGATAAGGAAAAAGTGGTTTCTTGGGTTTTGTGTTGATCTGAAGTGGGACACTAGTGTTTTGAAACCGTAAAACGTTCTACAGGTGAGATTTTTGTCCACTGTTTCTATATTTTATGGCATGGTTGTGCAAAGTTGACCAAATGACAGATGCCGGTTTGATTACTAAGTGTCACTGGTGAGACATTGTGCTGTGAGAACATTCAGCTTGTTTTGCCTTTTGTACATAAGCACACACTGAGGAACATTCAGCGTGGTTAAATACATAAAACCTTAAATTGTGATTAAACTGTTAATTCACCGTGTTGTGCTGTTTTGTCATGATGGTGATGTAGCAATAGTTACCTCTTCCATTCTTACATTTAGATATTTTATTTCATACGGCTAATAATTATTAACCTGGTTTTAAAACAATGATCTTTATCTGATTAATTATGGGGCTCTGATTTTTGTTTTTACCCACATTTTGTAGCTGAGACACGTTTGGGAGGCCGATCGCTCTCCGGTTCTGTAACAGTCCCTCCTGGGTTCAGACCATCTGTCCATTTTCTGTTGATTATCTCTGCTGATATGATGTAACAGTTAAATGTCAGATTACGGCAGCAGGGCAGTTAGTAACAGACAGCCTTTCTTTGAACCTGCACCCAAAACCTACAGGTGTGCTGACATTATTGCCTTCCTCTTTTCAGGTTCTCCGTCATTCTGTTACGGTTCTGTTAGAGAGGAGCTGTAATAAATTTATCAAATCTATTAATTTAGGGTTAGGGTCCCTCCCCCAGATTATTTATTCATTCATTATCTCCCGCTTTATCCTCTATTAGGGTCGCGGTGGGGTTCCCCATGCCCATCCAGGGGGAGAACATCTCGGGCGCTGGGCAGATACACCCAGGACAGGGTGCCAATCCATCGCTGGGCACGCACTCACTCACACACACACACACTCTATATGGGCCAATTTTTTTTGAGAATTCAATTGACTTGATCCATGTTTTTGAACTGTGGGAGGAACGTGCTAACCACTAAGCCACCGTGCCGCTATCAGATTATTTATATTTTCTATATTTATTATTTCAAAGTGTATGAAAAATAATTTTAAAAACATACTGATTTTTTTGTTTATCAAAATAATCAGCTATTAAAGCTATAGCCAAGACATTGAGATTTTGTACGGTTTTGTGAAACAAGTCAATGTAAAAAGCACCACATAAATAAAGCAAAGGTTAAAGTGACAAGATGTCTCCCTGACATTTAGAACCATTCAGCACCTCAACCTATCATCACCGAGCATTATTCGGTGTTAACCAAGCTAATTTAAGGTCCACCTTCGTGTTTCTACACTATCTCCTTATTGTGTATTTTATCAGTTCCACCTACCATATAGATACACAATGTTGCTCCTTATTATTAGACCATATGTTATATTTCCCTACTTTTAATATCATTTATTTTGTTCTATAATAGTCATGAGCATCACACAACAAATATTCTTAGAAATGCTGTATCTAGTGGTTTGTAATTTGCTGGTACAAGTGCATCCGACAAACCAGTAGTACAGTGAGTGTAGAAACAAGGTTTTATTTTTTATTTATTTCTTCTTTCCTTCTTGCACTTAACTATTAAAAGGCAAACAGCAGGCGTGCAGTCTAAATCGATATAAAATTAGATGAATTTTCGCACTGTTAATCTTCATAAACTGCAATTCACTGTGTTTAAATGGTCTAATTATGCGGTCACCCATAGTGTTTCAGTATGCATTGAGAAGTTCTGTGGATAATGTTGAAATTTGTGTGAAAAACATTTCTGCATGTGTGTGTTTGAGTTACAAAAATTGCACAGTCATCTGGTGTTTAGTCAAAACAATACCTTATTAAAGCATTACATATGTTGGAAATGCAGGCTCTGGTTGTACTTATCAGGGATGGTCGGCAGAAGATTGTTCATGGTTATTTCGATCATCGATATAAATCTGATCTATTTGCCTACAGTGCTTACACACAGGAATTCGTCCTCCCTGTTGAACCCATTCTTCCGTGTTGAACCAGTGTTCTGATGCTACCCTGGCACGAACAATGTAATCTGTTATAGCTGCTGCAGTGGATCTGAATGGGTGTGCTACCTCAGTGGTTAGTGTGTTTGGGCTATGAATCTGATGGTTGTGGATTTGAGGTCTTACCAAGGTGGGTCCTTGAGCCAGAACCTTAACTCTCATTGCTTCAGGGGTGCTGTATCAACCATGTGTTCTTACCTCAACCATTAAGATGGGCTACTTGGTAATTACTATGGATGGAAGCATCTGCTAATTGACCTCGATTAATAAAATAAAATTAAAGTTTTAGTATGGAATGTCAAAGCTTAGTCAGAAGTTGATTACATTTGATTAGTGGTTGGAGAATTGTTCTTTACAACCCATTTCTTACAGATGTTGGGACGGTTTTGTCTAATGCAATAAACATTTTTAAAGGATGTCATAAAGAAATGTATCACTGTGACAAACGTGAACAAACACACTAGATGAACAGCAATGTATTTTTCTTGAAGTAAATTTCAATGTAAATGAAATCTATCCATTATCTTCCGCGTTATCGTTTAATGGGGACGAGGGGGGGGCAGTTCCCCATGACCATCCAGGGGTCGTTTCGGGCTCTGGGCAGATACACCCGTGACAGGGTGTCAATTTACCACTGGGCACGCACACTCATTCACACTGACATACACTATTTGGGGCAATTTGGAGAATTCAATTGACTTGATCCATGTTTTTGGACTGTGGGAGGAAACCAGAGAACCCGGAGGAAACCCACGGGGAGGACATGGAAACTCCACCCAGATTGGGATTCGAACCGGGAATTCCTAGCGTTGAGAGGCGAATGTGCTAACCACTAAGCCACAGTGCCGCCCGTAAATGAAATCTATTTGAATTTTATAATTAGTTTCATTCATCCATTCATTATCTCCTGCTTTATCCTCTATTAGGATTGCAGTGGGGTTCCCCATACCCATCCAGGGGGGAACGTTTCGGGCGCTGGGCAGATAGACCCAGGACAGGGCGCCAATCCATCGCTGGGCACACACTCACTCACACACACACTCTATATGGGGCAATTTGGAGAATTCATTTGACTTGATCCATGTTTTTGGACTGTGGGAGGAAACCGGAGAACCCGGAGGAAACCCACGCGGACACGGGGAGTACATGGAAACTCCACCCAGATGGGGATTCGAACCGGGAATCCCTAGCGCCGAGAGGCGAATGTGCTAACCACTAAGCCACGTGCCGCCATAATTAGTTTCAGATTATCAAAATAAATGCTGAATTAAAAGCAAAATGTGTAAAATGGACTAAAGCACGGGTGGATGATTCTCAGCACTGAAGTTTGATGGTTATGCTTTGTTGGGTTGATTAAATCAAACGCAGCCCTACTGCTGGACAGTTTAAGCATTACTCACTGGTCTCTCTGTTAGATGTGTGTACCTTGTTGTTAATCACTGTACAATCTGTACAAAATGTACAATCAGAAACAGTAACATGTTTGTTAAAATGCTCGCTGGCCTACACAGTGCTGATGCCGAGAGTTTTGATTGGTGAAACACTCGCAGCTCAGCAGTGATGCTAAGGTTTTTAAAATTGGTAGAAGCAATGTACCTGCTCAGTGGGGATCCTGACCATTAGAGAAGAAAGCAGAGGGAGGTTAACAAAGTATGTGGAGAAACAGTAGGACTCATCTGTAGTTGTAGAACTGCAAATTCCATATGTATGTGTGCACATGTACAATGCGTCTACACAAAAAGATCTGTAAGTGCATTTCAGTTTTGACCATTTTGTATTCCAAAAAAAGCTTGCCACCTAACTGTTCACTGCTGCAGCGAGAAATGCCACCTGTCACTCGTACACAATGAGAGAACCATACATCAGCTCTGCAGAAAGTTCTGAGCCATACTCATTTAGATTCCAAAAAAATTTGACAAAGACGAAACCTTAGAAAACTAGCGCAATACAGACTATAGTTTCTATTGTGTTTACCAAATGTTTGTGTTTACCAAATGGTTTAAATTCCATCCATCCATTATCTTCCGCTTTATCCTCCACTAGGGTCACGGGGGGGGGGGGACAGAGCGCCAGTCCATCGCTGGGCGGGCACACACATACCCAATTTGTGGGGCAATTTGGAGAATTCAATTGACTTGATCCATTGTTTTGGGCTGGAACCCGGAGGAAACCCACGCAGACACGGGGAGAACATGAAAACTCCACCCAGTTTGGGATTCGAACCGGGAATCCCTAGTGCTGCGAGAACGTGCTAACCACTAAGCCACCCTTAGTGGTTTAGCCCTTTGGTTTAAATAATTTGTACATTTCGTCCCATGTTGGTATTTTAATAAATGTTAGAGATGTAGATTTCAGCTTCTTAAGCATCAGTCAGATCCCCAGATGTCCACTGAGCGCATGTGACTGTGTTTTTATTTATTTATGTTTTTATTTTTAAAAATATTAAATTATATAAATAATAAAAAAAAGACTTGTGATTCTTGGGATTATAGATTTGTTGATAGTCTTATAACACTTGTTGTGTGTTCAATTGTACTAAGACATGTCTGTGTATAGCCTTTAGTGCCAGCTGTGAATGTGTGTAGTAAAAGTTGTAGTGATGTAATCGCCATCATATTGGCATTGGCTGTGCACAGCAGTTTGTTTATAGCAATAAGATTGTTTCATTGTGTTTTTAGTGTCCACATGGTGTGTTTTCATGTTTATCACCCTCAGTCTTTATTGCTCCTAATAAAACTAAATTGGTGGGGCTGAACAGAAGAGTAAGATCTCTTGTGTTATGGTAAGGGTGAAGAAGATATCCAGATATATATTCAAAGTGGCTGTGCACTTTGACAATTGTTACAGTAACACATTTAACCCCTACATAAATAATAAGGACGTTTTATTTACGTTTAGTCATTTAGCAGACGCTTTTATCCAAAGCGACTTACAAATGAGAACACCACAAGTCAGAAGCCATGGAGAAAACCAACTATACTGTAAATTCATCAAACCTGATTGTTATTCGATGCTGCGGGCCCCCCCCCCCCCTTTTTTTTTTTTACAACAGGTATTAGTTAAATAGATGAGTCTTCAGTAGTTTCTTAAAACTGTTTAGTGATTCTGCCTTACGGACAGAGTTGGGAAGATGGTTCCACCATTTTGCAGTGGTGAACGCCACGGAGTGAGAATTAGCTCCTCGGTGAGGTGGAATCGCCAGGCGGCAATCATCACTGGAGCGAAGTGAACGAGTCGGAGTGTATTTTGAAAAGATAGAGTGAAGGTAGGAGTGGGAAGATCCAGAAATGGTTCTGTATGCCAGAGTCAGTGACTTGTACTGAATGCGAGCAGCTACAGGAAGCCAATGGAGGGAAGGGAGTTATTTACCCTTCCATCCATGATATATTATCCAGAAAGCTTTTCAAACTTTGACTTGTTATTTAACTGGCTACTTTGTAGAACTTCTGATAACTTTTCCTGCAAGCAGCGTAAGCGGTAATTTATGCATAACTCATTGCACTGCACCACCAGTCCGGCTTATTGCACGTGACACACAAAATACACCCATTAATCACGTCATCGTAATAGCAAAAACACACTGACACAACCTAAATCAAGCTGCGAGGTGCACAGTTGACGAATTACTAAAGAAAACCCCCTGGAGCCGCTCCTTGGTGGTTCTAAAACGTATATAAACCTCTGCATACTCAATCCTGAAGATTAAAGTGTGTTAAACTTTAGCTGGTTGGTTGCACTAAAACTAATAATACAATGTTTCATGGGTTATCCCCTGCTTTTGGCCATGTTGTGTGTTTTTATTACTGAATTTATAATTAGTCTGAGTTAAACCTTTTTGCCTAAATTCCATTTAACATGAATTAATTACTATTATTATGATTCAAGTTACTTTACAAGTAACATTGTTTTTTTTTTTTTCCCCCAAGTACTAAAACATTATTCTGATTGTTGATCAAAAATTCAGTATAGTGTAGGCAAATTTATTTAAAACTCCTTTTCCCTTTATCCTCTTTTACCCGTCAGACTCAGTCCTGGGTCTGTCAGAGCAGTGCTTTGTAAAACCGCCTGAAACGACTTAGTAAAAGACTGTAATATCAAATTTTATTTTATGTTTCTAAAACACAAGTCCTTATTGCTCTCAAAATGTGTCTCGAAATGGATTTCATGTTTGTTTTAAACTGATTTTAATATCAATGTCTAGAATTTAACGTCGTGACTTCAATCGAGACACTCCACACAAAACAACAATCCTGTAGATTACATGAATAGGGACAATAAAAAAAATAAAAAAAACTCCACTTACACAAAATTGGTACTGTATTGTATAAAATACAAAATTGTATAAAAATTGTATAAAAACTAGACAAACTACACTTTCCAGTGATACCAACCATGATGAGACTAAAGCAAACGCTTCAGCCACACAAAAAAATACTTCATACCCGTTTACATTTCCCCCAATGCATGTCATATTTTGTGTTTATGTCTCTGTTTGGCAATAAATCCTTATTCCTTTGTCATCAAACAGACCATTCTGTTTCCTTACCTTGTTAGGAGCATTTTGAGACATTTTGTAATAAAATCCAACCAGAATTGGTGATGTATGCGGCTCTTACACTTGCTGTTCCACGGCCCTGTATTGTGACTCTAGTCGTTTGGACACCATTTTTGTGTGTTGTGTATCGCACCGATTTACTAATCATATCTAAGAAAAATCTATAATATCATAAGCTTTCCAACGATACCTCACATGCTATTTAGATTTGTGTTTTTGATGGAGATTTTCTCACGTAATTTCAAGAGCTCATTGCTGCTTCGGCTGTTTATGCGCATGAGGCACGACATACGGCGTGGTGCGCAGACATGAAGCTTGCTGCCGGTTTTTTCTTGACTTTTGCATGGATTGTTTATTTTATTTTATTTATTTGCATCTCATGGTCATTGATTTATCGTTACAATGTCATCAGGACAAGTTAAATTAAAATACAGCGTCATGAAACCCTTGAATACACTTGAAATCAAAGATATATATATAATAGTGCAGACACTTCATATGTGACTTTGAGGAGAATGTTAAAAGCATTGCTCCAGACTGTTAGTAAGTTCTATATTTTTAATTATTCTCTGTTTTTCTTAAGCAGTTTTGTTGTCTTTTTTTTAAATTTATTATTATTATTTTTTTTTTTTTTGCCCAGCGATGGATTGGCGCCCTGTCCTGGGTGTATCCGCCCAGCGCCAGAAACGTTCTCCCCTGGATAGGCATGGGGAACCCCCCCCCCCCCGCGACCCTAATATAGGATAAAGTGGAAGATAATGAATAAGTGAATTTATTATTTTTTTTAATTTGAACTTTTTTTTTCACTAGTAATGTAAATCTGCATCTAATATGTAGAGGCGCACAATGTCATGCATACATCATTGAAGCTTGTGTGTTCATGATTGTGTCCACCTAATCTGATATTTGAGTTAAATTGCATATTACCCTATTAAGTTTTATTAAAACTTAAATAAATAGATATATAGGTTGGTATTAATGGAAAGCTCCTCATCCGTTTATTTTACCCTCCTGTAATAAAAAAATAAGTTGTATTTTGTAGCCAGATTACAATTTATATGCAAACAACACATTGGTACATTTTGGGCACACCTCCAAGTGTCCAAATGGTCCCGTCTAGACTATCCTTTCAGAAAACAACTGTAGAGTCATAAGGCTTTGTTAAGTTCATGTAATTTGTTATACTTTAGGTCAAGGAGTAGTTTAATAAGCTCATTAATTAATTTTCCTGTGGAAGTGTTGCCAGCATACTGCTCACTGTCATACAAAAAAAGAAAAAAGCAAGGATAAAAATAACATTTCTCATCATGTTTTATGACAATTTACTCAGACGCACTGTCACAATGTTTTATATATAGAACACGTCAAATATATTGCCCAAGGTCTTACCAATCCAGAGCTACAAAATTATGAATATTGATCTAGCAGAAGTAAGCTTATTCTTGATGTATTTGGGGTATGTCTGTAGACGAGGCCAACACCTCATTTTACCCTCAGGGCTTAACAGGTTAAATGTATTCTAGTTGTTCAGTCAGTGCAAAATATCCATCAAATGACTCATTCCAGACTCAATGAATCCCAGCAGGGTAGAGGATGTGGGTCAGACAGGCACACGGGTGTCTATATATATATATTCGCCTTTGTTTCAATGTACTTTTGAATGATGAGCTCGATCATATGGTGATGGATTTGAATATTGATTTTATCTGCATATGCCATCAATTTCAGTCATATATCTTGGATCCTCTCTACATCAGTTTACTATAATTTCAGGGCGATGGTTTTTATGATGTAGGTCACCAAGTCTTTTCCCTCAGTCCTAGCTTACAAATGATACAATTATGGCAACTCGAATTTATCCATTAGCTTATTGGTTGTTATTTTGGAGAGAACCCACTTGGGTACAGGCTAGGGCTGCAACAACGAATCGATAAAATCGATAAAAATCGATTATCCAAAGTATCGATAATGAATTTCCATTATCGATTCGTTGGGTTGCACTATTTCCGCGTTACTCGCAATGTCGTGACCGCTTGCGTCACCTGCAGCGCTTCAATAACGCTGGAAACCAATAGCGGGTTGAACAGAACGAGGCGGAGTCTGCAAAAAAAGTGGATAAATCGTACAAATGAAACACAGCCAACGCTGAAAAAATCTCCGGTTTAAATCCAACCTGCGGGAGCTTCACCTGATGATTCCACCTCACAGAGGAGCTCATTCTCAAGCTCTGCGAACATGAACTGAGCTGCACGGTGATGATACATGATAACGGAGTATGTCCGTTATACGAATATGTCCGCAGTTCCCGGGACATGTCCGTATTTCACGTCCTTTCCCGGGTTTTTTTAAAGTGAGGGAAATTGTCCTGGTTTTTAAATGACCTTCATTGGATCATTAAATGTCCCGGCACTGGGACACTGCGCACTGAGTCTGAGCTGCGTGTGAGTCCGCAAACAACTCGCAAGTTTAAAGCGCAAGTCTGTTTACAAAAGCGAGTCCCCCCCCCCCCCCCGCGCGCTTTCAAACCGGGTCAACTTTTCACACAAGACGTATTTTTTTTGTTCATTGGCTAATTTGTTAATTTATTTTTTTGTTAATTAGTTCATTTGTTAATTTTTTTTCCAATAGGCTACAGAACAGACAGTATTTGGAATTAAGTGTACTATAATAGTATGTTAAAACACAAACATACTATATATAATACTATACTATAGAATAATTTTACTGAAACCCCCCCCCCCCCCAAACAGCTTAATAAGTGTTTAAATATGCTTTTATAAATACTGTACATACAACTTGTACACAAAGGTGCTAATTAATGATCAAGGTACACATTATTTGATAAAATATGAGTGAAGACACTGCACACTATGGGAGTGAGGTTGAATTAGTTGCATTTAAAGGAGAATTAAGTAACATATTAGAGTGACTCAAATTTGTGTAATTTAGTATTTTTTTCACACTGTGCTACATATTGTCAGTGTGTGTGTGAGATTTGTGTTTAATTGCTCTTTGGGCTACTTGGATGCCTTAAACTCATACTGTAAATAAAACCAGACATTTATTGACCTGCTTAATAATTGTACAGTGTAGTTGGTTTTCTTCATAACCACTGACATGTAATGTTCTCATTTGTAAGTCGCTTTGGATAAAAGCGTCTTTTAAATGATTAAATGTAAATGCAAAAACATGGAAAATGTTTTTTTATATTTATCCGATTAATCGATTAATCGAAAAAATTATCGGCCGATTAATCGATTATCAAAATAATCGTTAGTTGCAGCCCTAGTACAGGCAGGACCTTTGTTTGCCCCAGGCAGGACATCTTGATATAGTGTATCTAAGTTTAAATTGTATCTAACTTCTATCCAGCCATCCATTATCTTCCGTTTTACCCTCCACTAGGGGTGCGGCGGGGTTCCCCCATGCCCATCCAGGGGAGAACGTTTCGGGCGCTGGACAGATACACCCAGGAAGGGCGCCAATCCATCCCTGGGCACACACTCTCTCACATACACAAACACACTCTATATGGGGCAATTTGGAGAACTCAATTGACTTGATCCATGTTTTTGGACTGTGGGAGGAAACCGAAGAACCCGGAGGAAACCCACACGGACACGGGGAGAACATGGAAACTCCACCCAGATTGGGATTCAAACTGGGAATCCCTAGTGCTGAGAGGAGAACATGCTAACCACTAAGCCACCGTGCCGCCCAAATTGAACTTTTCCTTTATTTTCGATTTTACGTCTAGATGATAAGTGTTTCTGTTGGAAGAAAGCAGTTGTAAAGTCAGAGGGGTCAGGCAGTATCTCTAATTTACTTGAAGGCATATCTGTATGATAAGGTAACCCATGATCCTTCAGACTCCACACAAAAATGACCTTCATTTAACCGAACCAAGAATCAAACCTAGGTTTTTCTTCCTGTACTGTAAGGTGAAAGCTTTAAATAACTCAGCAGAGAACTTATTTATCGTTTCCTTGCTCGTTTGGTGCTGTATGTCACTTTTAATATTCAGTGTTCATTTTTATGTTTCTAGGCTGGCTTATAAGTAAGTGTATTTTTTAAATTAGACATTATGGGACTGAACAGTGGCTTAGTGGTTAGCACGTTCGCCTCTTGGCACTAGGGAATCCCAGTTTGAATCCCAATCTGGGTGGAGTTTCCATGTTCTACCTGTGTCCACGTGGGTTTCCTCCGGGTTCTCCGGTTTCCTCCCGCAGTCCAAAAACATGGATCAAAATCAATTGACTTCTCCAAATTGCCCCATATAGAGTGTGTTTGTGTGTGTGTGTGTGTGTGAGTGTGTGCCCAGCGATAGATTGGCGTCCTGTCCTGGGTCTATCTGCCCAGTGCCCAAAACGTTCTACCCTAACCCCTCTGACTTATCAACTGCTTTCTTCCAACAGAAACACTTATATCATCCAGATGTAAAATCGAAAATAAAGAAAAATTCAATTTAGGCGGCACGGTGGCTTAGTGGTTAGCACGTTCGCCTCTCGGTGCTAGGGATTCCCAGTTTGAATCCCAATCTGGGTGGAGTTTCCATGTTCTACCTGTGTCCCCATGGGTTTCCTCCGGGTTCCTCCCGCAGTCCAAAAACATGGATCATGTCAATTGAATTCTCCAAATTGCCCCGTATAGTGTGTCTGTGTGAGTGAGTGTGTGCCCAGCGATGGATTGGCACCCTGTCCTGGGTGTATCTGCCCAGCACCTGAAACATTCTCCCCTGGATGGGCATGGGGAACCCCCCCGCAACCCTAATAGAGGATGAAGCAGAAGATAATGTATGGATTAATTTAATTTATCTAGGAATCTCTAATTTATCAAGGAATTTATTTAAATAACAGAACTGCAATATCTGGAACTCGTTCTTAATTATTTGTAGAACTGCTTGAAGGTGACTCCGATGACTCCGACGTTGCTTTAACATTGATTTTGCGTATGCGCTGGCTAACCGCACCATTGCCACCTGCGGTATCAGAGCTTTCTTTTAAAGTTATGTAAGAGGAAAGTGATTTTAGTCGTACTTTAACACCATGCACATATTAATATCAGGCTTTGTGCTTCTGACATGTACTTGTCTGGCTGGGTGGTTAGATAAAAGCGGGGTGCAAGGGTGAAGCACCATGATCTGCCGTATCTAATATTACAGTCGCTTGCATCAGGATTTAACTCTCCTCCTCAGTGTGCTCTGTTCCGCTCCCCCGATCTGCCCCTCCTCCTTACTTTCCTATTCGACTCCCTGTTCTTTACCAGCTCCTCATTATTGCCCTTTTATTCGCCACTCTTGTCCCTATTCATGTAATCTTGCCAACTGGCATTTCCACCTCTGTCTGTCTTTAAATAATTCTCCTTCTCTTGCTCTACTTCCTTCAAGAGTTTTCAGAGTTCTTGCTTCATTGTGCTAAATTTATATTATCAGGGTTTAGTTTAATGATCAGGTTGAAAGATTCTGAATCAGTGTTTTGTCTGGCTGGACTGCTGGTCTGTGAGTTCTCTTTAGGGTTGTATGCAGAACAGACCGGAAGCTGCTTGTGCCTGTGTTTTGTGGGTTTTTCTATTTATACTGTATATTTAAGAAATATTTGAACACTTGGAGCAATTTAATATTACATTCATTTAATGTTCTCTAGTTTTATTAAGGGGTGGCACGGTGTCTTGGTGGATAGCACGTTCGCCTCTCAGCACTAGGGATTCCCGGTTCGAATCTCAATCTGGGTGGAGTTTCCATGTTCTTGTCTGCATGGGTTTCCTCCAGGTTCTCCGGTTTCCTCCCACAGTCCAAAAACATGGATCAAGTCAAATGAATTCTCCAAATTGCCCCATATTGAGTGTATCTGTGTGAGTGAGTGAGGTGCCCAGCGATAGATTGGTGCCCTGTCCTCCCCTGGATGGGCATGGGGAACCCCACCCTCCCCCGTGACCCTAATAGAGGATAAAGCGGAAGATAATGGATGGATAGTATTATTAAGTCAGAATACAAATGGTGTATGGAACACTCAGACCCATTACAAGTACTGATATTTGATGGGTACAGATGTTCCTCACCGTCCTGTCTATTAGATAAACAAGTATTTCGTTGGAATTATTGTGTTACTCTGAGTAAATATCAGTCAATGTCTCTACTGCTCATTGTAAGACTGAGGCAGGGTCTAAAGCCCAAGTCTCCTAAAGGGGCAATAAAAAATAGTAAACAGAACTGATGTTGGAGTGTGTTCATGACAATGGATCTGGACTCTGAAAAAAAAAAAACTATATAATATGACCTTAGCATGAGTGTACAGTTCTGAATGGGATGGCATGGGTGTAATGCAGTGCTTCTCAAATAGTGGGGCGCGCCCAAGGGGGGCGTAGTGCGGTGCCTGGGGGGTGCATAACAAGAGATCACAGAGCAAGTGATATTAAGTGTACTGAACAAACCCTCAAGATACAGCATGGAAAAATATTTAACAGAGATGAGGAGAGAGACGAAGATAATGAGAGCAACAAAAGTCAACCGAAAGTTAAATGTCGAAGCGAATGTAGCACCTGGCTTCACTGTAACTGTAACTTCACTGTAACTGAGGTGGAGACGAAGAAAGACCGGTGTGTCTGCTGTGTCTTTAAATGTTGGCAGCGGACAGCGTGAAGCCAAATAAATGAAGGCGTCACTTAAAGACATTACACCCCGATCACACTGATAACCGCTTGAGTTTTTAAATCGTAAACGTGACGTATAACCAGCAATCATAATGCTTTATGAAAACTGCTTCAGAAAAGCTGTGCGCTGCAAAACGGACGCGTTGGAGACATCAGTTCTGACTTCCTCAGAAAAAAAAAATAAGAACAGCACATTGTTGTGTTCATTTTTGTTTTGAAGGTTAAAGTGTTAATAAATTGTGCTCCTGAATGAATGTTGCTAATGAATTTGAATTTATTATTATTTATTGATTTTATTTAATTTCATTTTCAGTATCAAATGCCAGTCAGTTCAAAAATGTTTCTCATTTAAATAAGGATTTCATTCATTTCTGATACAAACTAAAAAACAAAGTTAATCAAATTATTCTGTTCTAAGTCGATCTATATTTCTTTCTTGTTTGTTTTCTTTATTGTTAATAAGGATACATTGTTATAAAAGAGGTGTATTTATAACAAATTTATAGACAAATCATACTACAGTGGGCATGTAAAAATAATTTATCCCATTTTGTCATGTGTGGGGGGGGGTGAGGTGAGTGTGGGGGGGGGCAAAATGTTTTCTTGTTTCTAGGTGGGGCTTAACAGAAAATAATTGAGAATCACTGGTGTAATGTGAAGGAGTCCCGATACCTTTGTCCACATGGTGTAAGGGTTTCTGGGTGACCTTTAGTATCAGGTCACCCGGTTTATGGGTTCTCTTATGGCTATGTATGATGTTATGGTATGATGGATGGACCACAATTTTTATGTTGTCTTAAGTCAGGCCTGGCATCACAGAAAATTTAAGATGGATCATGAAACCTCTAAAAGATTGTAATACATGGAACAACTTTTAAAGCCTGAATGTGGAACGTCTTTAAAGAAGCATAAAGGCCAAGGTTATTTAAATATAAAAGCAGTGCTACTGAACAGATCCCTCATAAGAGCACGAAGCTAAAGGAGTGTGGTGTTTTCATACTGCTATTATGTATCAGGTTTGATTTTGTAAATCATTCATCACTTATCAGGTCAGATTAGGAATTAAATCCAATCTGCTATTAAATATAAGACAACTGTGGTGTGTGCTTTCTTTACATCACAATGCTCTTCCGATTGCATCCCACCTGTTTTTAACCTGGCTGTGCGATGACTAAATAATATAGTAGCAGATATTTGGGGAAATGAAAGATAACCCATGCAGTGCGAACATCACACAGATAGTGAACTGAGACGAGGACGGGGCACATTTTGTTCAATAACATGCTGTTACAAAGCGTAACCATGCCACATTACTGCATAATTTACCCTGATTTAAGGTATTATCCTTGAATTTAAAAGCTGATCCAGTGAAAGAGTGGGTAGTTCCACAGTGTGACATCAAACCTGCAGTGTGATGCAAAAAGAGAAATGTTCTAGTGCAGGTGTGTCCACACTTTTCTGGCCAGATATCTACTTTTCCTTTGGACAGGTCATCGAGATCTACCATGCTTGATTTTGTTTATATATATTGAAACCTGTTTACACACATCATGTTAGTATTGTCGAATCAGCATAGAAAAGATGTCTTCAGATTGCCATTTTCACAGAAATTGCTTTTTTTATTAAACACATTCTAGCAAATAGCATGGCGAAAACTTGGTTTTAGTACACCCCAACGACCAAACAATGGAAGTGCAATGGCTACTTGGCAAATCAAGCAAATGCATTTTGAGTTTGACATTGTAAAAAATATTCATCCTCCCACTCTAAATGAAAATGGTACATTTGAGTTCTTTTGGAGCGAAGTCCTTCACTCATTTAATCAAATAAAGTGCAAAAACACAAACAAAATATGTAATGTAGATTATTCGTGAGGCAGTGATTCAGATTTAGGGGCGTGGCCACGGGCCGGTTTTTGCAACAGCGAGAGAAACGGGGGGGACAGACTGCTCGCTTGCAGAGATCGCGATTCAGAATGACTCACGTTGTGTTTGTGCATGTTTGTGCGCGTGTATAAACGCTGATGAGCGCTTTTTTTCAAACTTCCATCGCGATCTACCTGACACCCCATCGACGTATTGGACACCCCTGTTCTAGTGCTTCTTCTGAACGGCTGCTTGTCCAATCAAAATGCTTGGTTTAATTTCCCCATTGTGAATTTCCCCATTGTGGGACAAATAAAGGTCCGTCTTATCTTATCTTAAACCCAGGTTTATATTAATATTTGCAAGTAAGGCCTTTAAAGAAGCTGCACAGCTATGTATGACTGGTTTTGTATTTGGTAGATAGCAGACAATTACCTGCTTGGAAAACATTTTTTATTTGAGTGAACAGCAGCAACATATAACATGATGATAAAAACTGAGGCACAAGTTTACACGGTACTATTTAGGGTTTGTTGTTTTTTTAACTCCCATTTCTAAACTTGAAATGCTACCAAGTAGCAATCGGATATCAAATCATTTACATCATAACAATAACTAAGACTTTCTTTTAAATGTTTATCAGCTTGGTGAAAAACAAGCCAACACTATTCTCCTTTAGAAAAGGTGACACTTGAAGGTGAATTATTTTCCAATAATTGTGGTTTTGTAACCCAAGAACATTATATGCTCCATATTCTAGTGTTTATTTAGCATGATTTGTTATACATGAGCTTGCAGGTCAGTAGGACTCATGATTTCGCCTGTATATAAGAAAATGGGATTGTTTGATATACAAAGCAATAAATAAAAATAGCGGCACCGTGGCTTAGTGGTTAGCATGTTCTTCTCTCAGCACTAGGGATTCCCGGTTCGAATCCCCATCTGGGTGGAGTTTCCATGTTCTCCCCGTGTCTGCGTGGGTTTCCTCTGGGTTCCTCCCACAGTCCAAAAATATGGATCAAGTCAATGGAGTTCTCCAAATTGCCCCATATAGAGTGTGTGTGTGTGCCCAGCGATAGATTGGCGCACTGTCCTTGGTGTATCTGCCCAGCGCCCAAATCGTTCTCCTCTGGATGGGCAAGGGGAACCCCCCTGCGACCCTAATAAAAGATAAAGTGGAAGATAATGGATGGAGTGATTAATAAAAAATATATCTGTGTATGATTCATGTGCTTGTTTTTCCTATTGACCTGCATATTTGTTTCTGATTTTGTTTATTTTCTTTGTCCCACTTTAGCCCTTTGACCCTGCAGATGACTGGTCAGAACACATCAGTTCTTCAGGAAAGAAATACTACTACAACTGTAGAACAGAAGTATCACAGTGGGAGAAGCCCAAAGAGTGGTTGGAGAGGTATTGTTTTGTTTTTGCACAAACACTATAACGTGAAGTATTTAGTTTTCACCTCTATCCTTTTTAAGAGAATTTGGTGGACATCTTCTAATTTTTGCTTCCGATTTGAGCTAAAGCCTTTTTTTTTTTTTTTTTGTACAAAGTATTTTTATTGATCATCGTAAGCATTAATACACTGTATGATACACTTTTTTTGTCATTATTTCAACCCCCCACCCAGAACTAAGCTAAAGCCTTTATTATGATTTATTTTGCATTTAAAAGGCAAAGAACCATTAAGAACAAAGCTGAAAGTTTTGTAAGCTGGTAAAAAGATTTCACTTTGGCTCGGGTGTGGAGGCTATTTACCCCTGGCTGGGTCATCCGGATGAGGGTGTCTGATGTAACCAGTGCCACAGGGCGTTTCGTGTCCCACATCACTGAAGACGTGTGCAGGTTGTACTGCGAGATGTATTTTAGAGCTTTGGTAGAAGAATAACATGAGATTATTATGCTCAGTCAACAATCCACACAATGTGTACAATGACAAAGGCATTCATTCATATAAGGTGACAAGTGCTGAAATCTATTCTGTAATTAGTAGGTGACGTATAGGTGATGTCATAGTGTACCTATTTGTAAAAGGTTAGACGCATTTCCACATTTAAATTTAGTATCTATAAAAACACCTATTCTTTATATTTTTTTAGTGTTTGATGCATTTAATTCTACAAAAAAAAACTAAAAGCTTGTATGGCATCCTATTTTTTTTTTTTTTTTTTTTTTTTTTTTTTTTTTTTTAAGCTTTTACTCCCCATGCAACAGTTATGATTTCTCTTATTCTCTTAAAAGGACATTTATTTATAAGATGGTCCCAGAAGTGTTTAAACCCTGTTGTGAACTGAATATTCCAAGAACATCCATCCATTATCTTCCACTTTATCCTCTACTAGGGTCGCGGGGGAGTTCCCCATGCCCATCCTGGGAGGAATGTTTCGGGCGCTGGGCAGATACACCCAGGACAGGGCGCCAATCTATCACTGGGCACACACACAAACACACTCTATATGGGGCAATTTGGAGAAATCAATTGACTTGATCCATGTTTTTGGACTGGGAGGAAACCGGAGAACCCGGAGGAAACCCACGTGGACACGGGGAGAACATGGAAACTTCGAACTGGGAATGCCTAGCACTGAGAGGAGAACATGCTAACCACTAAACCACCATGCCGCCCTATTCCAAGATAATATTGATATTAATTGTAATCAAGTCTGTAAAGAACGACCTGTTGTATTGGCAGAAGATGTTTTGGGCTGATTTGCATGTCTAGGTTTTTACCTTAATTGTCAGAGTAGTCCACTTTTCTTCTAATTTCAAGTGCATTCTTGTCTTTCAAGTGCATTTCTTCCTTCCACTCTTGTGTGTTAAAGAGAACAGAGGCAAAAGGAACCCTCTAAAGTGGCAACAACAGCGACAGTGGTCAACAGCTTCCCCAAAGACAGAGATTACAGGCGTGAGGCTATGCAGCCATCACTAGCCAGCTTCACCTCCACCAGTAAGTACCTGACAATGCATTCATCATAGAGAGCGATGTATGGAAATCATTTCTTCTACTGATGTATCAAGGTTTTCTGTAGCCCATCCAAAGATATACCATTTTTGAGCTGCTGAGTATTTCCTAGTTTACCAATATGAACCTTAAGTAGATAGTCAACAATAATCAAAATAGCAAAACATTTCTTCATCTGCCTTCTGATTTGGTATCGCAAGCTCAAGTTCATTTATATAGCGCTGTTTTCAACAGTACATTGTCTCAATGCAGCTGTGCAGTATTCTGAGCCTGAACCCCGAAATTGCAAGCCAAAGTGTTAGCGGAAAGAAAAAAAAACGTATTATAGAAAGAATTCTTTGAAGGACTTGGACTCAGTGGGGTACTTGCCCTTTTTGAGCGGTCAGGCAGCATCAACAGTGCAGGACACCCATGTACAGATGATCAGGTGTCCGTTTTTAAAAACAATTGAAGTTCAATGAAGTCACCCTGGCAGTGCTGCAACAGTTCAACAGAAATCCAGCACAAAGTAGAGTTCAGTTTTAGTGCCGGACAATTGTGGACACTTGCTCATTGTCTATTTTCTCCAATTATTTTATAGATATAGATTTTTTTTTTTTTTTTTTTTTTTGGTTTGTCCCCTGTTGGTTCTCTGTTTTCTATTGATCGGGACTCTTACAGTGCATGTGTTATTTGAGTGGTGATGGATGTTTGTCAGGGGTGGCACGGTGGCTTAGTGGTCAGCACGTTCTCCTCTCAGCGCTAGTATTCCTGGTTTGATTCCCAATCTGGGTGGAGTTTCCATGTGTCTCCACGTGTCCTCCGAGTTGTCCGGTTTCCTCCCACAGTCCAAAAACATGGATCAAGGTCAATTGAGTTCTCCAAATTGCCCCATATAGTGTGTTTGTGTGCATGTCTGTGTAAGTGTATGCCCAACGATTGGTGCCCTCTCCTGGATGGGCATGGGGAACCCCCCTGACCCTAATGGAGGATAAAGCGGAAGATAATGGATGGATGGATGGTTGTCAGCACTGGGCAAGGTAGCTCAGTGGTTAGGGTGTTGGGCTAGCAATCTGAAGGTTGGCGGTTCAAATCCCAGGTCCACTGAAGTTACCAATGTGGGTTCTTGAGCAAGACCCTGTGTTTACTTTGTAAGTCGCTTTGGATAAAAGTGCCTGCTAAATGACCAAATATAAATGTAGCACTGTACTGACACCAACAGGGTTTGTGTTGTATACCTGCGTAAAGCACAGCAGTACTGTAATATTTGAACTGCTGTGTGTGTTTGTGAGTGAGCTGTCTTTATCTACTGACCTCAGGTGTTTACTTGTGTATAGGTCACTTTGGATAAAAGCATCTGCTAAATGACTAATTGTAATGCAGGTAAACAAAGGAAATAAGATGAATGTCAGAGTCTATAGTAAATGCACACATTGTTTAAAGGCTTTATCAACGCTGCTGTCTGCTTTATTCAAACCAGCACAGCACCACCACCACCACCCCCCATCCATGAAGTGTCTGAGGTGCTCCTGCACTGCACTGCTGCAGTTGTCATTAAAACTTTAAACAGCGGGCAAAACACCTTTTGTTCTGTGCATAATTCTAATACTTTGAACCCCTTGTGTTTTTAAAAACCTTTCACAACAAAATTCAAGCCGATCATGTCACGCATGCAACAGTTGTGTAGTGCCGTGGAAAAGCATGCTGAACATTTTTGGCCCCAAATACACCGTTAAGAAAACAAAGTCTGTTGAGGACCGAGCCCTGACCCAAAGTTTATAAAAGGGGGAAAAAAAACTACAGCTTGAATAAAGAGAGCACGGACATAGCAGTCACCTCGAAAACTCAGTCACAAAATTCTGCATTGATTTTAATTGAAGCTGGAAAACTGGGTACCGATAATTTTCTTTCACTTTTTTTGAAAACGGTACCGATCACTTTTTCCAGCTTTTATATAAATTTTTACTGAAAAAATATTTTAAATAAAGCTGGATAACTATATTTATTTATTATTATACGTTTTGATTTGTGCTGTTAGTGTCATTTTCAAAAGGGTATAAAGATATGTATATATTTTTATTATTATTATTATATAAGCGCAGAATATTAGCTGTTGATTGTAACCCATATGCATGGACTTTATGCTTGTGGAATTAATTGATATTTTTGTTTAGAATTACTTTTGATATGGATTTATTAATCCTACAGAGTCCTCAGTTGCCACAGAAAAGCCTTCCTCCTTAGCCCCGTCTTCATCTGCTGCTGTCTCTGGCCCAAGTGCTGCCATTCCTACTAACACAGCCTCGAGTTCCACAGTTTCCCCAGTGATGCAGTCACCTGCCACGCCGACTATACTTCAAGACCCCTCCCTCCTGCGCCAGCTTCTTCCTGCACTACAGACGGCGCTGCAGCTCAATAATGCCAGTGTGGACATGGCCAAGATCAATGAAGGTAGGTACATTCTAAAGTGAAATAATAACTGTATTTAACATTTAGTTATAGAGGGTGGCACGGTGGCTTAGTGGTTAGCACGTTCGCCTTTCAGCACTAGAGATTCCCGGTTCGAATCCCAATCTGGGTGGAGTTTCCTTGTCGTCCACGTGGGTTTCCTGCGGGTTCTCCGGTTTCCTCCCACAGTCCAAAAACATGATCAAGATCAATTGAATTCTCCATATTGCCCCATATTGTGTGTTTGTGTGTCTGTGAGAGTAAGTGTGTGCCCAGTGGTAGATTGGCGCCCTGTCCTGGATGTATTTGCCCAGCACTCAAAACGGTCTCCCCTGCATGGGCATGGGGAACCCCCCCCCTCCCCCCGACCCTAGTAGAGGGAAAAGCAGACGTTGATGGATGGATTTAGTTATATACAATTTCCTTCACTAAACAGGCTCAGAAACAGATTCTCTTCACTTTCTTTGATGAATATATATAGATCAGTTCTGAGCACTTCACTGCGCTTTGTCTGTCCCTTTCCAGTCCATGAGGTTAATGGTTTGTTAGACATTAAATGTAAATAAGTAGACAATCCACACTTATTTGATTGTGATGCACACAGAAATATTGACATGTTTACAACACACTTTTAACACAATCAAAGCAGTTGTATTGTGTGCATGGTGTGTACTGTATACCATCCACATTATACGAGTGCATTTACATTACTTTTACTCAATTAGCAGACGCTTTATTCAAAGCAACTTACAAATGCATCTACACTGCAGTGTAATCAAGCCTGAACATTATCTAATCTGGCTTTTTCTCATAGCAAGTGCTTGTGGAACAGATGTGTTGGGAGGTGTTTCTTAAAAATGCTAAGTGACTCTGATCTTCCCAACACTGTCAGTAAGGGTTTCCCTGATGTGGAGTGAGAAGTACATTCCACTTATTTTGAATTGAACACCACAATTAAAAAAAAAAAAAACTTGGTTTGGTCCTCCAGTTTCTCAGACACTTTCAAAATATTTATTACCCTCTCTTGATTAGGATGGTTTGTTTAAATAACTTTTTTTGTAGTTTACTGTTTTATGAAGTATGCGTCAGCTTATTTATTACCTCTCATTAGTTGTAATAGAAATGTTGTGCATTTGCATTATGTTTTTTTTTTTCATTTAAAATACAAATGAAATCTGTTGAAATTGCTTGTAATATTTTTGGCATTCGTGTGTTGACTACAGTGTGTTTTTTTTTATTTTTTTTTATTTATTTTTTTTATGTCCACTTGTATAGCTGGATTCTTTAAACAATAATGTGTGAACTCATTAGATCTGTGTGTGTGTGTGTCCCAGTTCTTACAGCTGCTGTAACGCAGGCTTCATTGCAGTCCATGCTTCACAAGATCCTGACTGCAGGTCCGTCTGCATTCAACATCACAACACTTCTTTCTCAGGCTGCGCAGCTCACAAGTCAAGGTACCATACCCCCTCTGTTACACTAAGATATTGAGAGTTTAAGATGTTGGACTAGTTGTAAGTCACTTTGTATAAAGATGTCTGATAAATAAGCTAATGTAATGGGTAAATGCTGTACTCTGGTGCACATCAATGGAAACTCATGCAAATGTGTTGTACACAATACTTGCACAGTATATTGTAATTTATGACAGAGCTGTTGGCTGTTGAGTTACAAATGCAAGCATGCATCAACAGTCATGTGTTTACATAAATATACAATTCCAGATTTGCTTTGTCTTCAAACTACCTTTATCATTTGTTGATGGAGATGATTTCAAAATCTTGATTTAGCAAATAGACACAACACTGAGTTCCAAAACATGATCTTATTTCAAAAGGTTGTGGAAAATTCTTAATTCTTAAATAAAAGGCATTGTGTTAAATTGAATCCAGTGTTTCATGAATGTACAGTATGCAGCCTATTTGGATTATTTACCAGTCATTAAAGGTGCAACTATAGGTTTTATTGGCTTGAGGTAAAATTGTGATAAATCATGAGATTAAAATAGTTACTGGATTTAATCAGAATCATACCCAAACGTTTGACCTGCTTGTGCTCACATTACAATGCTGATAGTCACACATATAACATGTTATCTTTCTCCAAATACCTCATCATCTACCTCATCTTACACATCTCACATTTTATATTTGCTGCTATATTTATAATTCTATATTTTTATTTGCTGCTATATTTATAATTCTATATTTTTATTTCTAATACTACATTTTATATAATTTTATATATCAATTTTGTAATTTATTTACATATATATGTATGTATGTATATAGTTGAGCCAGTGACTCAGTAACTATATATACATATATGTTTATAGTTTAATATCCTATATTATATTTGTAGTTGTACATCCTATTATATTTTATATATCCCTATACTAAATGTCTCTCATTTCTTCTTTAGACTTTAAATCTAACTTTAAATGAACAGGTTAATCGGGGTCCGTGACCCATAATTTTGTTTTGTCTCATGTACCACATGTGATATAAATAATAATAAAATTTTCTTGAATGCTTAAGATGTCGGATCACTGCAGTATTAAGTTTGTCAAGAGGTTTGATTTCATTAGTGTCTGAAATAAAAGCAAATAAATGTGTTTATTATTATTTTTTTTTTAACTCACTCCTCCTCCCATGTGTGATAAATGGCCAGTTAGATTGTGATCGTTTTTGTGTCATTGACTAGTAGGCTTGTCTGGCAGACTGCTAGTTCTAACCTTTAACTAAACGTGACCCTAAACCATATTTGTTTTTCTGTCCTCTCTTTTCTGGAGCAGCCCAGCAGTCCAGTCAGTCCCCGATGTCTCTGACGTCAGATGCTTCGTCTCCACGGTCGTATGTGTCCCCCAGGATTAGTACACCCCAGACTAATACAGCACCCCATAAAACCCCCCTGAGCACCACACCGGTCTCTCAGACAAAGGTGAATGTTTTCCAGGTTCCTGTAAACAGAACTCTCGTTATGCTGACCCTGATGTTCACTCGTTTTCTCTTTTTCACATTTTGTCTTTGTATTTCAAAGGTGAATCCTCTGGGAGGCAAGTCTAGCGCTGTTCCTCCACCCTCGTCTCAGCAGCCGTTCCCCTCAGACAAACACCATGACAACAGCAACTCCCCACGGACACTGCAGAGACAGAGGTGTGTGTGTGTTCACATTTCAAACAAGTCAAATCTGAATAGAGACACCTGTGTGATGTAATGATCTAAACCTCACTTCATAAAGAAGTAAAATAACACCTTATTTTAAAATAACAACCTTATTAAGTTGCCTTATAAACATATGGATTGTTCTGCATTTAATAATTCTGCTATTATAGTGTTATGCTGCCATCTTCTGGTCAGCTGTGGATTTTTTTTTTGTATATGATATTGTGTGACTCATTGAGTGACTCATTGAGTGTCTGACCCGCTGGCCGTGTGATCCAGTCTGACGGGCCTTGTCTGATCCATAATGTTGCATATCTGTAAACATTTGATGTATTAAACATACGTTCGCCTGAAACGGTCAGATCTGCTGTTAGCGCTGTGCAGTGTATATCCTTTGAACGTTTTCGTTGCAGTGTGGATATGAAATAACAGCCACACAGCAGATTATGCATACATTATATGATCTATTTAGTTTTTTTTCATTTTTTAAATATAATTTTGTTACTGTTTCAGTATCATACAGCCCTGGTTCCTGGCATGCAGACTGTTACAATCGTTAAAAGGAAATATCTAACGCACTGGCTTTTTTTTAATGTCACGGGCTTAGTGGTTAGCATGTTCTCTCAGTGCTAGGGATTCAGGTTCGAATCCTAATCTGGGTGGAGTTTCCATGTTCTCCCCGTGTCCGCATGGGTTTCCTCCGGGTTCTCTGGTTTCCTCCCACAGTCCAAAAACATTGATCAAGGTCAATTTAGTTCTCTAAATTGCCCCATATAGAGTGTGTCTGTGTGAGTGAGTAGAGGGTAAAGCAAAAGATATTGAATGGATGGATTTTTCACTGGTCTGAAGAAGTTCATTCCTAATTGGCACCAAAAAATATTTTTATAATTTCTCTCTATTTTGCCTTGAACGTTAAAAATGGATGTGGATGGACATCTGACTCACTGACTCTATTTCCTTGAAAACAATTTAAAGCTACACAGTGAACAGTTACTGAGTCACTAGGTGACTGTTACAATAAACATTCATTCATTATCTCCCACTTTATCCTCTATTAGGGTTGCGGTGGGGTTCCCCATGCCCATCCAGGGGAGAACATCTTGGACGCTGGGCAGATAGACCCAGGACAGGGTGCCAATCCATCGCTGGGCACACACTCACTCACACATTTACACTCTATATGGGGGGCAATTTTGAGAATTCAATTGACTTGATCCATGTTTTTGGACTGTTGGAGGAAACCGGAGAACCTGGAGGAAACCCACGCGGACACGGGGAGAACATGGAAACTCCACCCAGATGGGGATTCGAACCGGGAATCCCTAGAGCTGAAAGGCGAACGTGCTAACCACTAAGCCACCATGCCGCCGTTACAATAAACATTTTGACAATTATCTGTAAAAAATGATACTTTCATTTAGTGACATTAATATTCTGACCTTAAGCTGTAGGCACCGTGTTCTGACAGTTCAAGTGTCTCACCAACCGACTTAATACCTGACTGACTGGTTAACCTGCTGGTTAACTGCCTACTATGTGTTATTATATATGATTCATTTATACAATTTAACCCTAATTTCTTTATTTTCTTGTATTTGTCATGTAGTAGTCAGAGAAGCCCTTCTCCAGGTCCGAACCACGTTGGCAACAGTAACAGTGGTAGTAACAATGCCAATAATGGGAGTCAGGGTGCAGGGAGTAGCACGGGACCCGCCAGTTTAATACCGGTTGGTACAGCTCCAGCCAGACCAGCTTGTTCTTTCACGCCCTCACTGGCATCACACTTTAATGAGAACCTCATCAAACATGTGCAGGGCTGGCCTGCCGAACATGTTGAGAAACAGGTACCCATCATGAGATGATAATTAGTTGGTCTATTTATTTAAAATTGCTTTTCTTTGGAATTAACCCCGTGTGCACGTGTTTCTGAATGACTCAGGCTTCACGGTTACGTGAGGAGGCGCACACTATGGGCAGCATCTACATGTCTGAGAACTGTACGGAACTGAAGAACCTGCGCTCACTAGTGCGTGTTTGTGAAATTCAGGCTACGCTGCGTGAACAGAGGTAACAGCCTGTTATCCTTTGCACAATTGTTCATTGTCGATGACAACACATGAATCAATTTAAAAATTGACTGATTAGTGGTAATTGATACATTTTGTTTTCTATGGATAAAGTGCCCATTTTCTACTAAATTTTATACTTCACAAGCAGAATTAATTTAGCATAAAGTAATTTAACACAATATTAAAGTTTTTTTTTTTTTTAATCTTTTTTTTTTTTTTTTGCTCATTTTACACATATACATAGAACATTTCTATACATGCAATTAAAAACGTATTAGATCCACTGATACAGTCCAGTTCTTTTGTGCTGGGTAGAACATTGTTTGAGGTTAGGTCTGGTTTTCAACCATGTATGTTACTGTGACCCAAAAAAGCCAAACACAATGATGCACAAATGCACTTCAGATTGTAATTCACAAAACGTATTGTGACCACACACATGTGCATCTCTGATTGTTAGATATGTGGTACATGAGACAAAAACGTTATGGGTCACGGACGCCGATTACCCTGTTCTTTTAAAGTTGGAATTAAATTTTAATTTTAAAGAAGAAAATGTAAAAAAAATATATATGTAAAATATAATAGAATATACAACTATGAATATATATATATATATATATATATATATATATATATATATATATATATATATATATATATACTATAGAATATTTAACTATATATATATAAAATGTTGTATACATTAGAAATATAAATATAAAATTTAAAATAACGTCATGTGTTCAAAGCAGATGAAACAAGCAGACTGACTCAGTGACTTATGGCTTTTTCTTAGCAGCAAAAATAAGCCTGGACATTTTCATTTATGACTTGATGCAGCTGCACATTTGCTCTTATGACAAGTGTCTCCCGTCAGTTTTCTATTATAAAATTCTCGAAATGACTCAGTTTTGTCCATGAAAAAATAAAGCAGCTGATCTGAAGAAGGAAGGATTCTTAGCGACTGACTGTTTTTGCATGTTTTTATAAGGCACAGTGTTGACGGTAATTTGTGGTGCTTATAACACAGAGGATCATCACCTTTGCTTAAGCAGTAGTTAACAGCTGCTAATGTGTGTTTAGCCTCAGGGCCCTGAGATTTATTTAGATGCCAAGTTGGTTGTCTGTTTGGCTTTTACTTGAACAACTACTTGAAAACATGCTGGGAACAGGATGCGTGGTAAATGCCCCAGCTATAAAGGTGTGCCAATTAATCCCCCTTCACATAGCAGGTCAAATGTCAGTGACCGTGTGTCACGCTGGTATGATTGGGTCAGACTCAGTAGTCGGTAACTCAGCTGGACTGAAAATAGTCCAAACATTAAAAATGATATCCTGTCGATGGTGTTCAGTATCCTCCAATTCTTAACCATTGTTCACCAAACACAAACTATGGTCCTCCGTCTATTTATTTAATTTTATTATATATATATATATATATATATATATATATATATATATATATATATATATATATATATATATATATATATATATATATATATATATATATATATATATAGGGTGGCATGGTAGCTTAGTGGTTAGCATGTTCTCCTCTCAGCACTAGGGTTTCCCGGTTCGAATCCCCATCTGGGTGGAGTTTCCATGTTCTCCCCGTGTCCACGTGGGTTTCCTCTGGGTTCTCCAGTTTCCTCCCACAGTCCAAAAACATGGATCAAGGTCAATTGAGTTCTCCAAATTGCCCCATATAGTGTGTCTGTGTGAGTGAGTGTGTGCCCAGTGATAGATTGGCGCCCTGTCCTGGGTATATCTGCCCAGCGCCCGAAACATCCTCCCCTGGATGGGCATGTGGACCCTAATAGAGGATAAAGCGGAACATGGATGGATATATATATCCTTTTTTTTGCGTTATGACCAGGGTTTAGTTTTGTGCCCTCTGGTGGACAAATTGCAGATTTCCCTGTAACATGTTCATATTAAATGAAACTGAGGATGACGTGAGTTTGTAATAAATACTTACACTTTGTTCCTCTCTCTCCACAGGATACTGTTTTTGAGACAACAAATTAAAGAACTCGAAAAGCTGAAAAATCAGAATTCCTTCATGGTTTGAGAACTCTGGAGTTCCATCGTGTGGGTTTTTGAACTGAAGTGGAAAAGTAAAAGAGGTATGAAGATGAGTGTGAGCCTGTTTTCCCTGCACAGAACCCTGAAGAACCACAGGTCTGTGTTGTCCTGCTCTGAGTCCAGTCTTACACACAAGGTTCTGCGTTCTGATGTGGACTGGCGGGTGAGGGTAGGGGGTGGCGGGTGGAGGCCATGGGACGGATGTGGTGGTTATGGTTTGGGACCTGCTCTGCCAGGGGCCGTGTATATGTAGATTTCTTGTAGATGTCATTTCCATGTTGTAAATATATTTTGTAGATGAAGCAATGAGAAGCCTTGCTTATTGGGGGAAGCTTTCGTCTTCAGAACATAAAAACAGAGGTGCACCAATGCCAACTGTAGACCCCCCCCTCCCCCCCATCTCCCCAGTGGGAGCACACCCCCTACACCCACACGCCCTGTGCTGTGTGCAGACCTCTGTGTAAAATCTGGCTGCAGATTTCAAACCAGGTTAGGAAACCTATGATCCGCTGGTGAGCCTTTGCATTTACCTTGTACTAGATCTACCTGCATGGAGGATGGATTTTCCACCGAGGGAACCTAACGGCGAGATGAGCACATACCCCGGAACTGATTGCATTCAGCTCCGCCTTTTTAATTCCCTTTCTGGTTCTTTTCAGTCTCTCTGCATATGAAGTAGTAACGTTGCTAAATGGTTAATGGACAATTCTTCCTTTTTCCCGTTTACTGTTTGCACTGTAATGGTTTCACCTCCCCCACCACATCTCTCAACAGGTTCGATTCGGTCCACCACCGCCCTGTGGTCTCTAACGCCCCGATGGCCCGGCTTTGCTCACCGTCAACTCTAGTGCCTGATTGTGTGAGTGAATAGATATCAGAAATGTAAAGAAAAGAAAAAAAAAGCCTCAGTGCTGAGGAGAGTGAGAGGTAAAGGGGTTCATTCCTACAACTTGACCTGAAACATCTGCCACCATGGGTGACCTCCATGAACGTTAGGAGTTTAGTCATCACCACATTATTATTATTATTTTTTTTTCTTTTTTACATTGTTTTCCTTTCTAGCTCTTTGTTTAATTGTACTTTTTTTAAAGTGTGAAATTTATTGCAACTTGCATTAAAACCCAAGAGTTCATTCCTTTGTACAGTTGCTAATAAGTATGGAGTTTTAAAAGAGAGTTTTATTAAAGTTGCAGTGATTACTAGTCATATGTTGTATTCATAAATTATTTGGCACACACTTTCCTTTGCATACTGGTTTGAGAAAACGGAGCTAGTGCTACAGGATAGTAGAATCTTTGGTGGTGAAGGTCACAGCCATGGACTGTACACAACCCACCCCCCACCCCCGTCTGAAACGTCTGAATCAGGGCAGGGTCACCTGGGGTCAGAAGGTCAAATGTGAAATGTATGTATTGTAATAAACATGCAAAAATGTCAAACTGTCCTTGTTTGTCTTTCTCTGGAGTTTAGTTCTGGTCTGTACAGCACTTTAGTATGAAATGTGAAGTGGAGATAAAGGTTAACTACTCAACACAAATGTGTGTATAACTGCAACGTCCAGTTATATGGTAAGTGGCAAAAATAGACAATGGAGCAAAGAGGTGTGTCCAAACTTTTGACAACTACTGTTCATAATAAAGCTTGGTCAGTAAGTAGAGTTGCTGAAACTACAGCATTGAGAAAATCATTCATCCATTATCTCTCGCTTTATCCTCTATTAGGGTCGCGGTGGGGTTCCCCATGCCCATCCAGGGGAGAACGTTTTGGGCGCTGGGCAGATAAACCCAGGACAGGGTGCCAATCCATCGCTGGGCACAAACTCACTCACACAGACACACACACATACACAACACACTCTATATGGGGCAATTTAGAGAACTCGATTGACTTGATCCATGTTTTTGGACTGTGGGAGGAAACCCATGCGGACACGGGGAGAACATGGAAACTCCACCCAGATGGGGATTCGAACCGGGAATCCCTAATGCTGAGAGGAGAACGTGCTAACCACTAAGCCACCGTGCCACCCTTGAGAAAATCAATGTTATTCATTCATTATCTCCCGCTTTATCCTCTATTAGGGTCGCGGTGGGGTTCCTCATGCCCATCCAGGGGAGAACGTTTTGGGCGCTGGGTAGATACACCCAGGACAGGGTGCCAGTCCATTGCTGGGCACACACTCACAAACACACTCTATATGGGGCAATTTGGAGAACTCAATTGACTTCATCTATGTTTTTGGACTGTGGGAGGAAACCGGAGAACCCGGAGGAAACCCACGCAGACATGGGGAGAACATGGAAACTCCACCCAGATGGGGATTCGAACCGGGAACCCCTAGTGCTGAGAGGAGAACATGCTAACCACTAAGCCACCGTGCCGCCCTGGTCCCCTCAAGTGTCTGGCTTGAGAAAATCAATGTTATAGTAAACCTAAATATATTAATGGACTGTTATTAACCTTCTGATTGTCGAGACTTTGTAGTTACGCCCACATGGCAGCTCAGTCCTGATTAGGCGTAAGATCATTACAGATATTGATGGTTCAATGATTTAAAAAAAATATAAATTAATAAAATATTTATTACCTCTATCTATTACCTAAACATGCAGAGTATCACTGAAACAATGCAGGATGTCTTGTTTTATTTAATGTAAACACAAAATAGCAGTTCGGGGGAGTTAGGGCTTTTACTGAATATTTTATACAAGATGTATTTTTATAACAAAATATTAAATAAACTCTGAGGCACTAATAATAATGTCCTAGCCATTAGGTTGTTGGTATCAATATCGGTGCAGACGTAGGCTTGTGGTTAAGGAACCATTAATCAAACCCAGGCTCCATTTCTGGTCCCCTCAAGAGCCTGCTTGTCGCTCCAGATACGTGTGCTCACTTTACATGTGTGTGTGTGTGTGTATATGTATGTATATATATATATATATATATATATATATATATATATATATATATAGGGGCGGCACGGTGGCTTAGTGGTTAACACGTTCGCCTTTCAGCGCTAGAGATTCCCGGTTCGAATCCCCATCTGGGTGGAGTTTCCATGTTCTTCCCGTGTCTGCATGGGTTTCCTCCGGGTTCTCCGGTTTCCTCCCACAGTCCAAAAATATGGATCAAGTCAATTGAGTTCTCCAAATTGCCCCATATAGAGTGTGTCTGTGAGTGAGTGTGGCGCCCGAAACGTTCTCCCCTGAATGAGCATGGGGAACCCCCCGCGACCCTAATATAGGATAAAGCGGAAGATAATGAATAAATGAATATATATATATATACACACATACATATATATTTTATGTGTCCTTCACAACAATAAAGAGGTATCTGTGCTCCTGCTCCATGGATCATGCTGGACGACAATCCATCGCTGGGCACACACTCATGCACACAGACACACTCTATATGGGGCAATTTGAAGAACTCAATTGACTTGATCCATGTTTTTGGACTGTGGGAGGAAATCGGAGAACCCGGAGGAAACCCACGCGGACACGTGGAGAACATGGAACCTCCATTCAGATGGGGATTCGAACTGGGATTCCCTAGTGCTGAGAGGAGAACATGCTAACCACTAAGCCACCGTGCCACCATATATATATATAAGTTGTTAGGGTGTTGGGCTATCAATCTGATTATTGGGGGTTCGATCCCCAAGTACATTAATGTTACCAGTGTGGGCCCTAAAGCAAGACCCTTACCCCTCATTGCACCAGGTGGGCTCTATGATGGCTCAGTCTTTGCAGTCTTTAGTTTTGATGGTTGATAAACTGATTAAAGCTCTCGTTCTTTGTAAGTATTGTTTGTGAAACTTCAGACAGACGACTTTCTAACCACAGCTCGGTCTGGAGTCCCTCTTTTTTGCTCCACTCCCTCACACCTTTCCGTCTCACTCTCCCTGTTTGTATCTCTCTCGTTTAAGGTGTGAGCAATCAGCATGCGACATGTAAACAGAGCCACAGGGGGTTTCACACCCCCAGAGTTCCTCTCCACAAGAACCCCCAGACAGATAATCCTGCAGCCATTCTCACCTTCCTTTGATATCTGTTCAGTTTCTCTTGCAGATGTGAAACTCTCATTATCATGTTGTGTCTCTGTAGTAAATGAATTACACTGGCTTTTCAATGCAATGCTGTGTAATAATGTCTTTCTGTACTTTAGTGAAGCAAGCTGCTGTAGCATTATTTCAGTTCTGTACAGATGATGACAGCACTAAATAACATAGAATAGAATAGAATTCAACTTTATTGTCATTGCTCATTATTCATTCATTCATTCATTCATTCATTATCTCCCGCTTTATCCTCTATTAGGGTCGCGGTGGGTTTCCCCATGCCCATCCAGGGGAGAACGTCTCGGGCGCTGGGCAGATAGACCCAGAACAGGGCGCCAATCTATCGCTGGGCACACACTCACTCACACAGACACACTCTATATGGGGCAATTTTTTTGAGAATTCAATTGACTTGATCCATGTTTTTGGACTGTGGGAGGAAACCCACGCAGACACGGGGAGAACATGGAAACCCCACCCAGATGGGGATTCAAACCGGGAATCCCTAGCGCTGAGAGGCGAACGTGCTAACCACTAAACCACCTCATTGAGCCTCATTGCTCATTATAAACAACGAAATGCAGTTTGCATCCATCCAGAAGTGCTTTAGCAGATATATAAATATATACGTTACAAAGTGGTAAAGTAGAATATACAAATATGAATGTACAGATTATAAACAGATTATAAATATGAAATATACAGCTATGAGCATGTACAGACTATGAACATATATATATATATATATATATATATATATATATATATATATATATTCATCAAAATTACATTAAATTACATTTACAATACATTTACATTTGGTCATATAGCCAAATTAGGTCATTTTATCCAAAGCGACTTACAAGGTGAGCACAGGGTTCATCACAACATCCCTGGAGCAATGAGGGTTAAGGGTCTCGCTCAAGAATCTACATTGGTCCTTGAGCAAAATCTAATGTATGTACTTTCTTTGTAACACCTCCACCCAAGAAAAACCCTATTTGTTTTGTATTTGTTGTTTGTGAGTCATACATTTCAACAGAATGCTACCCTATAATCATATATACATATTTTAAGTGACAGGATATGAGTATTTTGATAGAACACTTTAGTACTTGCCCTTTACCCTCTCACTGAAACTACATACTTTCACACGGTAATCCTGTCTATTTACTGTCTATCATCTGGTTTGATTGTCAGTTCGTCTTCGGATGGCTCCAGGCAGCCTGGAGTGCAATTCTTCAAAGTGCTTTTTGACCAAGTATCAACTCAAGCGTTGCAGCTGCACATGTTAAATGTTCGTTAACTGAAATCTGTGCCGTTTGGCCAGCTGTTCAGTAAAATTTCACCAAACAGCATTTACCTTTGATTGATTATAACATGGCGGCACGGTGGCTTAGTGGTTAGCATGTTCTTCTCTCAGCACTAGGGATTCCCGGTTCGAATCCCCATCTGGGTGGAGTTTCCATGTTCTCCCCGTGTCCCCGTGGGTTTCCTTCGGGTTCTCCGGTTTCCTCCCACAGTCCAAAAACATGGATCAAGTCAATTAAATTCTCCAAATTGCCCCATATAGAGTGTATCTGTGTGAGTGAGTGTGTGCCCAGCGATGGATTGGCGCCCTGTCCTGGGTCTATCTGCCCAGCGCCCGAGACGTTCTCCCCTGGATGGGCATGGGGAACCCCCCCGTGACCCTAATAGAGGATAAAGCGGGAGATAATGAATGAATGAATGATTGTAGCATTCTTATACAAAACATTCATTCATTATCTTCTGCTTTATCCTCTATTAGGGTCACGGGGGGTTCCCCATGCCCATCCAGGGGAGAACGTCTCGGACGCTGGGCAGACCCAGTACAGGACGCCAATCTATCGCTCGGCACACACAGACATACACACTCTATATGGGGCGATTTAGAGAACTCAATTGAATTGATCCATGTTTTTGGACTGTGGGAGGAAACCGGAGAACCCTGAGGAAAACCACACAGACACGGGAAGAACATGGAAACTCCACCCAGATGAGCATTTGAACCGGGAATCCCTGAGAGGCGAACATGCTAACCACCGTGCCACCTCGTTTTCTGACCAGTTGATGTAAATTCCAAAAAAGCATTAAGTAAAGTGAGAAAGTGACTGATTTTGTCTACTGCGCCTTAACACAGTGGAATTGGTTCTCCTTGTATAACCTCTGAAACACACACACATGCTGGAGCAGTGGGCAAACGTGTATACAGAGCCCGGAGAGCAATTGGGGTTAAGTTCCATTAAGCACGTAAGGTCATGTAAGGTGAGGTAGCTCAGTGGTTAGGGTGCTGGTGCTATCAAACAGAAGGTTGTGAGAACTTTGAACTTACCAATGTGTGACTTTGAGTAAGGCCCTTAACCATCATTACTTTAGGGATGCTTTATCAACCCTGTGCTTTGACCCCAAACCAAGTTG
This sequence comes from Corydoras sp. C115, assembly GCA_019802505.1. Lineage (NCBI taxonomy): Eukaryota > Metazoa > Chordata > Actinopteri > Siluriformes > Callichthyidae > Corydoras > Corydoras sp. C115. Next base: position 5,875,678 of record JAFMOC010000004.1, read on the forward strand.
GGACATTGAGTGCGCAGTAGCTCAGTGGTTTGGGTGTTGGTCTATCAATCTGAAGGTTGGGGGTTCAAATCCCAAGTCCACTGAAGTTACCAGTGTGGGTCTTTAAGCAAGACCCTTAACCCTCATTGCTCCAGGGATGTTGTGATTAACCCTGTGCTCCCCTTGTAAGTCGCTTTGGATAAAAGCGTCTGCTAAATGACCAAATGTAATGTAATGCAAATGTTATTTGTAAGTCACGTTGGATAAATCTGCTAAATGACCAAATGCAAATGTAATCATAGTACATGGTAGGACTGGGAAGCGAACCGCAGACATTCAGGTCACATGTCTGCTGGTTCCTTAACCTCAAGCATACAACTGACCCAATTTTTTTGCTTTTTTCCAACCGTAACATGCAATTATCAAATATTTTTTCCTTTCTATCCCTTTAGAACACCCCCTTATATGGTGGACCATGAGGAACGCGGCCTTGTTCACTGTAAACCTTTTCTTTTTTGGCAGGATTGTGCATTCTGACCTGAAACAGAATTTGCTTTCTCATCAACTAAATTCATAACAGTATTCATTAATTTAATGATGGGGTCACACTGATATGCTCTTGTCCAGACAGAAATAGTCTCGAATAATGATGTCATGGGGGGAGGTCCCGTGCTCTTAAGCAACCAAATTTTTAGTTATGCTGATTCAAAATACACCACAGATTCATTAATCAATTTCACCTTCAAGTTTATTTAAAATATTAAAATAGCTCTCGAGGATGAAAAAAATGAAGGCACGGTGGCTTAGTGGTTAGCACGTTCTCCTCTCAGCATTAGGGATTCCTGGTTCGAATCCCCATCTGGGTGGAGTTTCCATGTTCTCCCCGTGTCCGCGTGGGTTTCCTCCCACAGTTCAAAAGCATGGATCAAGACAATTGAGTTCTCCAAATTGCCCCATATAGAGTGTGTCTGTGTGAGTGAGTGTGTACCCAGCGATAGATTGGCGCCCTGTCCTGGGTCTATCTGCCCAGCACCCGAAACGTTCTCCCCTGGATGGGCATGGGGAACCCCCCCGTGACCCTAATATAGGATAAAGCGGAAGATAATGAATGATTGAATAAAAAAAATTATATGGATCTTTATATGGGGTTTAGTGGTTAGCAGGTTCTCCTCTCAGCACTAGGGATTCCAGGTTCGAATCCCCGGTTTCCTCCCACAGTCCAAAAGCATGGATCAAGTCAATTGAGTTCTCCAAATTGCCCCATATAGAGTGTGTATGTGTGCTTGTCTGTGTGAGTGAGTGTGTGCCCAGCGATAGATTGGCACCCTGTCCTGGGTTTATCTGCCCAGCGCCCGAAACGTTCTCCCCTGGATGGGCGCGAACCTAGTATAGGATGAAGCGGAAGATAATCGATGGAATATGGATCTTAATATGGGGCTTAGTGGTTTAGCACGTTCTCCTCTCAGCACTAGGGATTCCTGGTTCGAATCCCCATCTGGGTGGAGTTTCCATGTTCTCCCCGTGTCCGCGTGGGTTTCCTCTGGGTTCTCCAGATTCCTCCCACAGTTCAAAAACATGGATCAAGTCAATTGAGTTCTCCAAATTGCCCCATGTAGAGTGTGTCTGTGTGAGTGAGTGTGTGCCCAGCGATAGATTGGCACCCTGTCCTGGGTGTATCTGCTCAGCACCCGAAACGTTCTCCCCTGGATGGAGATAATGGATTGATGGATGGATCTTAATATGGATCCATGCATAGAGAACCCTCCAGTAGAGTTCATTTTTCCGGACATCCACTTTTAGCCACTAGATGGCAGCCGAGATTTATTATTCTATTTATTTCAGTCTGAACGACTAGTTGGTTAGAGTGGTGAGTGATCGGGACTCTGTGCGGCTGCCACGAGGAAATCCGCTGTGTAAACAATCCCACTTCCTTCCTTTACTTTCTGGAGGTTTAAAACTCTGCTCTCGCTGCTGGACGGGTTTCTCAAACGATTAAGAAAAAGAAAGCTGCGTGTGCAGATAATTTAGTTGCTTTATACAGGATTTTAAAGCGGTAGCTCCAGTTCTTAAATCTGATTGGCTGAACTGTTTGCCAGCTGTGACATTATTGATACTAATACAAAACTCTGAGCGCTTCACATTCATATCAATGCGTGAGATACGATACATTGTTTTAAATCATGCATTAAAAATGGAAATACAGATTAATATAAGGTCGGTTTATGAATAATATAGTCTTAAATAAACACATTTATGATTGGGTTTAATGAAAACATCAAGGCACTCCATAATATCCATTATTGTGAATAAATTACGGGACAGAGGTGTTTAATGACTCTACATGTCAGCTTAATAACACCTCTTGATGTTATTCACAATCATGCACGCATCTCATTCCTTATTGCTTTATTAAGAATTAAAATTATATATATATATATATATATATATATATATATATATATATATATATATATATATATATATTCATTCAGTCATTATCTCCCGCTTTATCCTCTATTAGGGTTCCCCATGCCCATCCAGGGGAGAACGTCTTGGGCGCTGGGCAGATAGACCCAGGACAGGGCGCCAATCCATCGCTGGGCAAACACTCACTCACACAGACACACTCTATATGGGGCAATTTGGAGAATTCAATTGACTTGATCCATGTTTTTGGACTGTGGGAGGAAACCGGAGAACCCGGAGGAAACCCACGCGGACACGGGGAGAACATGGAAACTCCACCCAGATGGGGATTCGAACCGGGAATCCCTAGTGTTGAGAGGAGAACATGCTAACCACTAAACAACCGTGCCAATATATATATATATATATATATATATATACATATTTATCTAAATTTTTATCTCATTTTCTTCTTTAAAATTGAAATTGAAATTACACTTTAAAATAACAGGGTAATCGGGGTCTGTAACCCATAAATTCGTTCTTATCTCATGCACCACATGTGATATTAATGATAATAAAATGTTCTTGAATCTTGTAGAATGATGGCAACAGGAGAGGTCAGTCTAAACCTGGAAACCCACACCTGTAATTTCGTGTCCAAATGTCTCTGCTTATCCGTTTTAAAGATGGGTATTAAATCTGCCTCTGGCTTTGCTTTTACCCACAACACGTATGGAAGGTGTAGGTATAGCCTGGAGCAAGTGAACAGCCTGGCGCCTTGGCTACATTCCCAACAATTACCCCAAATTGCTGTCAGTGCACTTCAGTGTGTGTGTGTGTGTGTGTGTGTGTGTGTGTGTGTGTGTCACTCACAGCGGACTCGTTCTTACCCTCCTGACACCGGATCGATGGCTCTCTATCTGCAGGCAAAGGGCAATTGGAGCTAACAGCGTCTCTGTGTCTGTCTCTGTCTTTTTACCAGCTGCTTCTACCTGTAACCACCAGCAGCTATCAACACTGATTACGACATCAAAGCAGCCTGCCGACCGTTTTTACCTTATTGACAAGTCTGGCTTACTGCTATTTAGTCCGAATTGTGTGCTTAGAAAATGCTGCTCAGCCTTAAAGACTGCAGAATACAATCTGAAAACAAATACCCCTGAGAGGATCATCATCATAATCATCATCATCATCATCATCATCACCACACCCACCAAACACGTGTGTGTTAAATCGTACAGGTTTTATTAGGGGCTGGTAGTTTGAAAGTAAAATCTGTATTTCAGTTTCCTAAAAAAAATAAAAATAAAAAAAGGCCCCATATATCACATTTAAATTACATTATTGTATTGTAGAGTGATTATTATACAGTGTTCTTTCTTTATTTTAGAATGCTTAAACTTTAACTGTAACTGTGTCTTTGTACATTGTCTTTCTTTTACTTTTCTTTTTGTGGAGTCTTTACTCAACTTTATTGTATAGTGTTTTTACCTTCATTTTAGAACGTTTTCCCTTTATTGTAGAGTTAATTTAATTAACTATGTAGTGTTTCTTTAATTGTAGAGTGCTTCCTTTATTAGAGGGCTTGAAAAAGACCTCTATTGTTATTTTAGCGTTTTTTTTCTTTACTGTAGAATGTTTTTTTCTTACTTTATTGTTGAGTGATTCCCTTAATTTTAGAGTGTTTTTCTGTTATTGTGGAGTGTTTTCCTTTATTGTAGATTACTTTACCACAATCATTCCAGTGCAAGAATATCCTGTATATGTTGGGCAATTGAGAAATAGACTTGAAATTTGAACTTATGATATATATATATATATATATATATATTAGTGGTTAGCACGTTCGCCGCTCAATGCTAGGGATTCCCGGTTCGAATCCCCATCTTGGTGGAGTTTCCATGTTCTCCCCGTGTCCGCGTGGGTTTCCTCCGGGTTCTCCGGTTTCCTCCCACTGTCCAAAAACATGGATCAAGTCAATTGAATTCTCCAAATTGCCCCATATAGAGTGTGTCTGTGTGAGTAAGTGTGTGCCCAGCGATAGATTGGCGCCCTGTCCTGGGTGTATCTGCCCAGCGCTCCCAAAACATTACCCCCTAGATGGGCATGGGGAACCCCCCCCCCCCCCCCGCGACCCTGATATAGCATAAAGCTGTATATTATATATATTCGCCATGAAACAACCTATATATATATATGTGTGTGTATATATATGTATATATATATGTGTGTATATATATATATATATATATATATATATATATATATATATATATATATATATATATATATATATGTTGTTTGATGGCGAATGAGAATTCTGCAGTCTTTATGGTATTCGGAGCGCTTTATGGTTTTGTGCTGACACATGTAGGTGTGTAGTCGCTGTGTTTGTTATCTGCGGGCTTCACTATTCCCACAGAGAGACTCGTTTAGCCTTCAAACACTGACCTGCACTAAACTAGATGATAAACATATGAACAGACTGGCGAGGCCGTTGAGATATCGATCGGAGCGTGTGTGTGTGTGTGTGTGTGTGTGTGTGTGTGTGTGTGTGTGTGTGTGTGTGTGTGTGTGTGTGTGTGTGTGTGTGTGTGTGTGTGTGTTGTATAGGGAGATCGCCTCAGCCCTAATTGAGTGTCACTGTCTGTCTGTGGCGGCTCTCTGGCGCCATGGGCCTCTTTGGATTGCTAATTTATCTAACCGCTTAGTCCGAGACTAGCGCTTTTCTCTATAGGCGACCTTCCGAGCCTCTCGTCTGAGGGACTGCCGCTTTAATACAGCAATGTAACAAACACACAACAAATCGCTGATGTAGTATTTAATCACTTTTCATTTAGATCCGTCTCCTCAGATCAGTCGCTCTGCATGTGGTTTAATTTTAAAGTTTAATTTATATATATATATATATATATATATATATATATATATATATATATATATATATATATATATATATATATATATATATATATATCATCAGAAAAGTATGAAATACATATAAAAAGTGTTATTTTCGCTTGTTTTATTGCAAACAGCATAAACCTGAGGTACTGAGGTATGTCATTCATTCATTGATTCATTCATTGATTCATTCATTGATTCATTCATTATGGGGGGGGGTTCCCATGCCCATCCAGGGGAGAACGTTTTAGATGTTGGGCAGATACACCCAGGACAGGGCTGGGCGCACACTCACTCTATATGGGACAATTTGGATCCATGTTGTTCGACTGTGGGAGGAAACCGGAGAACCACAGGGACACGGGTAGAACATGGAAACTCCACCCAGATTGGGATTCGAACCGGGAATCACTCACTCACTCACACTATATGGGGTCATTTTGAGCATCGAGTTGACCTTGAATCCATGTTTTTGGACTGTGAAACGAAACCGGAGAACCTGGAGGAAACCCAAGGGACATGGGGAGAACATGGAAACTCCACCCAGATTGGGAATTGAACCTGGGATTCCTCCTCTGGAGAGGCTAACCACTATAATTTAATTATAGTAGGCCTATTATGAAAGAACATTCAGAAACATTTGTTAAATATGATCCTTGACTGCATACGTAACAATATTTCCACATATCATTAATATTTATTTAGAAATATTGGAGGGAAAAAAATGGCGCTTAGTGGTTAGCACTTTCGCCTCTCAGTGCTAGGGATTCCCGGTTCGAATCCCCATCTGGGTGGAGTTTCCATGTTCTCCCCGTGTCTGCGTGGGTTTCCTCCGGGTTCTCTGGTTTCCTCCCACAGTCCAAAAAGATGGTTTAAGTCAATTGAGTTCTCCAAATTGCCCCATATAGAGTCTGTATGCGTGCGTGTCTGTGTGAGTGAGTGTGTGCCCAGCGATAGATTGGCGCCCTGTCCTGGGTCCATCTGCCCAGTGCCTGAAACGTTCTCTCCTGGATGGGCATGGGGAACCCCCCCCCCCCCCCCCCGCAACATTTTATTAGGATAAAGCGGAAGATAATGGATGAATGGGAGAAAAATCTGACTTCGACTCTCTGACCAATGATCTTACATTTTTTAACCAAACATTGATTATGATGACGTAACGTGCTTTATAAATGATGTCATAGGTGTATGACATCATAGATGTAGATCCACGCTCCTGTTTGATGGATGAATGGACTTTATTTGGACGCTTATTAATTGCGGACGCAAACCTGGCCGGAGGCGGGGTTATTCCCTGACCGTCTTGTGAACCAATACCAAGGCCAATCGCGTTGCATATGCAAATGCATTGACAGGCTCGACCAATAAGCGACGTGAATGGGCGTGTCGCGGAGTGGCTTGGCAAGCCTGTGGTGATAACTTGTGAGAGTGAGCGCGCGAGGATCAGTCGCTGTGTTGGACTCTTCAGTTCGCGTGACGCGTTTGTCGGATTAAGTTTTAGAGACTAAGATTAAGATTAAGATTAAGTTTTAAGATTAAGAAATTAAGATTTCAGTTTTTTGCTATTAGGAGAAGCAATTGGACCGTTTGCTGAGCCGAAGACACGAAAAGCGCTTTTCCGACTTTTCCATGGATGTGGAGCGTTGATGTCGGAACGCCGCGCGGTTCGGTTCTCGGTGTGGATGTCGGCTCGGAGGGGATGCACTTATTCAGGTCTTTAATAATAAACACCGAGTGAAGAAGAACAGCACGGGGACCGACAACCGCTGGAAATGCATCGCCACAACGCTTTTGCTTCGTTTTGGCTTCAGCTGGAAATCTGTGCCATGGCTGTTCTCCTTACTAAAGGTACGAAGCACTCCGTTCCTTCCTCACTGCACGATTCAGCGTTCACAGACTACCAAACTACAGACTACCAAACTACAGACTACCAAACATAACACCGAGTTTCAAACGAAATTATACCTTAAAACAAGCATGATGGAGAGATGAGGTGAGTTAGGACGCTGTTACGACAAACTTGGAAACAGCAATGCTTATAAGACGTACATTTACACGGTTCCCTTTTTCAAACAATCACTTTCAAACAATCTTGTATATAATAATTAATCATAAATGTACTTGTATCAGTATTAACCGAACCAGAACTGGTCATCGTTTAGGTAGTGAAGTAATATTTACGTCCCAAAGCCCAGAAACCTGAACTAAAACCCACAACAGCCTCCTGTTACCCCCACTATACTTAACTCTACCCCCTGAGTGGTGAGTGGCTGATACAATTGAATTATTACAACATTAAACTTTATCAAAAGTTCAGAAAAAATCTTTACATCTAAAGTGTTCTGTAAATAATAGGTACACATTAAATATTGTGTTTTCATTCATTTCAGAAATTTAAATTAAGATTTGTATCAGTATTAACCGAACCAGAACTGGTCATCGTTTAGGTAATGAAGTAATATTTACGTCCCAAAGCCCAGAAACCTGAACTAAAACCCACAACAGCCTCCTGTTACCCCCACTATACTTAACCCTACCCCCTGAGTGGTGAGTGGCTGATACAGTTGAATTATTACAACATTAATCTTTATCAAAAGTTCAGAAAAAAATCTTTACATCTAAAGTGTTCTGTAAACAATAGGTACACATTAAATATTGTATGTTTTCATTCATTTCAGAAATTTAAATTCAGATAAGACTATTAATAGATAATCCATTAGTGCCATCACTTTGACACAAACAAATAGTAAATGTACTTGTATCAGTATTAACCGAACCAGAACTGGTAATAGTTTAGGTAGTGAAGTAATATTTACGTCCCAAAGCCCAGAAACCTGAACTAAACCCACAACAGCCTCCTGTTACCCCCACTATACTTAACCCTACCCCCTGAGTGGTGAGTGGCTGATGCAATTGAATTATTACAACATTAATCTTTATCAATAGTTCAGAAACACTCTAAAAACATCTTAACATCTAAAATGTTCTATAACAGAGACAGTGTTCTATAAACAATAAGTACACATTTAGCATTTAGTATTGTATGATTTCATTAATTTCAGAAATTTAAATATATATATATAAATAATCTATTAATACTATTAATAGATAGTGCCAATTAAAAACTCTTCAAAACTTCAGCATGGTAAATTAAATTGGTATTATTAAAATTAAGACATCAGATTTTTTTTGGTAAAGAATGTGTACAAAGTGATGTCATTTTGCAATCACTTTTAAACAAATAATAAATGTACTTGTATCAGTATTAAACAACCGAACCATCGTTTAGGTAGTGAAGTAATATTTACGTCCCAAAGCCCAGAACCCTGAACTAAACCCACAACAGCCTCCTGTTACCCCCACTATACTTAACCCTACCCCCTGAGTGGTGAGTGGCTGATACAATTGAATTATTACAACATTAATCTTTATCAAAAGTTCAGAAAAAATCTTTACGTCTAAAGTGTTCTGTAAATAATAGGTACACATTAAATATTGTATGTTTTCGTTCATTTCAGAAATATTAATTCAGATAAGACTATTAATAGATAATCCATTAGTGCCAATTAAAAACTCTTCAAAACTTCAGCATGGTAAATGAAATTGGTATTGTTAAAATGTAGACGTTTCTTTTTTTTGGGTAAAGAATGTGTACAAAGTGATGTCATTTTGCTTTCTCGGACTGTTACCAACCAGACATCTCGAACCAGAACCTGATCATGTTGTTCACTTTTTTAAAACCATCACTTTGACACAAACAAATAAAAAACGTGCTTGTATCAGTATTAAACAACCGAACCAGAATTGGTTCTGATTCTGACGTCATGGTTTAGGTAGTGAAGTAATATTTAAGTACCAAAGCCCAGAAACCTGAACTAAACCCACAACAGCCTGCTCTTACCCCCACTATACTTAAACCTACCCCCTGAGTGGCTGATACAATTGGAATTATTACAAGATTAATCTTTATCAATAGTTCTGAGAAGCTCTGTCTGACTGCAGCCACTTGCTTTAGAATTCCCATGTGTAATGGGACGCACACTGTTTGTACTGGGTTGTCAGTAGCTCTCACTCCTAAGAGTGATGACCCGTAACTGGAGTCCTTCTTGTCTACAGCCGCTTCCCTGACACACATACAAAGCCCATGTTTATTTGCGTTTGTGTCTTGGGGTGTGTGCTTTGGTGTCTGGTTCCACAATGAAGGCAAAACTGTCTGCTTAAGCTGAGTGGCCATGGAATAAGCATTACTTTAACACTAAAATGGAGTTATGCTCCCAAATTCCCTTTTTAGTTGGGCGGTATGATAGGTACATATTGGGCTTGTACTTGTCCCGCAAATGAATTGAGAGTAAAGAGCATAAAGACCATGTCTTTAAATGAATGCCTGTTTGTCGTGTTCTTACAGGAGAGATCCGCTGCTACTGTGACGCTCCACACTGTGTTGCCACCGGATACATGTGCAAGTCTGAACTCAACGCCTGTTTCACAAAGGCCCTGGACCCAGTTAGCACGAACTCCCCGTTAACACACGGCTGTCTTGACCCTGTATTCAATTCGGAGGATGTTTGCAAGAACACGGATAGTTCGAACCGAGACTCAGCTTCTATGGAGTGCTGTCACGAAGACATGTGCAATTACCGTGGCCTTCATGACATCGTACACACACGGAGTGATTCCACAGGTATAAAAGCAAAAGGGGTTCACATGAAACCAAACCTTGTTTATGTATTTTGAAAGTCAATAGTGGTTTGTACAGAGACAGAGCCATGATTTAGTTGGAGGCAATAACTTTAAGTCAGACAGACTTCATCAACATGAAGTTAAGTTTAACAGTTTTGGTAAATCTTTCTAAGCATTTTGCTGTTAGTTTTGTACAAGCCACATTATATGTGTTGATTTTTCCTTCATGTAAATCAGGATAAGGATGTGTTTACTTATTTTAATTTAGATATTCATTGAGGAATTAATCAAGTAGCACCAACCTCTACAAAGGACTGTGGGACCCAACAATATGACAGAATGCTTATCTCAAGTTGTTTACTTTTTATTTTACACATATAATAATTGTGTGCGATAAGAACAATGGGCAGGTGGCACGGTGGCTTAGTGGTTAGCACGTTCGCCTCTCAGCGCTAGGGATTCCCGGTTCGAATGCCCATCTGTTCTCCCCGTGTCCGCGTGGGTTTCCTCCGGGTTCTCCGGTTTCCTCCCACAGTCCAAAAACATGGATCAATTCGATTGAATTCTCCAAATTGCCCCATATAGAGTGTGTCTGTGTGAGTGAGTGGGTGCCCAGCGATGGATTGGCGCCCTGTCCTGGGTCTATCTGCCCAGCGCCTGAAACGTTCTCCCCTGGATGGGCATGGGGAACCCCACCGCGACCCTAATAGAGGATAAGGCGGGAAACAATGAATGAAGGAAAGAACAATGGGCAGGATTGGGACTAACAAATACAAGTGTGCACCAAAGAATTTACTGAGCATCAGCAATTTAGACTTAAACGCAATGGAAAATGCGACGTAGTTTATAAAATATATTGAGGTTGGAATAATGTATAATTACTTTATAACTAAAGTAAAAGTAAGTTAAAACATTTAAGGAAAAATGCCGGCTTCTGTACATCTACACATGCATTCGTTATTTATTAATTAAATTTACTTTGCGTGTAAAAAAAATCTAACATCAAATGTGTTATAAACAATGGTACACATTTAATATTGTATGATTGAATTCATTCCAGAAATTTCAATTCTGATATTATACGAACTATAAATAGTTAATCCATTAATGCCAATTAAAAACTCGTCAAACTTCAGCATGTGAAAATTAAATAGCTGTTATTAAAATTAAGACATCGGATGTGTTTTGGTAAAGAATTTGTATAACGTGATGATGTCTTTTTGCTTTCTCAGACCGCTACCAACCCGACAGCTCCAACCAGAACCTGATCATGCGGGTTCACGAGTTGACCTCCGCAAAGGAGGTGTGGTTCCGGGCAGCGGTGATCGCCGTGCCAATCGCCGGGGGTCTGATCCTGGTCCTGCTCATCATGCTGGCCCTGCGCATGCTCCGTAGTGAAAACAAACGACTGCGCGTGCAGAGGCAGCAGATGCTTTCACGACTGCACTACAGCTTTCACGGACATCACCACGCCAAGAAGGGCCATGTTGCAAAACTGGACCTGGAGTGCATGGTGCCCATGACGGCCCATGAGAACTGCTGCGCCGGCTGCGATAAACTGAGACAAGCAGAGCAGAGTGCGCGAGGCGGGGAACGTTTCCTCTCACTTGTGCACTGGGGCATGTACACAGGTCACGGCAAGTTGGAGTTTGTATGACTACTTCACTCTGGGATCGGACACTTTTTCCCCCTGAAAAGACTGAGAGACTCTAATGTTCCTTGAGCTGCATTCGGTTGCTGTACTATTATTATTTTTATTATAATTATTTGTTCTGTAATTTTATTGATTTCTCTCCCCCCCTTCCTCACCTGTAAATGGCAAGAGAAGTGACACGGAGTCAGATATTTGCTTGGTTTGCTTTGGTTTGCTTTGTTTCCTTAATGGAGCACTTTATACTTGAATTCGAGCTTAATGGGGCAGCGTTGTGAGTTTAGCCTCGTCCCATTGAGCCCCGTCCTGTGGATCCTGGACTGACACTGAAGACTGAAGGATTCATCCGATTTGCACATTTGTATAAAAGATGAGAACGAGAAATACTTCCTTTTGCATTTGAAAAAAAAAAGGTCAACTCGCACCGATTTGACCGGCACCAGGGTATGTGTATGACGTTTTTCAAATCTCAGCCATGTTCCATAAATAAAGGAAGCGGAGTTGACTAGAAGTGTTTATATCTCCTCGGCTCATTTCTGTTTATCTGTCAGGCTGCACATGTTAAGTCATTCATCATGCAATTAGCAGATTGAATACGTTCATGTTGAAATGGTTTCCATGTTCTCCCCGTGTCCGCGTGGGTTTCCTCCGGGTTCTCCGGTTTCCTCCCACAGTCCAAAAATATGGATCAAGTCAATTGAGTTCTCCAAATTGCCCCATATAGAGTGTATCTGTGTGAGTGAGTGTGTGCCCAGCGATGGATTGGCACCCTGTCCTGGGTGTATCTGCCCAGCGCCTGAGATGTTCTCCCCTGGATGGGCATGGGGAACCCCCCTGCGACCCTAATAGAGGATAAAGCGGGAGATAATGAATGAATGAATGAATGTTGAAATGGTTTCCATGTTCTCCCCGTGTCTGTGTGGGTATCCTCCGGGTTCTCCGGTTTCCTCCCACAGTCCAAAAATATGGATCAAGTCAATTGAGTTCTCCAAATTGCCCCATATAGTGTGTGTGTGTGTGTGAGTGAGTGTGTGCCCAGCGATGGATTGGCGCCCTGTCCTGGGTGTATCTGCCCAGCGCCCGAAACGTTCTCCCCTGGATGAGCATGGGGAACTCCACCGCGACCCTAATAGAGGATAAAGCAGAAGATAATCAATGAATGAATGTTGAAATGGTTTCCATGTTCTCCCCGTGTCTGTGTGGGTTTCCTCCGGGTTCTCCGGTTTCCTCCCACAGTCCAAAAACATGGATTAAGTCAATTGAATTCTCCAAATTGCCCCATATAGAGTGTGTCTGTGTGAGTGAGTGTGTGCCCAGCGATGGATTGGCGCCCTGTCCTGGGTCTATCTGCCCAGCGCCCGAAACGTTCTCCCCTGGATGGGCATGGGGAACCACACCGCGACCCTAATAGAGGATAAAGCGGGAGATAATGAATGAATGAATGTTGAAATGCAGTCTAACTGACTCTAAATCTAAAAAGTGGGATGAATTGGAAGCTTTAATCTGATGGGTTTGTCCTGATTCACACCGTGAGCCCATGACACAGCTGAAATCATGTCTGATCATCTGAATTCCTCACTCGCTTAAACTTCTGCAGAATTAGCTTTAACATTTATCAGGTGAAGAGCAAACAACCTTTGAAATGTAAATCTTTTCATCCTCAGCTCCTTCAAACTGATTAACCATGGTTTTAAGCAACGTCTCCACATGCAACAGCAAATAAGAAAAACCCTGAGATGGGATTGTAAGGATTATTATTGATTTGAACAGTTTGAGGGCGGCACGGTGGCTTAGAGGTTAGCATGTTCTCCTCTCAGCGCTAGGGATTCCCGGTTCGAATCACCATCTGGGTGGAGTTTCCATGTTCTCCCCGTGTCCGCGTGGGTTTCCTCCGGGTTCTCCGGTTTTCTCCCACAGTCCAAAGACATGGATCAAGTCATTTGAGTTCTCCAAATTGCCCCATATAGAGTGTAGTGTGTGTGAGTGAGTGTGTGCCCAGCGATGGATTTTCTATTATCCCTCCCACAATAATAATTCATTCATTATCTTCCGCTTTATCCTCTATTAGGGTCGCGGTGGGGTTCCCCATGCCCATCCAGGGGAGAACGTTTCGGGCGCTGGGCAGATACACCCAGGACAGGGCGCCAATCTATTGCTGGGCACCACAATAATAATGTTTTACCAAATGGATAAGCAGAAGGAGTGGCACGGTGTAGTGACATGGCTTAGTGGTTATCATGTTCGCCTCTCAGCACTAGGGATTCCTGGTTCGAATCCCAATCTGGGTGGAGTTTCCATGTTCTCCTCGTGTCCGTGTGGGTTTCCTCCGGGATCTCCGGTTTCCTTCCACAGTCCAAAAATATGGATCAAGTCAATTGAGTTCTCCAAATTGCCCCATATAGAGTGTGTGTGAGTGAGTGTGTGCCCAGCGATGGATTGGTGCTGGGGTGTATCTGCCCAGCGCCCGAAACGTTCTCCCCTGGATGGGCATGGGGAACCGCCCCCCCACGACCCTAATAGAGGATAAAGCGAGAGATAATGAATGAATGATTTTCTCAATGCTGTAGCTTCGGCAATTCTACTTACTGACCAAGCTTTATTATGAACAGTAGATGTCAAAAGTTTGGACACACCTCTTTGCTCCATTGTCTATTTTTGCCACTTACCATATAACTGGACGTTGCAGTTATACACACATTTGTGTTGAGTGGATCAAGTCAATTGAGTTCTCCAAATTGCCCCATGTAGAGTGTGTTTGTGTGCGTGTCTGTCTGTGTGTGTGAGTGTGTGCCCAGCGATAGATTGGCGTCCTGTCCTGGGTGTATCTGCCCAGCGCCCGAGACGTTCTCCCCTGGATGGGCATGGGGAACCCCCCCCCACGACCCTAATATAGTATAAAGCGGGAGATAATGAATGAATGAAAGAACAGTTTGATACAGATGATGAATTTGCTGCAGTATTCATGCTGAGCACTGAAATCTGCCAGCAGCAAACCCTTTTTTTTTTTGCTCGTTTATTTATTTATTTTTTCTAAAGACCATGTGAAAAAGCTCCTCTACAAGACATATTTCTTTCCTTTTCCCTCCGGCCGGGACACTACATGTGTCTCGTTCTCTGTAGCCTGTACTCTGGGGATTAATGTTAGAGCTAGGCTGAGTATTTATGTAGTGTTTGAGGGAATGCCAGGAAGCTGTGAGCTCAGAGCCTCGGTCCTGCACTCGGCAAGCACAGTAACACTTCTGTATTCATTCAGCCTGGAGATTTCAATTCACTCCAGAAATGCTGCAAGAACTCAAAGAAAGTCAATATAGTGCTGCCCTGGTTACTGTACACACACACTGCTCTGCAAACTGCAGCTCACAGGGGATCGTTAGTTTGCTGTGAGTATGTGTGTAGTAACGGGTTCTGCATATCCTCAAACATTAAGGTCCTATATCCTTATAATATTTTCAGATTTATTTCCATTAAATATGATTGGGGATGGTGGCACGGTGGTTTAGTGGTTAGCACGTTCTCCTCTCAGCGCTAGGGATTCCCGGTTCGAGTCCCCATCTGGGTGGAGTTTCCATGTTCTCCCCGTGTCTGCGTGGGTTTCCTCCGGGTTCTCCGGTTTCCTCCCACGGTCCAAAAACATGGATCAAGTCAATTGAATTCTCCAAATTGCCCCATATAGAGTGTGTTTGAGTGAGTGAGTGTGTGCCCAGTGATGGATTGGCGCCCTGTCCTGGGTCTATCTGCCCAGCGCTCGAAACGTTCTCCCCTGGATAGGCATGGGGAACCCCACCGCGACCCTAATAGAGGATAAAGTGGGAGATAATGAATGAATGGGCGGCACGGTGGATTAGTGGTTAGCACGTTCTCCTCTCAGCACTAGGGATTCCTGGTTCGAATCCCAAACTGGGTGGAGTTTGCATGTTCTCCCCGTGTCTGCGTGGGTTTCCTCCGGGTTCTCCGCTTTCCTCCCACAGTCCAAAAACATGGATCAAGTCAATTGAATTCTCCAAATTGCCCCATATAGAGTGTGTCTGTGTGAGTGAGTGTATGCCCAGCGATGGATTGGCGCCCTGTCCTGGGTGTATCTGTCCAGCGCCTGAGACGTTCTCCCCTGGATGGGCATGGGGAACCCCACCGCGACCCTAATAGAGGATAAAGCGGGAGATAATGAATGAATGAATGAATGATTGGGGATATGTACTGGTAATGCCACTGACGAGCTGTAGGTCTATAATAAATTAAAAGTATACTGGGATTATTAATTACATTCTCTATTAAAAAGTGTCAGGGCGGCACGGTGGCTTAGTGGTTAGCATGTTCTCCTCTCAGCGCTAGGGATTCCTGGTTCGAATCCCCATCTGGGTGGAGTTTCCATGTTCTCCCCGTGTCCACGTGGGCTTCCTGCGGGTTCTCCGGTTTCCTCCCACAGTCCAAAAACATGGATCAAGTCAATTGACTTCTCCAAATTGCCCCATATAGAGTGTGTCTGTGTGAGTGAGTGTGTGCCCAGTGATGGATTGGCGCCCTGTCCTGGGTCTATCTGCCCAGCGTCCAAGACGTTCTCCCCTGGATGGGCATGGGGAACCCCACTGCGACCCTGATTGAGGATAAAGCGGAAGATAATGAATGAATCAATAATTATTACAAAGCACGGTGGTTTAGTGGTTAACATGTTCTCCTCTCAGCACTAGGGATTCCTGGTTCGAATCCCAAACTGGGTGGAGTTTGCATGTTCTCCCCGTGTCTGCATGGGTTTACTCCGGGTTCTCTGGTTTCTTCCCACAGTCCAAAAACATGGATCAAGTCAATTGAGTTCTCCAAATTGCCCTATATAGAGTGTGTGTGTGTGTGAGTGAGTAAGTGTGTTCCCAGCGATAGACTGGCGCCCTGTCCTGGGTGTATCTGCTCAGCGCCTAAAATGTTCTTCCCAGGATTGGCATGGTAAACACCCCCATGTGACCCCCTAAAAGATTAATAGGAAGATAAAGAGATGATATGTTGGCGTGGACATTTTGGACCTGTTCTGTGCAATATGGGTCCTTCAGCAAGACCCTTAACCCTCAATGCTCTAGGGATGTTGTATCAACCCTGTGCTCTGACTCCAACCAAGTTGGGATACTTGTAAGTCGCTTTGGAAAGAGTCCATCCATCCATTATCTTCCGCTTTATCCTCTGCTGGGGTCGTGCGGGTGGGAGGGGGGGCGGGTCCCATGCTCATCCAGGGGAGAACGTTTCGGGTGCTGGGCAGATACACCCAGGACAGGGCGCCAATCCATCTGACGATTTGGATAAAATTATCTGCTAAACGACCTTAAAATTCATTCATTCATTATCTTCCACTTTATTCTATATTAGGGTCGCGGGGGGGTTCCCCATGCCCATCCAGAGGAGAACGTTTCAGGTGCTGGGCAGATACACACAGGACAGGGTGCCAATCTATCACTGGGCACAAACTCACTCACAGACACACTCTATATGGGGCAATTTGGAGAACTCATTTGACTTGATCCATGTTTTTTTGGACTGTGGGAGGAAACCGGAGAACCCGGAGGAAACCCACGTGGACACGGGGAGAACATGGAAACTCCACCCAGATGGGGAATCGAACCGGGAATCCCTAGCGCTGAGAGGAGAACGTGCTAACCACTAAGCCATTGTATTTTTATTGAACTGCAGTGTATCTCTTATGTTCAGGACACATCTTGAAGAAAAGCCAGTGTGAGCAGAAATGGGCGCGGTAGCTCAGTGGTTTGGGTGTTGGGTTATCAATCTGAAGGTTGTGGGTTCAAATCCCAGGTCCACTGAAGTTACCAATGTGGGTCCTTGAGCAAGACCCTTAACCCTCATTGCTCCAGGGATGTTGTGATGAACCCTGTGTTCACCTTGTAAGTCACTTTGGATAAAAGCGTCCAATAAATGACCCAATTTATTTATTTAAATGACCCAATTTAAATGCAAAGCTGGTGGTGCAGTGTGAGCTTCATGGTACTGTGGCACATTGAGACAATCTGTGTCATACTATTGAATATGCCACTAGTCACCACCGCAATGAGTAATGTAGACTAGGTGTGTTTGCACTTAATGGTGATAACTGTCTAAAATTTGCCTTTCATCTTTGGCAGAGACAACTCTCTTTCCCACGCCCAGCAATAGATTGGCACCCAGTCCTGGGTGTATCTGTGCAGCGCCCAAAACCTTCTTCCCTCTGACCCTAGTAGAGAATTAACTGGAACATAATGAATGAATGAATGAAGTCTCATTCCCAAATTAGAACAAAATAAAAACAAAAAGAGCATGAATTCTCAAACCACAGATCTAACCTCTTTCAGACCATCTGTTAAAAGCTCAATGAAAACTATAAATACAAGATTCCAAGAACCTTTCCAGCTTTTTCTGCCAATTATTGTTTGTTCAGTTACTGCATAGACGGCACGGTGGCTTAGTGGTTAGCATGTTCTCCTCTCAGCGCTAGGGGTTCAGGTTCGAATCCCCATCTGGGTGGAGTTTCCATGTTCTCCCCGTGTCCGCGTGAGTTTCCTCCGGGTTCTCCGGTTTCCTCCCACAGTCCAAAAACATGGATCAAGTCAATTGAATTCTCCAAATTGCCCCATATAGAGTGTGTCTTTGTGAGAGTGTGTGCCCAGCGATGGATTGGCGCTCTGTCCTGGGTGTATCTGCCCAGCGCCCGAGACGTTCTCCCCTGGATGGGCATGGGGAACCCCACCGCGACCCTAATAGAGGATAAAGCGGGAGATAATGAATGAATGAATGTTTTGAGCATGCAGCACGGTGGTTTAGTGGTTAGCACGTTCTCCTCTCAGCGCTAGGGATTCCTGGTTCGAATCCTCATCTGGGTGTTGTTTCCATGTTCTCCCCGTGTCTACATGGGTTTCCTCCGGGTTCTCCGGTTTCCTCCCACAGTCCAAAAACATGGATCAAGTCAATTGAATTCTCCAAATTGCCCCATATAGAGTGTGTCTTTGTGAGAGTGTGTGCCCAGCGATGGATTGGCACCCTTTCCTGGGTCTATCTGCCCAGCGCCCGAGACGTTCTCCCCTGGATGGGCATGGGGAACCCCACCGCGACCCTAATAGAGGATAAAGCGGGAGATAATGAATGAATGAATGTTTTGAGGATTCGTCAAACACGGTTCATATCTGCAAACCTTTCAGCGTTACGGTATATTCACGATTCTAACCTCCTGTAATGAACCTCGAGTGGTACAGTCCACTTCTCAATATTATAAATAGATGCGCCGGCTGCTCGCGCCTCTGTTTGATAGTTGGTTACGGGGCGTTTGTAGCTGAATTGGTGAGTTATTAAACAGAAAAAGTTCTCAAGGACGCCGAATTTAACACAATGACAGGCAACGTGCTGCGAAAATGTGTTTGTAGGTGACTAAAATCAGACCGAAACTACATTCTCACATTAAGCATACCTTATATCAGTTGTATTAGAATTAAACATGCGTCATAAATGCATTAGCTATGTGTTTTGAAGCCATGTTTAAATAAGTCGAATGAAAATTCTAAATATAGTTCACCAAATTGCGTCTAAAGACTGCAGTAATGAGTTTAGTTAACTATTTATATTGATTAATTATTACAAAACACGGTGGTTTAGTGGTTAGCACGTTCTCCTCTCAGCACTAGGGATTCCTGGTTCGAATCTGGGTGGTTTGCATGTTCTCCCCGTGTCTGCGTGGGTTTCCTCCGGGTTCTCCGGTTTCCTCCCACAGTCCAAAAATATAGATCAAGTCAATTGAGTTCTCCAAAATTGCCCCATATAGAGTGTGTGTGTGAGTGTGTGCCCAGTGATGGATTGGCGCCCTGTCCTGGGTCTATCTGCCCAGCGCCCGAGACGTTCTCCCCTGGATGGGCATGGGGAACCCCGCCGTGACCCTAATAGAGGATAAAGCGGGAGATAATGAATGAATGAATAATTATTACAAAGCACGGTGGCTTAGTGGTTAGCACGTTCGCCTCTCAGCGCCAGGGATTCCCAGTTCGAATCCCCATCTGGGTGGAGTTTGCATGTTCTCCCCGTGTCAGCATGGGTTTCCTCTGGGTTCTCTGGTTTCCTCCCACAGTCCAAAAACATAGATCAAGTCAATTGAGTTCTCCAAATTGCCCCATATAGAGTGTGTGTGAGTGAGTGAGTGTGTGTGTGCCCAGCGATAGATTGGCGTCCTGTCCTGGGTGTATCTGCCCAGCGCCCGAAACGTTCTCACCTGGATGGGCATGGGGAACCCCACCGCGACCATAATATAGGATAAAGCGAGAGATAATGAATGAATTAATTAATAATTATTACAAAAACCATGTGTTAATCCAGGTTTCAGAACCTTATTAAATCATACAGTCTAACATTTGAAGGATAAGTTAGAAACCTTTAGAGTCTCGTTCTTTATTAATGTAGCTCCCTCCGATTTAATGATGACATCACAAGTGTTCTTAGCAACACCGATTGACTTTATTCCTAAACGTGAGAACTGTAATATAAACAACAAAGAAATGTACAATTATACGTTTCTGCCTTGTAAAGTATTAGAGCTATGTATTAAGTATGAATTAACCCTCAGTCTCAATAGTGACCTTTGCTTTATTTAACACCATGAATTTATATCTTAACTGGACATATCACGAAATCGCATATTAATTTACATTGATACTAGAAAATGAATGAAATGATATAAGCTTTCCATAAACTTTCCATAAACACCAATAACACAAACAGAACACAAACCTCATTGGCTGCATTAAAACCAAGAGAGTATGGCTTCATTTGAAGCGTTCCTTGACATTTAAAAAAAGAACACTTTAAACATTTTGGAAGCATAGACAATGAACATTCTTAATGTTACAATTAAATTTCATCTATTATAAACTTGTCCACATTTTATTTTTAAAAAGCCAGTGTTAGTCTTTATTTCAGCTGTTGTATTGATTCAGTTAAAGTGTACTTTAATTATATGAAGTGCATTTAATACACTGAAATAAATATATTTAAAAAGTGATGGGTTACATGTAGCGAAGCGTCGCTGATTTCTTCATCAAAGAAATTTATTTGATGACGTAGAATTCATAAAAGTTGTGGGAGAGAAAAAAAGTGGGTAAAAAAAACACCCGAAATATGTCAAAACTACAAATAAACTATTTTCTAGGTTTTACGAATAATCTGTGTACTAAGTATAATGGAACATTCTTAACAACTTTGGTGGTTGTCATAGTGATATTGAAGAATGCTATAACTTTGCCAGAGTAATATTAAAAAATGCCAGATCAGTTAACAGAGTGTTATGGAATGTTCCCAGCAACTGGTGGTTGTCATAGCGATATTAAAGACGCCAGAATAGTTGTGACCATCGACTCTTTTTCAGTAAATGGTTTAATCAGTGTCGTCTGAAGACGCATCTTTTTAACAAATAACTGTTGTAAAAAAAAATTAAATAAAAAAAGTTGGGGTGCAGAATCTATTAACAATCAGGTTTGATGATTCTACAGAGTAGTTAGTTTTCTGCATAACTTCTGACTTGTAATGTTCTCATTTGTAAGTCGCTTTGGATAAAAGCGTCTGCTAAATGACTAAATTTAAATGTAATGCCATCTGACTGTCTGTCTGCACTGATCTGTCATCAGGTTGGTACAATGTGATGTAGCTTCTGAGTAGTTACGGTGCTTTTGTCATAATTGTGTAACTTGGCTAGCTGTATTTCTTTGGGTGGTAGCATTTGCGTAGTGAAGCTACCTTTATTGTCGATGTACCTAATAGCCAGGCTTGCGACATTTTACAATAAGCTTGCCCAACATTGTATTAAAACCGATCAGGGATACGAGATATGCTCAATAGTTCAGAAATTATAGTGATTGCTCACCGAACTTTCTGATTATGCTAAGCTTATAAATTATAGATTCAAGAGTCAAGAAAATTTTCTTATAATTATCACATGTGGTACATGAGATAAGAACGAAATTATGGGTCACAGACCTCGATTACTCTGTTATTTTAAATTATCATTTAAATTTAAAATGTAAAGACGAAAATGAGAATTTTATTATTATTTTTTTTAAATACAAAAATACAGTATATAGATGTGTGAAATATACTAATATACAACTATGAAAAAAAAAAAAAAAAAAAAAAAAAAAAATATATATATATATATATATATATATACAACTCCAGGTATAAATATAATATAGAATATTTTAACTAAGGGCGGCACGGTGGCTTAGTGGTTAGCACGTTCGCCTCTCAGCACTAGGGATTCCCGGTTCGAATCCCCATCTGGGTGGAGTTTCCATGTTCTCCCCGTGTCTGCGTGGGTTTCCTCCGGGTTCTCCGGTTTCCTCCCACAGTCCAAAAACATGGATCAAGTCAATTGAATTCTTCAAATTGCCCCATATAGAGTGGGTTTGTGTGAGTGAGTGTGTGCCCAGCGATGGATTGGCGCCCTGTCCTGGGTCTATCTGCCCAGCGCCCGAGATGCTCTCCCCTGGATGGGCATGGGGAACCCCACCGCGACCCTAATAGAGGATAAAGCGGGAGATAATGAATGAATATTTTAACTATAAATATAATATATAAATATATGTATATACAGTACGTAAAATATATATATATATACTATATATATAAAAAGTATTATACAATAGCTGTAAATTTAGAATATAAAATATAAATATAGCAGCAATTTATAAATGTGTATAACAGTACATGTGAGATGAGATAAGGTATTTTGGGGGGTGATGATAACATGTGTGAACGTCTTGTTAGATGGAGTTTGTGAGTCTTACAGCTTCTGCTATGAAGCTGTTCCTCAGTCTGTTTGTTCTACACTTAATGCTCTATATATGATTTTGCATCTGCACTGTGTACAGCGTTCTGGTGATTAACACCAAAACCTGGTTAGTCTGCCCTCAGACGGTGGTGTAGTTCATCTGTGGAGTTAATCTTATTGCTCTTAGGCGGTGGCAGTCTGTCCTGTTTGTTTTACTTTGTCAAATGACCTTGTATGTCAGGGCCCCTGGAACAAGCCATTAGTGAGCCATCCACTTAACAGCTGCTAGCATTAGTAAAGATGGCTTCTCTCAAGACTATTAATGCTAACCTAATGATAACAAAGCCTGAAAGTTTAGACCACCTAATGCTTAGTTTGTGTTCTAAACATGACTCCATCTGCTTTAACAGTCGCAGAGTATTTTTAAACATGCTTTCAGAATCCTTAAAGACATTTGGTCTCTTAGCCCTCTTGTTCATAATGTTTGTTAAAACAGTAAAGAACCCAACTTCTTTAAAGTGAGTCTATAAAGAGTGGATTAATATCCAGCTGTGGTTGTTTGCTTTAAAAAAATGTGTTAAAAAATAAAGACTGACGTTCTTTACTATATATCTGATTTCTGTTTGCAGCAGGTACAGGATAATCGTCTGCGAGTCTACATGCTGAGACATGGACGGTGATTACATTGCTCTCCACCAGTCACCTACCGTTGAGGCAAGAACCTGGTTTCAAAATTTTATAATAGCAATCATGTTTAAATATGCAGTGAATTGCTGTAATTTGGACTGCTACATGTTTTCACACGTTTGGAACCAGAACAGTCACACAGCTTTATTAATCGGTACATTACATAATTAGGCACAGCCAAAGCCTTTGGTCTTACCTTTGCTTTCATGTTGGGAGTTGGCTTTTCTGGTGGTGTATGACGAGCAATGTGTGTCTACTGTTAACATTGCTCATTTAACATGCCATTGACCCACCAGACTGCTGGTATTGTTATGCAAATGTGACAGAGGCACCGACTGGCCTTCCTACAAGAGCGTGTTTTGTTTTGATGACTCTCTAAATTGCCCTGCTTCATTCAACGATCCAGTTTTATTGAAGCTGCATGTGTCTTTTATCTGTTTAGGGACTCACATATTCCCTGAGGGTATAAGCCTATAACTTTTTATTTTATTGTATACTTACCTTTTTGTTGCAAAAGAGACTTGCGTTTACATTTTTGAGTTTTCTTTAAAATTATATAATTTTCTACATTATATTATATATAATATACATTTTGTTCTACAATTTTAATTCATGTTTTTCTACATACTACATACTTCCCCTTTACTCTGTTCTTTGGGTGGCACAGTTGTTAACCCCTTTGCCTTACAATAAGGAAGTCCTGTTTAATTTCCTGGTGAGACAAACTAAAATCCTCAAGTCTTTAGGTTTCCTTCCTCAATACTAAAACATGTCTGTAGATCGATTGGAGTTACTGGATTTCCCTCCAATTGTATTGTCCAATACCAATTATTTTAGGAAAAATAGCATGTTAGCTGTTTGTATGTTAATCTTCAGCATCTTAATCACTGACACTGACATTGTGATGTTGATGGTGTGTTTGTCTTTTTCTGATACAAGTGGATTAGTGTTTCTAGTGCCTTTGCTGAATCTCCATACACACATCCACAAAGTTTTTAATAGTCTTTATACTTAAGACAGAGTTTAATTTCAATTTACCATAGGTTAGAACAGTGTTATGTTTTAACATGACCAAATTTAGGAATGCTTTTGCACATGTTAGAGTATTTTTCTCAATTAATGTATGAAGTTTTGTCTCATTCATTCATTCATTCATTCATTTAATACGGTTCTTTTTACCTTACCTTACTTTTAGGACTCCTATGATAAAAAGCAAATGCCTTTATATATTTAAATTGTAATTAATGTTTTGATTCGGTCACAATTTTAGACATCACTGTTAACCTTAATTAAGTCATGGCACATATCACCTCGCTGATCAGTTTTTTACTACACTTCACTATGTTAAAAGTGATCTTTATATTATAAAATGATCTTTATATTATTAGTATGAATGAAGCAAGTACATAATCATGTACATTAATAACAAAACACTTGCAAAATATCCCCTTAAATTGCTGCAAGTATTGCTAAAGTGAGTATCCACTCATTCCAACAGACACACTAATGTTTTTCTGAAGGGCCTCTAGCCGTAAATGTTTCTAATAATAAACCTTTTAAACATTTCCATTTGAGTTGTTTTGAAACGTATGGTATTAAATCAAGTCCAAGCAAAAAGTCTGATGTTTACTGTGGACCCTTGAGCATCCTATATTGAATGGCCTGCGGCATTGTTTATGGCTTAAATAAACATACATGTGAAACTGACCATTCCACATACTTCTAGAAAATCCTAACGAACCCCTCCCCTAGCCAGTAGGTTTATTTATTGGTTTTGCTAATGAAATATTTTCAGCCACTTGCAGGAAATGAATGTTATCGTTCAACAGCTATTTACACGTAATGTCTATAGTAAAGCACTGAAGGAAACTTGACTTTTGATGATGGCCTTTTGACAAATGTCCTTTTAATGGCCTTAAATTTGTAAATATTAGTTTGAATTGGGCAAGTTGATCTGAAAAAATGTGCTTTGAAGACAGCAAAACACCAACAGGAACCACGTCCTTATGGTTGTCTGCTGTCCTAACATTTAGGCTAAAGTTATACTATGTGTCAGATATTAATCTGTTCTAGCAGAGGGACAGTAATGCTGGGAATGTTTGAATCTAGTTATACCTTTTAAACTCTGAATGTCATCCCCTATTTAAAATGATGAGTCTTTGTTTACATTGGTCGCATCTAAGCAGTTGAGCGTTTAAAACTGGTGGAAAGTTCATCTGCATGGAGCCTCATCCTGAAACAATAATGTGACCGAGTCATGTGTAGTTTTAGAGTCTTCTAAAACCATTTGCAATAAAAACTAAATAGTATAATGAAATGTCATCATCCTGGTGACATCATACCACTTTTAACATATTAATTACACAGTGGAATGTGGATTGGGAAGAAACATAATGAGGAAGAGCTATGTTTATATAAATACAATAAAAGTTGCGTTATGATGTGTGTGTTCATAATGCATTATTATTATATTCCATGAGCTCCACTTTTGCACTCACATGCTGCAGATCTATGATGTTTCAATAGAGTTTATTAAAGCAATAAGGCACAAGGGGGCATGCATTATTTTGAATAAATCAAGATAGAGTTGTGGAGTGTTGGCCCTTGTTCCTGTGATTTTTTTGTATATTTACAATAATGTACAACCTTAGGTGCCTTATTGCCATGGTTATAAAAACACAAACATAAAACAAGGTTTAATTCATTTATTTTATTCATAAAACAGAATTATTAATACAACTAGTCTTCCATGATGTGATTTAGTCTGAATTCTAAACTGAATATTAATTGCTACGCAATTTGCTTGCTGTAAAAAAGATAAAGTGATCTATTTTTCCCCACTGTACAGTACTTACACAAAGAGGAATTTGTCCTGTACATTTAACCCATCTGTGCAGTGAAACATACACAAACTGAGTGAAGTGCGCACACTTGAGACTTGAGCAATTGAGGTTAGGTGCCTTGCCCAAAGGCACGTCAGCCATAGTACTTAGTGGGACCAGGAATTGAACCTGGGACCACAAGCCTACATTTGCCCATCAGTCACTGGCTCACTGTTTATAATAATCTTTATTTCTTTTAATGGTACATGATTTAAAATAATGTTCCACCACGTTTGCCCATCTTTTTTTTGCTAGTGAGATAGAGCGGTTTGGTCCAGAGCCTTTTGTTTGGTTGTTCCAACGTCTTCATTTAGTCACGTTAGGATGCAGTATGACTGCGGAGATGATTTACTTCAATGGCCAGCTACAGACATAATTTCCTTTGCTTATATTATATTTAAAATCTCACATTGATACGAATGTGCATCGGTTTAGCCAATCAGATTTAAGAATTCGAACTACTTGTTTCATAATGTTAAATCAAGGATCGTGTTCTTATGGAACAGCTCTTTTCATGATGATTGTCCATGTGAATACATCAGTCTGTGCGCTGAATGTAGCTGCCACCATGCTAAAAGCACCTCGGGTTGAATGGACTGCATGATCCTTCCCCAGAGATCTCGGTCAAAGATGGCAGAACAATGTCCAATTCTAAGCACAAGACTTTAGCTACTGACCCCTAGTTGCTAAAACCCACTTCACTCTGCTGCTCTAATGGACTCTGGGTTTATCTTAACCACCAAACAAGGCCAGACCTGACCAGGAGTCTTTGACACTCGCAGCTGAGTGTGACTGATGTATTGAAGTGTGTTCTGAAGTGCAGATACAGGGCAGGGGTTGAAATCAGGGCAAAACGTGTTCATTGGTGGCTGATGTCAAGTGACTAATGGATCTAAAGTTTTAACATTAAATGGTGGGAGTTTGTTTTTAATCTACCACGTTATACCCATTAAAGTATTTAAATGTATTTTGATGGTAATTGCAAACAGTAAGTGCTATACTAAAGGAATTTAATTTTTAGGCATGTATGCAGTATTGAAAAGAGAAGTTCCTTGCATTCCTGCCAGTAAGCTTTTTATAGTGAATGATGGTCTCTACTTATTCTGCTTATAATGACATTCATTCTTGTTTTCATTCTGCTAAAGGCCAGGCTTCAGTCCAGATACTGGTGGCCAAAGTGAAAATCCCCTAAAATAGAATTAAAATAGCATCGGTAATGTGTAATGAACCGTTAACATGGCATGATATAGTTCCTAACCAGTGTCACATAAAGGCCACCTCTGTGTAAAGACATTGTCATATTTACCAGGGAATTTTCTTTGCCTTCCTCCCTTGGCTTTCGAGTAATAAATAGAGTAAAAAATAGTAAGATATACGCAGGTAATAAAGAAAAACCAAGGAGAGAATGGGAAAACCTATAAAGGTTGCGTGCATGCTTTGAGACTAATACTGGATTTCACAGAAGCAGATTTGGCTCCTGGCCCGAGAAGCCTCTTATCTTTTGCCCCCCCCCCCCCCTTCTCCCCTTTTTAAACTGTGACACACACCCTGGTTTGGCAGCCATAGCCCCAGGCCTCCTGCTGTGATATAATGTATTTGTATTGTGAGTGCAGAGCCCCTGGATTACCAAACTGAAAGGAGAGAAGTCTGTGTCCCTGCGCTACCTGGCTTTAGAAAAGCATCCCATCCATGTCTGCTAAGTCCTACTTAAATTTACACCTCTTTTTCGATTTAATTAAAGTGATTATGTACAATCAGCTTTTTTTTACGTTTTAATTTTTTTGTCTGTTATATGTAAATCACCATTGTTTGTCTTAGAGCACCTTCAGTTTATGTAAAAACATTCATTCATTCATTCATTCATTCATTCATTATCTTCTGCTTTGTCCTATATTAGGGTCGCGGGGGTGGGGGTTCCCCATGCCCATCCAGGGGAGAACATTTCGGGCGCTGGGCAGATACACCCAGGACAGGGCGCCAATCTATCGCTGGATACACACTCACACAGACACGCACACATACACACACTATATGGGGCAATTTGGAGAACTCAATTGACTTGAACCATGTTTTTGGACTGTGGGAGGAAACCGGAGAACCCGGAGGAAACCCACGCGGACACGGGGAGAACATGGAAACTCCACCCAGATGGGGATTCAAACCGGGAATCCCTAGCGCTGAGAGGCGAACGTGCTAACCACTAAGCCACCGTGCCGCCCTTATGTAAAAACAAATATATAATATATTTTTTTGAATCTGATGGCCAGTGTGCACATACGTTTTTATTGCATTAATTAAAAAAAAAAAATGCTTCTTTGTTAAAGTAGCAAACTGTGTAGTTTGTGACTCAAATGCAAAAAAAAAAGAGGTAAAACGAATTAAAAGGCTTCCACCAGTTAACATTTCCTCGTTGAGTGTTTTCTATCAGAGTTCAAGCTGCCAATACTTTAGGGAGTTGTAAAAGCAATCTTCTTTCAGATAGGCTTGAGATTGCTTTGGAATGCCACACCTTTCAGCAATTACGAATTGGGTGTGGTGTAGCCTCAGAATAATGAGGTTGCCTGCAGTGGTCACGTAACCGAAAACGGTTTTTACATCATTATCTAGGGAGAGACAGTGAAGTTTTTTTTTCTTTGAATGCATGCGGTGGTATTGTGCCAGTTCTGCATGATCGGGCTGGTTCATAGAAAGACGGTCTTGTTTAGTCTATAGAAAGTCTGTACCGCCATTCTAAACTGTTGGCCTTGGATCGTAGCAGTTTTGCGAGGAATAAAATGAAGCGATTGTGTACACCCGAGGATTCTCATTGCAGTAAAATCAAAGTCTGTCATAAAACTGTCTGAAGGGAATTTATCTATGCACTTTGGCGAAATGCATCAGTACCACATGTTTAGGATAATTTGCAGCAGCAGGATGAATTATGACAGTTGCTGTTAAATGCAATTCTAAACACGTGCCTAAATGCAGTGTAATTAATCTCTTCAGATGGTTTACGGGGCTTCCCTGGTGAATGTTAAAGTATAAGGATTGTTTGGGGTGAGTGTCAGTTTAAAGAGAACAGGGACAGATGCAGGGCAAACGAGAATGACTAATTGAAACAAATGTTGCAGAACAGACACAACGCACGCCAGATGACATCGGATTTATTTTTTTTTACATTACAGCTGTACAATTTTGTCTGCATCACATGTAATGTATTATTACTTATGTTATTTTGGACCCTAATAATGTTAAACCCACTTTTACACTACAAAATTACTAAACTCCTGCCACTATAGATGAAATTCGCATGAATAAGCATAATGTCAAAACTAAGCTTCATTGTAGGTACAGTTGTCTTGTTATTCCACTGAAGTTATACCAGTTAGTTAGCAATAACTCCAACCAGTACATTTGCATTTAAATTTTGCTTTTGTCCAAAGCGACTTGCAAGTATTTCAACTTGATGAGGGGGGTCAGAGTACAGGGTTGGACATGTTGCAGCCCCCTTGGTGCAACAAGAGTTGGGGGCCTTGTGCAAGGGCTCAAAATAACTATTAACTTGTGTGTTTTTAGGAAAAGAAACTCAAGAGTGTTAGTTTATACTGCAGTACGAAGACTACAGTGATTTCATGATTTCTCTAATCCTGTTTCAGCATCTTTTTTTTTCTTAATGTATTATGTTGTATGGCGGTCAAGCATTTGATGTTTTCGAATTAAAATAAAAATGGCATCTGTGAGTGCTATATACATCATACATGAACATCATCACCTGGACCAGTCACTGTACACATGGTTCACTCATGGTTTCTATGTTTTGAGAACTACACTGTAGAAGCTGTACTACACTGTAGAACAATAGGTTCTTGAAACTGAGTGCTAAGAACTAGAGTTGTATCTTGTTCCTGTGGAGTAAACTTGAGATGAGACAATAAATAATTCTGATTGAATGTTTCAATTATATATATATATATATATATATATATATATATATATATATATATATATTGCTATATTAAATTACAAACCTGTTTACTTTGTCCTTGCAAAAAAAAAAAAAAAAAAAAAAAAAAAAAAAAATATATATATATATATATATATATATATACCAATATGTAATTTAGAAGACACATTCTTTTTTTTTTACTTTGATTTTCACAAAATAATTTTATATTTTGTTAATATTTTGCAAAAGCTGACTAACTGAAAGGTGTTTTTTATTACTAATTATAATGTGATTATTTCTATAGACAATTATTGTATTATGTATAATTATTGAAAGGTGTTTTTTATTACTAATTATAATGTGATTATTTCTATAGACAATTATTGTATTATCAGAAACTATAATCCCTTGTGCAAACACATGACTATGAAAAGTTTCCCATAGTGTAAAAGCTCTACTTTTCTAAAAACTATTTCTGACTAGTTATTGTGAGTGTTAACTTGTGTGCTGCTTTGTACATTTATTAAGTGTTGATTAGCAGTTTGGTCAGGAATTCCCTTTGTTTGGGAAATAAAATTTTTATTAGAAGTAATGGTCATGTCCGCTTGAGCTTCATTAATCCCTGGTTTACCTTTTAAAATTGTTAACTTTATCAACATTGCTTTGTATAACGTGGTGTCTTCCGGATGAATGTAAACTATACATATATCTTGTGATTAATAATGTACACAAGTGTTGTAAATTGCTTAAAAACTCCCCTTACATGTGACCACCATAGACGTGTTGCAAACGTAAAAGGGATAGATGAATTGTTGAGTAATACAACAGTGAATTTTGTGGGGTTTAACATAAAGAAGAGTGGTTAGGAAATGGAACCGTTTACTGCAAGGTCAAGGTCCCAGTGACAAGTTTACGAGTTCACTCCAAGCAACCTTTTCCAATAAACATGGCCTAACCAACCCCCCCACCAACACACACCTGGATACGAAATATGCCTTGGTGAAAGCATTTCTGATTGGAGCAGGGGGGTGGTTTCTGTATGTTCTGTATGCTATATTAATTTGAATTAGTGGTGAATAATTTTAATGCTTTATATCTATTTAATAATACAGGATGAAGATTTTAAAGTTCAAATGCACAGCTTTTTGTGGAAATTGTTAAAAGTTTTTAAATCAATTTTAGGTTAGTATTATTGGTCATGTGGTATTTTATTATTTTTTCTTGATCCTATATTTTTTACTAGTTCTTATATATCGATTTTGAAGTTGTTGTATGATTTGTGCAATATCATACAGCTGCTGTTTGCCCTAAATTTCCCTTTGGGATCAATAAAGTTTCTATCTGTGCATTTTTGATACATACAGTATATTTAATAAATGCAAACTATAGACAATTTTAAGGTGATTTACTTGGTTATCTTTGAAGCAATTATTTTTATGTGAACTGTTTATTGAGGAAAGTCTGAACACTGGCAGTAATGCAGTAAACTATATCCGTATATGCCATAAATTGTGTCTCTTTAGTTAACACATGGCGGCACGGTGGCTTAGTGGTTAGCACGTTCGCCTCTCAGCACTACGGTTTCCATGTTCTCCCCGTGTCTGTGTGGGTTTCCTCCCATAGTCCAAAAACATGGGTCAAGTCAATTGAGTTCTCCAAATTACGCCATATAGAGTTTGTTTGAGTGAGTGAGTGTGTGCACAGCGATGGATTGGTGCCCTGTCCTGGGTGTATCTGCCCAGCGCCCGAAATGTTCTCCCCTGGATGGGCATGGGGAACCCCCCGCGACCCTAATATAGGATAAAGCAGAAGATAATGGATGGATGGATAGTTAACACATTCTCAACAAATGAAATGAAAATTGAATTTCTTAAAAAAAACTAAATGTACAAAATAACATTATCACAAATTCAACAGCAACATGGAGAGAGGGTGAACCTGGGTTTCTAATTAGGCTCTGATAGCTTTGTATTTCCAACATTTCTTGCGCCGGCAAAACCATTTTTGTTGCTATAGTATCAAAAGCCAATTACTTTCCTCTACTTTCTCTTCATAAGACCTTTTATATTAATAAAAAAAAAATCTCATGCCTGATCTGATGCGTACTTGTTATTAAGAATCGTTGCTGTCATTAACAGTAATAGACTTTATTTTGTCTTTAAAGACGACCTAAATTATTTAGACCTGTTATTCATGCAAAACTTGATTGTATTTAATAGCTTTACATCTTTAAAGTGGGGCTGTACGAGAATATTGCTGCGTTTGAGAAACCCCACAGAGGGAGAACATGCACAAACCACACAGACAACCACACCTTAAGGCGACTCAATCAGCATAGTTACTGTTTTTTGTGATTCTTAAATCGTGATGTTTAAACTTGTTATAAAACTGCAGTCCTTTGTTCTTCCCCATATTAAAATTGTGCTGACTGACCCAACTTAAAACATGGCTCATACAGCGCTAACCATGGCCTCAAACATTCCTCTATTCTTCTTGTATTTTTTCATCCAACCATTTCCTTTTGGGATAATAAGCACATAGCGCCGCTAGAATGAACATACAGTGGCCATGACAATTCTATTTGCATGTAATCCCCGAACAAACTTTGTTCAGACACTTGACTTCCTTCCTCCAGCTTAAGTTAAATAGGAAATTCAGTAAGATAATGGTTTTGAAGAGCCAACGCCTGTCTCTCAAACCCTCTGATTGACATGCACTGTATTGTACACCCAGGAGGGATTTGATTTCTAAAGTACAGTAGCACAAAAGCTAGAATGGAAAAACAATTGCGTTTTCTAGGTTTTTAGGGCCATGTTTTATTGATTGCTGTGGAGCATTTGAAATAATTTTATTTATTTTTTAATGCACTAAAGTGGGACGCATTACCAAAACCAACCTTGTGAACACACCATCCATGCATGTTTGTAAGTGTGTATGTGATGATGTGAGATTTAAGTCTCTGGCCTGAGTCAGAGCTTATTATACTATCAGGTTACTAGTAGAGAGGAAGGCTGTTTGAGAAACATTCTCCATCTTTAGCTTGCTGAGTTAATCCTTGTTTGTTTCTTCAGTTTCCTCTCGGCTTTTGCAGTTCCTCTGTCTGTTCATGTTTAACTCTGTCCACCTAAAACAGACGTGATGACCGCATGCGTGCATGTTTTTAATATTATGTAAAGTGTTTTTTCTTTTCATGGTAAAGTATGTGTCTAAAACTAATACTGAAAATGATAATGACTGAGTGGATGAATGTAAGCCGGCGGTATGTTCCTCGTGTGAAATGGCATGTTTCATTATCTAAGCCATGAACTTAGGGAAGTGGTTTAAACTTAATGCTGCACTATTACACTAGCATAAGTGCTGAGCAGTGGGGAGTTGGTGTCATTTATTGTGAGTGACAGGTAAAATTAGCTCCCTTTTCTCTCCAGAAAGGCCCACACCCCCCCCATCCTTGAGAAAAACCAAAACTTTAATAAGGCAGGCTGAGCGCCTCCTAATCGCCCACCTCACTATCCACACTCGGCAGCAACATGGGGCGAAACTTTTATAAAGACTGACATTAAGTTAGCTGCTGATTAAATGAGGTAGGGGAAAAGTATAACTGCTTACTTAACACAACCACAGCCCTTAACCAGGCAGACAGACCACACAGTATGAACGTTTCATAGTATGTACTCCTGCTATTTTCTTTCTTCATTTTCTTCTGCAGTAAGGTTTTTTTTAAGGCTTGTTGGAACAATTTTGTCAAGGGTGGGACCCAAGATCTCTGCCTCATTATTGACCAGATCATTATGTCTTTAGCTTAATTTTGAATGAGTCATCTGATGTCTCATGTCACAAATATATGAAAGATTCATGTTAACAAACAGCAAAACAAATACATTTACATTTACATTTAGTCATTTAGCAGACGCATTTATCCAAAGCGACTTACAAATGAGAACACCACAAGTCAGAAGCCATGGAGAAAACCAACTACACTGTAAGTTCATCAAACCTGATTGTTATTCGAATCTGCGCCCCTCCCCCCTTTTTTATTTTTTAAAATTTATTTATTTATTTATTTATTTTTTATTTATTACAAATGAAACTTGATTTTAAGCAGCTTATCATATTAGCTTTTTGAGGTGTTGGGTATATCACATTTGTATACATTGTATTCAGAAAATACATACAAATGGAATATCCCTCTCAAATTATATATGGCTCTTTATTATGGCTGTATTTATAAGTTAAAGTTATGTATTTTTGTATGTTTTTTGCTTGGTTTTAGTTACTTTTAACGAAAGTGGGTAATCTGTGCTAATCTGTAAATTACATTTACATTAGGCCATTCAGCAGAGGCTTTTATCCAGTAAATTATGGATGAAGCAACTGAAGTTATATCAACATGATCTGCCGATCTGATTTCAATTCCTAAATTTTTGAAAAATATATACAGCACGTGGGCGGCACAGTGGCTTAGTGGTTAGCACGTTCGCCTCTCAGCGCTAGGGATTCCCGGTTCGAAGCGATGGATTGGCGCTCTGTCCTGGGTCTATCTGCCCAGCGCCGCGAGATGTTCTCCCCTGGATGGGCATGGGGAACCCCACCGCGACCCTAATAGAGGATAAAGCGGGAGATAATGAATGAATGAATATACAGCACGTGGGCGGCACGGTGGCTTAGTGGTCAGCACGTCCGCCTCTCAGCGCTAGGGATTCCCGGTTCGAATCCCCATCTGGGTGGAGTTTCCATGTTCTCCTCGTGGCCGCGTGGGTTTCCTCCGGGTTCTCCAGTTTCCTCCCAAAGTCCAAAAACATGGAGCAAGGTCAATTGAATTCTCCAAATTGCCCCATATAGAGTGTGTTTGTGTGAGTGTGTGCCCAGCGATGGATTGGCGCTCTGTCCTGGGTCTATCTGCCCAGCGCCCGAGATGTTCTCCCCTGGATGGGCATGGGGAACCCCACCCGACCCTAATAGAGGATAAAGCGGGAGATAATGAATGAATGAATATACAGCACGTGGGTGGCACGGTGGCTTAGTGGTTATCACGTTCGCCTCTCAGCACTAGGGATTCCCGGTTTGAATCCCTATCTGAGTGGAGTTTCCATGTTCTCCCCGTGGCCGCGTGGGTTTCCTCCGGGTTCTCCGGTTTCCTCCCACATTCCAAAAACATGGATCAAGTCAATTGAATTCTCCAAATTTCCCCATATAGAGTGTGTTTGTGTGAGTGAGTGTGTGCCTAGTGATA
Organism: Corydoras sp. C115; assembly: GCA_019802505.1. Classification (NCBI taxonomy): domain Eukaryota; kingdom Metazoa; phylum Chordata; class Actinopteri; order Siluriformes; family Callichthyidae; genus Corydoras; species Corydoras sp. C115. The sequence goes on from JAFMOC010000004.1 coordinate 5,910,799, forward strand.
GATTGGTGTCCTGTCCTGGGATCCCCATATTCAGTCCAAATCTATTGTTACTGTAATGCAAAATGAACCCATCAGTTTCAAAGCATCAAAATTCAGCTTTTTATAGTTGTATTGCATAAGATATTAAAATAGCTTTTTACTATGACATTTCAAATGATTAATGTTCTCTGTACTGTATTTAGCCCTTCAAACTTAAACTATAAGTTCTGTGTTCTGTATAAAGAATGTTTCTGGAACTTGAATCTTTCTGCTAATTTGATTTAGACTGGTGACACAAGCAATCCAGACGTGATGAGAGTAATGGCTTTTAAGGGAAAAGCCTTTGTTTTAACCCTCCCATCATTTTTTCCACATCACTCTGCTCCAGATTTTTCCTATGGACAAAATAGATCCTCATCGATACAGTTCTGAATTATGAAACAACTGCCAGCAATCCAAGCGTGCTGTAGATTGTCATCATTTGGACGAACATCCACCACAAGACCACGGACTAACTCAATATTGCCTGACTGCATGTTTACCTCTCTTATTATAAAGAAACTGTAGTACCATGGTCACGCTTATCTGTTTACCCTCTCCAGTTATCTCATTTAGTTTCATTTTAGTCGATTTTTCCATTGCTTACGATTTGTACAGAATCTCAAAAGTCCAGATTTTAAATATTCAGCATTACTTTATTTTATTTATCATGAATTTTTTTGTCTTTTCATTTTGTATACATTGGAAACTCATGTATACACTTTGGGCTGCTGTTTTTTTAGGAACCACACTAATCTTAGATGTAGTCTGTACATGTGAATGTTATAATTATGGTAACAGTTCTGTGCTTAACGAAGCAGCATCATATGTTTTAACAGTTTGTAAGTTATTCCAGATGAATGGCTTATTGCTTACAAATGCCAGTAGCAAAGACAATTAGACACATGGGAATAAGCCAATAAAAATCCAGCAAAGGCAACATTTAATCCATGTGAGAATTTCAACAACAACTGCATTCATTCATTCATTCATTCATTCATTATCTTCCGCTTTATCCTCTATTAGGGTTGCGGTGGGGTTCCCCAACGTCTCGGGCGCTGGGCAGATACACCCAGGACAGGGCGCCAATCCATTGCTGGGTACACACTCACACACTCAAACACACTCTATATGGGGCAATTTAGAGAACTCAATTGACTTGAACCATGTTTTTGGACTGTGGGAGGAAACCGGAGAACCCGGAGGAAACCCACGCAGACACGGGGAGAACATGGAAACTCCACCCAGATGGGGATTCAAACCAAATCCCTAGCGCTGAGAGGCGAACGTGCTAAACCACCAAGCCACCGCGCCGCCCCAACTGCATTCAAATAGAATTATTTTCATTTGATTATTGAACTTAATTAGTTTTTGTAGGTTAGTGTAGTGGTTGTATCAGTATCAGTGCTCATGGCCGCAATACAACATGACGCTTTTTGATATCTGACTCGAAAGTGTCATGGACTGTATTAGATAATAGTACTTGGACCCAAATGTGGTTGTAATATGTTTACCAATTTTAAAGGCAATACTAAAATGGGTGTATGAAATGGTCATATTAAAGCTGTTAATGTGTCAGGGTTGGGACTTGGAGAGAAACACTGTCTTTTTAATCAGTATTTAGAAACAATCAAGTTCAAGCTATAAACACACCTTGTACTATTAAGGATCTAGGTGGCATGGGTGTATGTGTGTTTTAAGGGGCAGTTACATTGGCAAAGGCCATTATTTGATCTATGTGTACACTAGGCGGAGAGAATGTAGGAGCAGGGAAACTGCAGACGGCCTTTAACAAGTCGGCGGAACGTCCGGAACCCTCCTGCACTTTTTATGGACATGCAGGTGGAACTTTCTGAAAAGAACTAAAGCAGGTTTAAAGCATCTACACTGTATATAAAAATCATTATTGGGAATTTCCTTTTTGTTGGTGTTATATGGTACTAGTGGTATATCTGTACCACGGTACTTGTACTGAAGTGTAAATAGCTCTCTCTCTGTGCATTTGATTCTTATTTCTTGCATGGATTATGACGTGTACACTCTTTCACAAGCTTATGGTGCTAAATGTTTATAGAGGAATTATCCATGTCTCACTATCAGGGTTGTGTGGAGGCCTCATGGCTACACGCCAAAAATGCCCAAAGCAAACAGCTTAATGGCAACAGGGCCTTGTATCAGCACTGGGAGAGACTTAGGTAAACAAGAGTTACGAAGAAGTATTAAATTAGGCCTGTTTTGAGAAGCACTCGCCTTGTTTCAACAACCAATATTAATTAGTTTGAGTCCTAAAGATAATTGTGACTTTCGTACAGCTACATGTACAGCATGTAGATCAGATGTAAGTGTATTCACTGATGGTTGGTTTCATTTGGTTGATGAATGGTTTTGAATGAGGCGGTCAGGGCACTTGGGGAAAAGCCCTCGTGTAAAGACATATATATTGTTCCATTTTTGTGGCACTATTTTTCCATCGCATTTTTTCTTGTGAACAATGTGGATAAAAACAAATTTACAAAACAATTTTGTACTTGTGAAACCTTAGGAAAATGTATTTTCTGTTCAAGGTTGACATTTTTGTATTTTTGTAACAAAAGGATTGGTATCTACACATGTTGCTAAAACCCTAATATATTATAGTGGTAATATATAGAATAGTAGGGTGGCACGGTGGCTTAGTGGTTAGCACGTTCTCCTCTCAGCACTAGGGATTCTCGGTTCGAATCCCAATCTGTGTGGAGTTTCCATGTTCTCCCCGTATCCATGCAGGTTTCCTCCGGGTTCTCCGGTTTCCTCCCACAGTCCAAAAACATGGATCAAGTCAATTGTGTTCTCCGAATTTCCCCATATAGAGTGTGTCTGTGTGTGTGAGTGTGTGCCCAGCGATGGATTGGCGCCCTGTCCTGGGTGTATCTGCCCAGCCCCCGAAACTTCTCCCCTGGATGGGCATGGGGAACCCCCGCGACCCTAATAGAGGATAAAGCGGAAGATAATGGATGGATGGATATATAGAATAGGGGCAGTTGTAGGCTTGCGGTTACGGAACCAGCCCTTTAACCTTAAGGTCCATGGTCCGGGTACTATGGATGACACGAAAGTGCCGTTGGGCAGGGCACCAAACCCCAATTGCTTACCGGGCGCCATGTTTATCTATTTTAAAGGCCCGTTAATTCACTAACCTTTTTCAGACGTCTCAAAACACATCTCGTCTACAAGCACCTGCTATGAAAAAAAATCAAGAAGCCAGATTGGATAATGGTCAGCTTTGATTTATACTACATTGTAGCTGTTTTTTTTCTTACCACTGACTTGTGTTCGCTCATTTGTACGTCGCTTTATATAAAAGCATCTGCTAAATGACTAAATGTAAATGTGTTGTAGTAAAGCAGTACCCAGATGGAAACCCAACATCCAGTTTGTATGGATAGTGGGATTCATTACATAACGTGAAGGTGATAAATTTTGCCCACTGTGCTTACACACAGGAATCTGTCCTCTGTATTTAAACATTTGCGAAACACACACTGGTCATGTGGGCACAGGTACCCAACACGGTGGGCAGCCCTGTACATGGTGCCAACACAGTCATGTTTTTTGGACAATTAAAATTTTCCAATTTTGTGGGAACCATTTGGGGCAGCGCCTTTTATGTTCCAGAATGACTGCCCCCATGTGTAAAGGCATGTTTTGCAAAGTTTGGTGTGAATTAATTTGATTGGCCCCAAGAGTCCTGACATCAACCAATAGAACTAGTTGGTGCTAAGATCTAGAATTAGGATTATGAGTTAGTACAGGGGTGCTCAATACGTTGAAGTGGTGTCTGGTCGATCGCGATGGAGGTTTGAAAAAAAAATCATGTATCAGCGCAGTATCGGAAACGCTTATACAGACGCGCACACGCATTTTCACACACAATGTGATTCATTCTGAATCGCGATCTCTGCGAGCGAGCGGTCTGCCTCGAGACTCATCTACATTAGATAGTTTCTGTTTGTGTTTTTGCACTTTATTTGACTGACAAGACGAGTGAAGGACTTCGCTCCAAAATAACTAAAATATCACTTTCATTTAGAGTGGGAGGAGTAATATTTTTTTGCAATGTCAAACTGAAAAAATGCCTTTGCTTGATTTGCCAAGTAGCCATTGCACTTCCGTTGTGTTTGGGTGTGCTAAAACCAAGTTTTCGTCATGCTATTAGCTGCAATTTCTGTGAAAATGGCTGAAGCTGTCTTTTCTATGCTGATTCAATAATACTAACATCCATCCATCCATCCATCCATTATCTTCCGCTTTATCCTCTATTAGGGTTGTGTGTGTGTGTGTGTGGGGGGGGGTTCCCCATGCCCATCCAGGGGAGAGCGTCTCAGGCGCAGGGCAGATACACCCAGGACAGGGGGGAAATCCATCACTGTGCGCACACTCACACACACACTCTATATGGGGCAATTTGGAGAATTCAATCGACTTGATCCAGGTTTTTGGACTGTGGGAGAGAACCGGAGAACCTGGAGGAAACCCACGCGGCCACGGGGAGAACATGGAAACTCCAACCAGATTGGGAATCCCTAGCGCTGAGAGGAGAACGTGCCAACCACTAAGCCAACGTGCCCTCCAATACTAACATGATGTGTGTAAACAGGTCTCAATATAAAAGCCTAAAAAAAATTATTAACCCTGGTAGATCTCGATGACCTATCCAATGGAAAAGTAGATCTCGGGCCAGAAAAGTGTGGGCACCCCTGAGTTAGTACATCCCAATCATCAGTGCCTGACTTCACTTTTTGTGAATGAGAGTGAAGGCTGTTCTAGCTGATGGGTGTTGGTGCTAGCGGTGGTGGCGGCTGTTGGTATATTTCATAAAAGCTCAAGCACGTGTATTGTGCTCCAATACTTTGTTTTTCTATATGGTGTAAGAACTTAAACCAAATAGCTACAAAAGGAACCTACATGCACTAACTCTCCTGATTAAAACCTGATGCTGTTTTAGGAAGCATTAAAGTGATAACATGAGGTTACAGTTCTAAAGTTTGAGTACTGCAGTGTACTACGGGTTGGTGATGTTTTATGTAGCTTACAAGTGGCCATTTCACATTTCGACGACATGTAGTTTTTAAAAAGTGATTGACAGTCAAATGCTTTTGAAATCTTAATATTAAGTACGGCACGGTGGCTTAGTGGTTAGCACGTTCGCCTCTCAGCACTAGGGATTCCCGGTTCGAATCCCCATCTGGGTGGAGTTTCCATGTTCTCCCCATGTCTGCGTGGGTTTCCTCCGGGTTCTCCGGTTTCCTCCCACAGTCCAAAAACATGGATCAAGTCAATTGAATTCTCAAAAATTGCCCCATATAGAGTGTGTCTGTGTGAGTGAGTGTGTGCCCAGCGATGGATTGGCGCCCTTTCCTGGGTGTATCTGCGCAGCGCCCGAGACGTTCTACCCTGGATGGGCATGGGGAACCCCACCGCGACCCTGATAGAGGATAAAGTGGAAGATAATGAATGAATGAATGAATATTAAGTACATTTAAATTTGCCTTGTGTCTTGCTGATTCAACATCAAAACACCAGAACAGACCAGATGCAGATTAGATTTCATTTCAGTATAACTTGGCCCATGTTTGTCCCTCTTGGCATACATTGTCTGGATTTGGTTTTTGGAAATCCTGACATCTTTAATGACATCAAATCTACTGATCGTTCAACAGCATGTAAACACACTGTGAAGCATTTAGTAATCATTTCAGAAACGTTAGGTTGGAATATACCCGGTTCGAATCCCCATCTGGGTGGAGTTTCCATGTTCTCCCCGTGTCTGCGTTGGTTTCCTCCGGGTTCTCCGGTTTCCTCCCACAGTCCAAAAACATGGATCAAGTCAATTGAGTTCTCCAAATTGCCCCATATAGAGTGTGTTTGTCTGTGTGAGTGAGTGTGTGCCCAGTGATAGATTGGCGCCCTGTCCTGGGTGTATCTGCCCAGCGCCCGAAACGTTCTCCCCTGGATGGGCATGATGAACCCTCCGCGACCCTAATAGAGGATAAAGCGGAAGATAATGGATGGATGGAAGGTTGGAATATAAAGGCTGTCCTGGCATTATTTGCCTCAAAAATCAAGAAACAATATTCCTGTTTGTTTTCCATCAAATGTTTTAATTTTGATGACTGTAGTGTTTAACTAGACTCCACTGTCACTGGCTGCTGGGATCATAATTTTCCCCTCCCCCTCCCAACAGGGTACGTGTACAGCAGGGGTGCTTAATACGTTGATCGTGTCAGGTAGATCGGGATGGATGTTTTGAAAAAAAAAATCACGTAACAGCGCTTTTTTTCAGCACAGTATCGGAAGCGCTTATCTACGCGCATTTTCACATACAATGTGATTCATTCTGAATTGCGATCTCTATCGCTGTGTAAGCGAGCAGTCTGCCCCCCCCCCGTCTCTCTCGCTGTTCCAAAAACCGTCTTTTCTATGCTGATTCGACAATACTAACATCCAGCTATCCATCCATTATCTTCCGCTTTATCCTTTACTAGGGTCGCTGTGGGGTTCCCCATGCCCATCCAGGGGAGAACGTCTCAGGCGCTGGGCAGATACACCCACACAGTGATAGGGGCAATCTATCACTGGGCACACACACACACACATACACTCTATATGGGGCAATTTGGAGAATTCAATCGAATTGATCCATGTTTTTGGACTTGGGAGAGAACCGGAGAACCCGGAGGAAACTCACGTGGACACGGGGAGAACATGGAAGCTCCACCCAGATTGTGATTCAAACCGGGAATCCCTAGTGCTGAGAGGAGAACATACTAACCACTAAGCCAACGTGCCCCCCCCAATACTAACATGATGTGTGTAAACAGGTTTCAATATAAAAGCCTAAAAAAATAATTAACCCTGGTAGATTTCGCTGACCTGTCCAATGGAAAAGTAGATCTCGGGCCAGAAAAGTGTGGGCACCCCTGCTGTACAGTGTGCTTCATGTCTAAAAGGGCATATAATTCTCCAAACATCCTTTTTTAAATATCTGACAACAGTATTAGATTCTCTAACAGATTTAATACATTAAACATGATTGGCAGGCTGTTGATACAACTAAGCAAGTTTAGATGTTTTTTTCTGTATTCGTTTTATTCCACATGACAGAACGAGATCAACATGCACAAGAGTTTCATACCTAGTTTTTAAAGGTCTGTCTAATGTCAGAGATGAGCACTGATTTGCAAAAGTCATCTGTTCCACCCTGCACATGCTGCTGCTTGGCAGGTCATGGCATGTGATGGGAGTGGACCTCGTCCCCAGAACAGATTATCACTCTGGCCCTGCCTGTCTGGAGATAAGACTGCTCTGCAAAATCCCCCTCCTTCTTTGTCTCTTCCTTTTGCACTCATTTGTCTCCCCTATCCTTTACCCCCCCCCCCCCCCCGCCCAAACCCCCCTTAACTATTTGGCTTTAAGAGCTTTGTGTCTTGTCATCACAGAGTGATTGTATTCCAATATATGTTTTATTATTTACTAAACAACAAGTTAGCCATTTACCGATCCAGCTCTAATCCTAGTCTTTGGTTAGTTAGTTAGTTAGTTAGTTAGTTAGTTATATCCCCACCACTGCTTGGTAACGATGCTCTGTGATTATAAAACTAATAATGCAACAGCCTTCTCCGGTGTATCAACCGTTTTTTTTTTTGCCTCTTGGAAAGTGTAAAAGGCCATTCAGCAACGGGCAGCCCAAACAAAAATACAGACGAGGATAACTTTGCAAAATAGAGGGAAGAATGTTTGTATAGTGATATCAAAAGATTAACTAATCTTCCTTAAGAAAAATGGCTACATGAATAAAGCCTTTGGCTTCACAGGAATTCTTGACATTCTGTTCTCCATTAAGGTCTATTTATCTACTAAAGAAAATATTATGAAGAGTGATCATTCATGAAAGGACCTGGTGGAAGTGTTCCAAATCGCCTCTGCTCATTTTAGGACTTCTAATGTCACCCGTTCCCTCATCGTGTCCTGTTCCGTGTTTCATGTCATGCATCCTGTTTTCTTGTTTTCTTGTCTCTTTAAGTCATCTCTTGTTCTTGTCCTTATCTCCTCTTGTACTGTTCTCTGTATACACTCAACATTTTCCTACATGTATTTTTATTTCCCTTATCTGCTCTTGTCAGGCGATGTGTCCTCTTGTCCTCTCCAGTCTCGTCTTTACTGTTATGTCCTTATCGACTTAGCTTTTTCCTATTTTCCATTTTGTCCTTGTTAAATAGTTCTTACTTGGTGTATTTTTGTCCATTTTTCTCCTCTGTTGACCTCTCGCTTACCTCTACACTGTGTGTCTGACCCCTGGACTCGGAGACTTCGGAGCCCTTCCCAGTAATGAGATCATTACCACCAGTTAATTAAATGTGATGTTTCTTCTCAAAAGTTTTCCTGTATTGGCATTGTGTCCCTACAATCAGTGCCCTTGTAAACCTCACTGGATAAAAGGGGGAGACAGACTGAGGAGAGAGTCCATTGTCCTCCTCCTGAGAATATATTCATCCCTAACTATTTAAAAAACTTTTCAATGAATTCATTGTTCAATGTTTTAATCAAGAAAGTTGGGATTCTGTGATTTGGTGCGTATATTCTATATCGTCTACATTTTATTTCTATTAACGAGTTTACAGATTTAAATGGTGTGTGTATTAATTAAACAAAGCAAAGAAAAAAAGGATCTTTTTGTGACCTGTCTTTCTTTGTGATGTAAAACACTCCTTCTCCATAATTTTTGTTTCAATGGTGGCCCAATTTCCACCAGTACCCAGTTGACAAGCAGTACGTTACCTTGGGCCTTGTCTGATCTAGTATAAATATCATATATTTTTGACATTTTGATCTGCAGTTACTCGCAAGACATTTACATCGGGTGTCCTTTCTTATTTATCCAGACTTGGGATGGGCACTTGTAATGTTAAATGCTGGACAAACTGCTCACCCAATAAGGTTTAAGGACCGGAACTACCGGTACACTGATCATCTTTTTGCATTTGCACCTGGCAATAAGAGGGATAAATTAAGCAGCAAACAAACATTTTGTCCCTTAAGTTCATGTGCATGATACACCCAGGACAGGGCACCAATCTATTGCTGGGCACACACTCACTCACTCACTCACACCCACACACTCTATATGGGGCAATTTGGAGAATTCAATTCACTCGATCCATGTTCTTGGACTGTGGGAGGAAAGCGGAGAACCCGGAGGAAACCCACACGGACACAGAGAGAACATGGAAACTCCACCCAGATTGGGATTCGAATCGGGAATCCCTAGTGCTGAGAGGAGAACATGCTAATCACTAAGCCACAGTGCCACCCCAATCATCCTAATAATATTATTATTTGTTTTCATTAAGTTTTACGCAATGTTGTCCCAAATGCTTAAATAATGAAAAAAAATTAGATGCTGAATGAAAGAAAAAACATTTATTAATTATGAGTTTAATAGTGTTGTACTTTTTGAGCTGTCCAGTAACACAATACAGACAACCTAAACAAAAACACTCCAGTGGTTTTAAAACGGCAGATTCAGTCCACACAGCCCCATTTCCTTATACCCGAGGAGAGGTTTCCGTTTTATCTGTGCCCTTGGATAACAGTTTGGAATGTTTAACAGACTCCTGGACATTATCGGATTTGTGTGTGCAAACTCTGACTTACATTTAAATCCCAGACGATTAAAGTCTGTTATCAGTGGGTCTGGTGCCGTGTATCTATAAGGTTGGGAGGGGAGCTGGCTTGATGTGAAGACCCCAGTCTTTTTTAAGTGTTTAACGGCATCAACTTATTTCTCACACATGCCTGTTAATTGTGGAATCTGTAAAGTTTAACTGAGCTCTTCATTCAACTGCAAACATTTCAATTGTTATAAGGACTAAACTAGGAAGCACCATGAAGCTAAGAACTGAATCACCAATGAAGGGAATTGTTATATCCTATATATATATATATATATATATATATATATATATATATATATATATATATATATATATATATATATATATTCATTCATTATCTCCCGCTTTATCCTCTATTAGGGTCACGGTGGGGTTCCCCATGCCCATCCAGGGGAGAATGTCTCAAGCGCTGGGCAGATACACCCAGGACAGGGCGCCAATCCATCGCTGGGCACACACTCACTCACACAGACACACTCTATATGGGGCAATTTTGAGAATTCAATTGACTTGATCCATGTTTTTGGACTGTGGGAGGAAACCGGAGAACCCGGAGGAAACCCACGCAGACACGGGGAGAACATGGAAACTCCACCCAGATGATGATTCGAACCGGGCATCCCTAGCGCTGAGAGGCGAACGTGCTAACCACTAAGCCACCGTGCCATATATATATATATATATATATATATATATATATATATATATATATATATAGTAGCATGTTAGGTCGCACATGGGTGCGCATGGGATGCACACGGCTTGGTAGGTTGCCCTGCCAATGGGAAGTTGCCCCATGGATTTCCCAGGATGCACTGCGGGGTGCGTGTATATAAGGGAGGGGGTTCGCGTGTCTGCGTTGTTGGAGTTCTATTTGGTTACGTACATGTTAATAAACCTAGTTAGTTAAGAATGGCATCTCGACTCCGCGTAAGTTCTTTGTTCATGTCACAATATATATATATATATATATATATATATATATATATATATATATATATATATATATATATATATATATATATATATATAAGCACATGCCGACGTTTAAAAAAAATACATTGCACCGAAACACGTCATACATGTGTATATAGATTACTGCTGCTAAATCTAAATAGTAATATTGCTGTAATCTATACAAAATTTACTGTTATGTAAAAATTTGCACAAACACTCTACTATTTAACTTAGATTTAAACTGTTATATTGTTTAATTTTGAACAGGTTGTTAAAAAGGGGACGAGCGAAGTAAGAATGTTATTGAACACTGAAGCACCCTTGTGTTTACCTTGTGTACATAACAATAATATTTAGAATTTTTGAATTCATACATAAATCAGTTATGATGCCAAGAAGAGAAAAAGTTCATCAGGACTTCATCTGTTATGCTGTCTGCTTTTATGCCACCATTGAAACCAACTCATTACATCATCACACAGCCATGCTGTCCTTCATGGGCTCTCGAAGGTACTCTATGCAGTTATGAAAATTGGAAAAAAAGAAGTAATCTCTTGCTGTCTCTGTAAACCACAGCATGCATGTCATTTAGTTTTTCAAAGACTATCATTTCCTCTCTTTTCTCTGGGAACTTCCCAATGTGGGCAGAGCTTTTGAAAATGCTCCAGCTAATGCTATTAAAGGAATATCATAATTCAGTTCATCTTTTTGTTTCACTAAAGAGGCCCTACTGTAGTAAAATCCATCCTCCCAAATATGCATTGTGGGAACATCTGGTGGAAATGCTGTAATGAACAATACATTAAATGCTGGGCATACATTCTTGCCCTTCTATAAAAAAAAAAGAAATTGAAAAGCGACCGGATCGCCTGCAGTTAGTGGTGGAAGCGTAAATCTTTAAGTTCAGACAGTAAAGAGTTTTCATCTTTGTATTTTAGTTTCCAGGAGTCACGTTAGTGGGGGAAAAAGTTAATGTCAAACTATAGTGATCTAACAGTCACATAGTGTGGAGGTGTTTATAGTAAACCGAGCACGTTTTAAAAATTCCCTTTCTAACTTTTGTTTCTGAACTGTAAATGAAACGTTTACAATTGAATACAGTCACAGAATACAGGCACCCTACATACAGTTTTTACAATACAGTTTTATTCAGCCTAGTCATATACAGTGGCATTTAAGATGCTTTTTGTTTTTATACAAATATATATTGTGTGTTTAATATTTGCACATTTATTAATGTTTTAAAGATAATTTTTATTTAATATAAATTTAATATAATTAAATAACAATGATTATTTAGGGAAGATGGAGCATCAGCTAATTTCATTCAATTAATATATATATATATATATATATATATATATATATATATATATATATATATATATATATATATATATATATATATATATATATATATATATATACACACACACACACACACATATATATATATATATATATATATATATATATATATATATATATATATATCCATCCATCCATCCATCCATCCATTATCTTCCACTTTATCCTCTACTAGAGTTGCGGGGGGTTCCCCATGCCCTTCCAGGGGAGAAAGTCTCGGGCGCTGGGCAGATACACCCAGGACATGGCGCCAATCTATCACTGGGCCCACACTCACACACACAAACACACTCTATATGGGGCATTTTGGGATTCAAACTGGGAATCCCTAGCGCTGAGAGGCGAATGTGCTAACCACTAAGCCACAGTGCCGCCCTATATACATACAAATATACAAATATTTATATATTTATATAATTAATTAATTAATTAATTTATTTATTTATTTATTTTTGCCATTGTCTCTTTGACTGATTTTTTTTTTCAGGCCTGATTCACTTTTGTAATAAAAGCTGTATAAATGAAACTACTTGAACTTCTCTGGCTTCTCTGGTTTTTGGTAGGTAAATAAGCAATAATCATTTTAGATTAGATTGGTAAAACAAAGCAGGCCTGTAAATTAAACTAGTAATTAATTTTATTACGATGGAGTGAAAGGACCAAACCTGATACGGTTGACAAAATAGGATTTATTGGAACATTTGATGTGGATCTAAGACTTAATAGATGCTGACAAGATGGGTCTGGCCAAAGTTTGATGTTGGCAGTGTACACATAGCTGTGAATATCAGCTGCTCGTGTGTTATTGGTAAAACCTCAAATAGAAGCTCATTCCGTTAAAAAACGACTCATGTCCTCGAGGATACTTTCTTTAAGGGCAAACATCTTTTCATTCCCCGCCTAAAATTACAACCGCTTTTTAAAGCCGAAGATGAAAAGGATTGGGTTAGGTGTGGCCACCTCTGCCTGAGCTGAGTCTTTGTCTTATTGTCGAAAGGCCGCTGAAAAGTGCAGCGTATACGGCACTCAGGCAGCAGGTTAAGGTCTCTCTCTCATCTGTAAAGCGTGCCCTCGGGTCATTCTGCCTGACTGGCAGCAGTACACTCACACAAGCTCCCTCTCGTGAGCACAGGTAATAATAGCGAGCAGTCAGACAGTGATTAGGCTGCAGAAATGCGCTCTAAATTACAGGACGCAGCACTGCAGGCAGCCATGACTGGCTCTTTTTTTATTTACTCCTGCTGGAGACTGTCTCTAAGTGACCCAAACAGCCCTCCACCACCTGCTATTACACTCCTACTAATTACATTGATCCAGTTAATACCCTTCTTTGGTTCAACTCAGAAAGGAGGGAAAAACAAGTAGTAGCTTTTAGTTTTAGACATGCTTGTTTTTCTGCTTTATTGTGGCCTTTAATAAAGAGCAAAAAATGGTCTTTCTGGACGGCATGGTGGCTTAGTGGTTAGCACATTCTCAGCCTCTCAGCCTCAGCACTAGGGTTTCCTGGTTGGAATCCCAATCTGTAGAGTTTCCATGTTCTCCCCGTTTCCATGTGGGTTTCCTCCGGGTTCTCCGGTTTCCTCCCACAGTTCAAAAACATGGATCAAGGTCAATGGAATTCTCCAAATTGCCCCATCTAGAGTGTGTTTGTCTGTGTGAGTTAGTGTCTGCCCACCGATGGATTGGCGCCCTGTCCTGGTGCCAGTGTCCGAAATGTTCTCCACTGGATGGGCACTTTTTTATTTACTCCTGCTGGAGACTGTCTCTAAGTGACCCAAACAGCCCTCCACCACCTGCTATTACACCCCTACTAATTACGTTGGGGTGTAAAACAAGGGAAAAACAAGTAGTAGCTTTTAGTTTTAGACATGCTTGTTTTTCTACTTTATTGTGGCCTTTAATAAACAGCAAAAAATGGTCTTTCTGGACGGCATGGTGGTTTAGTGGTTAGCACGTTCGCCTCTCAGCACTAGGGATTCCTGGTTGGAATCCCAATCTGCGTAGAGTTTCCATGTTCTCCCCGTGTCCATGTGGGTTTCCTCCGGGTTCTCCGGTTTCCTCCCACAGTCCAAAAACATGGATCAAGTTCAATGGAATTCTCCAAATTGCCCCATCTAGAGTGTGTTTGTCTGTGTGAGTGAGTGTCTGCCCAGTGATGGATTGGTGCCCTGTCCTGGGTGTATCTGCCCAGTGCCCGAAACGTTCTCCACGTCTCTTTTTTTATTTACTCCTGCTGGAGACTGTGTGACCCAAACGGCCCTCCACCACCTGCTATTACACCCCTACTAATTACATTGATCCAGTTAATACCCTTCTTTGGTTCAACTCAGAAAGGAGGGAAAAACAAGTAGTAGCTTTTAGTTTTAGACATGCTTGTTTTTCTGCTTTATTGTGGCCTTTAATAAAGAGCAAAAAATGGTCTTTCTGGACGGCATGGTGGCTTAGTGGTTAGCACGTTCGCCTCTCAGCACTAGGGATTCCTGGTTGGAATCCCAATCTGTAGAGTTTCCATGTTCTCCCCGTATCCATGTGGGTTTCCTCCGGGTTCTCCGGTTTCCTCCCACAGTCCAAAAACATGGATCAAGGTCAATGGAATTCTCCAAATTGCCCCATCTAGAGTGTGTTTGTGAGAGTGAGTGTCTGCCCAGCGATGGATTGATGCCCTTTCCTGGGTGTATCTGCCCAGTACCTGAAACGTTCTCCCCTGGATGGGCTCTTTTTTTTATTTACTCCTGCTGGGGACTGTCTCTAAGTGACCCAAACAGCCCTCCACCACCTGCTATTACACCCCTACTAATTACATTGGGGTGTAAAACAAGGGAAAAAAAGTAGTAGCTTTTAGTTTTAGACATGCTTGTTTTTCTACTTTATTGTGGCCTTTAATAAACAGCAAAAAATGGTCTTTCTGGACAGCATGGTGGCTTAGTGGTTAGCACGTTCTCAGCCTCTCAGCCTCAGCACTAGGGTTTCCTGGTTGGAATCCCAATCTGTAGAGTTTCCATGTTCTCCCCGTTTCCATGTGGGTTTCCTCCGGGTTCTCCGGTTTCCTCCCACAGTTCAAAAACATGGATCAAGGTCAATGGAATTCTCCAAATTGCCCCATCTAGAGTGTGTTTGTCTGTGTGAGTGAGTGTCTGCCCAGCGATGGATTGGCGCCCTGTCCTGGGTGTATCTGCCCAGTGTCCGAAATGTTCTCCACTGGATGGTCTCTTTTTTTATTTACTCCTGCTGGAGACTGTCTCTAAGTGACCCAAACGGCCCTCCACCACCTGCTATTACACTCCTACTAATTACATTGATCCAGTTAATACCCTTCTTTGGTTCAACTCAGAAAGGAGGGAAAAACAAGTAGTAGCTTTTAGTTTTAGACATGCTTGTTTTTCTACTTCATTGTGGCCTTTAATAAACAGCAAAAAATGGTCTTTCTGGACGGCATGGTGGCTTAGTGGTTAGCACGTTCTCAGCCTCTCAGCACTAGGGATTCCTGGTTGGAATCCCAATCTGTAGAGTTTCCATGTTCTCCCCGTGTGCATGTGGGTTTCCTCCGGGTTCTCCGGTTTGCTCCCACAGTTCAAAAACATGGATCAAGGTCAATGGAATTCTCCAAATTGCCCCATCTAGAGTGTGTTTGTCTGTGTGAGTGAGTGTCTGCCCAGTGATGGATTGGCGCCCTGTCCTGGGTGTATCTGCCCAGTGCCCGAAACGTTCTCCACGTCTCTTTTTTTATTTACTCCTGCTGGAGACTGTGTGACCCAAACGGCCCTCCACCACCTGCTATTACACCCCTACTAATTACATTGATCCAGTTAATATCCTTCTTTGGTTCAACTCAGAAAGGAGGGAAAAACAAGTAGTAGCTTTTAGTTTTAGACATGCTTGTTTTTCTGCTTTATTGTGGCCTTTAATAAAGAGCAAAAAATGGTCTTTCTGGACGGCATGGTAGCTTAGTGGTTAGCACGTTCGCCTCTCAGCCTCAGCACTAGGGATTCCCGGTTGGAATCCAAATCTGTAGAGTTTCCATGTTCTCTCCGTGTGCATGTGGGTTTCCTCCGGGTTCTCCGGTTTGCTCCCACAGTTCAAAAACATGGATCAAGGTCAATGGAATTCTCCAAATTGCCCCATCTAGAGTGTGTTTGTCTGTGTGAGTGAGTGTCTGCCCAGCGATGGATTGGCGCCCTGTCCTGGGTGTATCTGCCCAGTACCTGAAACGTTCTCCCCTGGATGGGCTCTTTTTTTTATTAACTCCTGCTGGAGACTGTCTCTAAGTGACCCAAACAGCCCTCCACCACCTGCTATTACACCCCTACTAATTACATTGGGGTGTAAAACAAGGGAAAAACAAGTAGTAGCTTTTAGTTTTAGACATGCTTGTTTTTCTGCTTTATTGTGACCTTTAATAAAGAGCAAAAAATGGTCTTTCTGGACGGCATGGTGGCTTAGTGGTTAGCACGTTCTCAGCCTCTCAGCCTCAGCACTAGGGATTCCCGGTTCGAGTCCTAATCTGTAGAGTTTCCATGTTCTCCCCGTATCCATGTGGGTTTCCTCCGGGTTCTCCGGTTTCCTCCCACAGTCCAAAAACATGGATCAAGGTCAATTGAGTTCTCCAAATTACCCCATATAGAGTGTGTTTGTCTGTGTGAGTGAGTGTCTGCCCAGCGATGGATTGGTGCCCTGTCCTGGGTGTATCTGCCCAGTGTCCAAAATGTTCTCCACTGGATGGGCACTTTTTTTATTTACTCCTGCTGGAGACTGTCTCTAAGTGACCCAAACAGCCCTCCACCACCTGCTATTACACTCCTACTAATTACATTGATCCAGTTAATACCCTTCTTTGGTTCAACTCAGAAAAGATGGAAAAACAAGTAGTAGCTTTTAGTTTTAGACTTTATCTAGTTTTAGACTGTTTTTCTACTTTATCTTTTACTTTGCCTTTTTTACTTTTTTACTTTGCCTTTAATAAAGAGCAAAAATGGTCTTTGGTTGACTGATCTGAACAATCTGAACAATGTAGGGTGGTGCTTTTACCTGTATGTCTGTAGTCTCAGTGTTGGACATAATGAAAAACCCCAGTGATGCACCTTTTAAGAAAAGGCAATTAGAGATGAGGAGAATAAGAGATGGTATTTATGTTGGCAGTGCTTGGGCCATGTGTGACTTTAATCTTAAATACTAAAGTCAAAACAGTGTTGTGTCTATTTCAATAAGTCTGAACTGTGACTGCTGAAAATAACGAGGTTGCTTATTATGGTTTAAGGTAACACACATGCAATGCCAGTCTGAAGCTTTCGAGTTATTGGCTGGTGGAGATCTGTCTGAAGCAGTTGGACCAACACTGACTGGGGTGTGGGTCAGTGGTTCAGATGCTGGGCTTTCAATCAGAAGGTGGTGGGTTTAAATCCCAGGTCCACTGAAGTTACCAATGTGGGTCCTTGAGCAAGACTCTTAACCCTCATTGGTCCACGGTGGATTTATCATCCCCTTGTTCCGAACCCAATCATGTTGGGATACTTGTAAGTCGCTTCGGGTAAAAGCGTCTGCTAAATGAGTACATGTATGTATCATATCTGCTTCCTAGTAAAATATTCCTTTGTTGCCCATGTGTCATTGATATTCATTCATACCTTCACAGCATCAAAGTGAGCTCAATATAATTATGTATATCTGTCAAAAATGTAATCAGGTCGTTACTGTCTTTGCTGCCCTCTGATATGTTCAGTATGCAGAGATTTACTCTTTATTTACGGCTCTCCAGATCGTCGAATCGGTCCACGAGAGTACGGTATTGGGTTTGAAGCAAATTAATAGTAGACTCCTACTACCTGCTCCTCTTGACTACCAACAAACATTCAAAGTTGTCTCCAGCCGGAGGTGAGGTGATTTTGGAACACGTTTAATGTTGATTGTAGTGAGTCTAGCGAAGCTTATATTGGTTTAGTAGATTATTGTATCAGAAATAAGATATCCTCCTTAAGCTTTGATCTTTATTTTGCAAACTTCGCAGTTAGCTGATCAATGGTTATAAAAATGCCACTTATGGTTTCTTCGGACGCAGCAGTGCTAGCTAACTTTCCTGCAGCCCTCGTGGCCGGGGTTTGCACTTTATCCTGTGATTCAATAGGTCTGCAATATAAGAATGTTCACTAATGTCTGTCAGCAGAAACCAGTACCAACGACATAAGCACAATCCAAAGCTGCTCTATGCCTAAAATTTACAATCTAGCAATCTATATATTTTGTACATATTTTATTTTCAGGCTGGCACGATGGCTTAGTGGTTAGCACTAAAAATTCCTGGTTCGAATCCCAATCTGGGTGGAGTTTCCATGTTCTCCCCATGTCCGTGTGGGTTTCCTCTGGATTCTCTGGTTTCCTCCCACAGTCCAAAAACATGGATCAAGTCATTTGAATTCTCCAAATTACCCCATATAGAGTGTGTATGTGTGAGTGAGTGTGTGCCCAGCAATGAATTGGCGCCCTGTCCTGGATGTATTTGCCCAGCGCCCGAAACGTTCTCCCCTGGATGGGCATGGGGAACCCTCCTCCCTCCCCGCGACCCTAGTAGAGTATAAAGCTGAAGATAATGAATGGATGGATTTTATTTTCTACGATATTTCTCTTAGTCTGCTTTTAATATGACCCAGTAGGAATTATCTTTCAGAATAGTTGTGTGATACAGAACTTTTTGTGCTTAATGTTATTCCTCCTACGGTTTGAGCAAGCTCCTGATTATTTCAGGAGTTAGAATTATGTTCTTACCATATGAAACACAAGTCCATATTTTCTAGTCTACCACTGGATAGTATGCAAGATACAGGCTTTGATATCAAAGAATAGAGTGCTGGAGAGTAGTGGTACAACCTGTAATTTTCCCTTCACTCTAGGTTTAAATGTAGCTCTCCTAGTACCTCATTTAATGAGGAAAAAAATGAAGTGAAGGCAGGGTGTGTCGTTTGCCCAATATTATGGCTGGGAAAGATTACAGGGTTTGGGGTGTATAGGATACAAAGGGAGACAAAGTCAGAGACATACAGGCAGTTAAATAGAGACTGTATAATGGTCCAGTTTTAGTGACTGGTTAGTAATCCTCTAAATAAACAATAGGCTCTATGTTTTACATTAAGTTGGTTTCACGACAAAAAAAAACGCCATATGATCAGAGCTTTTCCAGCCAAGTAGTTTTCAGTTTGACAACAATGGTTCCTCAAACTGCACAACAATGGCCACATTCACCAGTAAGAACTTGACCTTTTTAATTGAACTGCTGTTATACAGTTGTTTTTTTTCGTATGCCATTGCGTCATATTGTCAGTCCAGTGGTGCTTCGTTGAACTGAACCGAAATGAAGTGAATAGAAAATGCTAGAGGGACTTCCCCTGAAAACACCCTCACACAATGAGTTTAGATAATAGCAGGCTTACAACACCTTATCTTCAGAACTTTTTGACGCCTCTGTGTCTCCCAGTCCCTGTTTTGATGAGCTCACTCACACTTAGGTGACAATAGTGTATATACTGCTTACTTTAATGTACAAACGCATACCAGCCTGACTCATGGAAGATAATTTGAAGGTGGATTTCAGGACCTTAAATCTATGAGCACTCAGAGAATTATAACGTGTGAGCTCAGAACTGACACAAGCGTCTCATATTCTGCCTGAGCGTCCTGTGCAGATAAGTCCTGATAATGTACCCCATTCGGTTGGTTTAGCTGTATCTAAAGTTAGCCTGGTTAAGGTACCAGTTGAACTGTGAGGTAAAGAGTGCTGACACTTCATTAAATAAGCTGCTTTTAAGGGCTATTTTTACTTTTAAAGAGCCATTTAGCAGTGAACTGCAAATGGTTCACATCACCGAGGAGCAGGTTAAAAGCTGATGGCACCGATGCCGAGTAATTAATGGAGTGCTAGCCAAGTACCTCTAGTCTCCAGTGGCAGCCATTTTTTCTTCCTGCCAGTGACTGGTGTTTGCATGAGGCCATGAGGAAAAACAGACATGAGCCGTTAATTACTTGTGTACGATGTTGAATAGTCTGTAAAGAGACATTAGTGACGGGTAATGGAGTGGTGTGGAGGAAAGGAAAGAACTGGCAGAGAAGGGAAATTGGAAAGGGTGACTGCAGTGAGAAAAGAGGAAACAATCATTCTTATAATGACAGTGGATTTTGGAGAAAGAACTATCCAGGAGAGGGACACTTTATTTTCTGGTGGATTTAATAAAAACTTGGTTTGAAAACGACTTAAATACTTTTGAAACGAGTGGTATGAAAAAAAAAAAAAACATTTCAAAATCCGTAAGCCGTATAAACATTGAATTAGCATATTAATGAGACCCCCTGATGACCTCTGCCACACTGAATAGCAGGCATTGAGACGTTGAGGTAATAACATGGTTCACTCAGCAAATGCAGTGTGATTTCAGTAAACATGCAGGTTCTTCAAAAGCATGATTATATTGCATCGGGCTAAGTAGGTAGGCTTAAAGACATAATTTTGCATGGGTGATGCCTATAATCAGAATATCACGTTCGAAGAGTGATGACATATTTCTTCAGTTGGATGTGGTTATTCCTGATGCCTGTTGTACATTGAATATAACATTAAAGCCACCTACCACTTTAAAAAGGCACATCGCAGTTTCATCTAAACTGTAGACTGTTTACTCCTCTACATTCTTTTAGAACTCTATTCCATCCATCCATTATCTTCCGCTTTATCCTCTATTAGGGTTGCTGGGGGGGGGGGGGGGTTCCGTTTCAGGCGCTGGGCAGGTACATCCAGGACAAGGCACCAAACTATCTCAGAGGACATGCTCACTCACACACACACACACACACATAAACACACTCTATATGGGGCAATTTGGAGTATTAAATTCCTACTGGGTTATATTTCAATCAGAGTGAGGCAAGAGAGATATTGTAGAAAATAAAATCCATCCATCCATTATCTTCCGCTTTATCCTCTACTAGGGTCGCGGGGGGGTTCCCCATGCCCATCCAGGGGAGAACGTTTCAGGCGCTGGGCAGGTACATCCAGGACAAGGCACCAAACTATCTCAGAGGACATGCTCACTCACACACACACACACATTAACACACTCTATATGGGGCAATTTGGAGTATTCAATTCCTACTGGGTTATATTTCAATCAGACTAAGAGTGAGGCAAGAGAGATATTGTAGAAAATAAAATCCATCCATCCATTATCTTCCGCTTTATCCTCTATTAGGGTCCCGGGGGGGGTTCCCCATGCCCATCCAGGCGAGAACGTTTCGGGCGCTGGGCAGATACACCCAATCTATCGCTGGGCACACACTCACTTACACAGACACACTCTATATGGGGCAATTTGGAGAACTCAATTGACTTGATCCATGTTTTTGGACTGTGGGAGGAAACCGGAGAACCCGGAGGAAACCCACGCCGACACGGGGAGAACATGGAAACTTCACCCAGAATGGGATTCGAACCGGGAATCCCTAGCGCCGCGAGACGAACGTGCTAACCACTAAGCCACCGTGCCACCCTAGAACACTTTTATCAGGTTTATTTCTCAGTTCAGTTCTCAGTGATCAGCACAAAGTGTGTACTAGTTGGGTGGTGGATTGTTTTTATTGCTACAGTAAATTAGTTGTGGTGGTGGTGCTGTTTTAAGAGCACTGTTGCCGCTCCTTGTCCATTCCGGCATACTTACACTATTTATTACAATTTACAGTAGAGACATTACACTTAACCATTGACTTTTAGGCAACTGTGCTCTTCTGAGTCTGTTCTAGCATGACTGTACCCCACTGAGCAATGCAAGCTCCATTGTAGACATGGTTGGGTGAGTTTGGCGTGGACGAACTGCTTTCACCTTAACCCCATTAAGCGTCTGTATGTCTGTTTTAAACTATAACAGCGTCTAAAAGCCTGGCCTTTTCATTTAACACCAGTGTGTGACCTCACAAATGATCTTCTTGATGAATGGGCAATAATCCTCGCAGACATACTAGAAAATCTTGTAGTATGACTTTCCAGCCGGGTGGAGGCTGATATAGCTGCATAGGGTGGATCACTTTAAAATGACATGGCATAAAATTACCTGTAGGTGTGACATATGCAGTGCCAGTCAAAATTTTGGACACATCTCCTTTTTTGCTCCACCCATTGTCTGGTATCATTTCCCGTTACTGTAAAGATGGACTTTACAGATTGTAGTCCATCTGTTATTGTGTTCTATAATCTACCCCTTTATGTACCCCTTTACTCTGTTCTCTAATGGTCAGCATCCCAATAGTAGCACCATAGGGCAGGTATTAATTGGTTGGTGCATCCTTCCTATCCCAGCAGTGTCACTGAGGTGTTTAATGAAACTACAGTAGAACTGCTGCACTAACACCCCCTCACCACATGAGTGTCATTGCAGAACTGACAAACAATCCACCACCCAAATGATACCTGTTCTGTGATGGTCCTGAACAATAGAAAAGAGAGAACCAACAGGGGACTAACAACAAAAAGGAAAGAGATTGAATACAGTCTGCAATTTTAAAACTACAAAGTCCATCTATATGGTAAGTGGAGAAAATGGACAATACAGCAAAAAGGAAGTGTGTCCAAACTATTGACTGGCACAGTAGGTATCCCAATAGTTCATATTGTGTAACCTTTTGCTCCACCAAATATATAAGCAGATTCTTTTGTGGCTTTTTAATTTTTTTAGTGTATCAGTGGTCACAGGATATGGACATTTTTGTTGATGGACTGTTCTCAGTTGAGTAATATAGCTTAATTTAGTTATTAACTGTTAGAATTCAGAACTCTGCAGCCTGACTTGTGTTTAACCGGCCCAAGCGAACTCATGTCACTCCACTACTCATTTCACTCCATTGGATCCCTGTAGCTGCTGCATTCAGTACAAGTCACTGACTCTGGCCTACAGGACCATTTCTGGATCTTCCCCCTCTTACCTTCACTCTACCTTTTCAAAATCCACTCCGGCTCGTTCACTTCACTCCAGTGATGATTGTCTCCTGGTGAGGAGCTAATTCTCACTCCGTGGCGTTTACATACATTACATTTACATTTGGTTATTTAGCAGACGCTTTTATCCAAAACGACTTACAAGGTGAGCACAGGGTTAATCACAACATCCCTGGAGCAATGAGAGTTAAGGGTCTTGCTCAAGGACCCACACTGGTAACTTCAGTGGACCTGGGATTTGAACTGGGGATTTGAACCGCCGACCTACAGATCCCTGGAGCAATGAGAGTTAAGGGTCTTGCTCAAGGACCCACATTGGTAACTTCAGTGGACCTGGGGTTTGAACCTGGGGATTTGAACCGCCGACCTACAGATTGATAGCCCAACGCCCTGACCACTGAGCTACCACACCCTCAATTCACCACTGCAAAATGGTCCATCTTCCCAACTCTGTCAGTAAGGCAGAGCCACTAGGCAGTTTTTAAGAAACTACTAAAGACGCATCTTTTTAACAAATACCTGTTGTAGGAACAAAAAAGGGGGTGGGGGTGCGGCATCATATAACGATCAGGTTTGATATTATACAATGTAATTAGTTTTCTTCATAATTACTGACTTGTGGTGTTTTCATTTGTAAGTCGCGTTGGATAAAAGCGTCTGCTAAATGATTAAATGTAAATGTAGAATAATAAGGTATATTTTAATACTCATTTAACATTCATTCATTCATTCATTATCTCCCACTTTATCCTCTATTTTGGTCACGGTGGGGTTCCCCATGCCCATCCAGGGGGGAACATTTTGGGCGCTGGGCAGATACACCCAGGACAGGACGCCAATCCATCGCTGGGCACACACTCACTCACTCACACAGACACACTCTATATGGGGCAATTTTGAGAATTAATTTGACTTGATCCATGTTTTTGGACGGTGGGAGGAAACCGGAGAACCCGGAGGAAACCCACGCAGACATGGGGAGAACATGGAAACTCCACCCAGATGGGGATTCGAACTGGGAATCCCTAGCGCTGAGAGGCGAACGTGCTAACCACTAAGCCACCGTGCCGCCCCTCATTTAATATTATACTCATTTAATATGACTGATGGGGCTGTGGAGGTCTCACAGGTGCCGCAAGTAAAGAGAAAAGTCGTTGGGACTTAAGTAAATCAGCTGTCAAAATCCAGCAGCAATACATTGTGCTGTTCTCTTCATATGTATATGCAAACTTGGAAGTAAGAAGGCCCGAAGTCAAATGCAAAGCAGTATGTGGGTGATCAGCTTGAGCTAGACCAGATGGCCTGGTCCTCAGTTATAGGATACACCTCCACTCGATACAGGAAGACAAAGATGGATAGGTAGGGATCAGAGTCACACAACCATTTACTCCCACAAGTTTCTTCTTTTCCATACCCTGAGCCCACACATTTGCTTTAATGTTAAAAGACAAAAAGTACCACTTGGAAAAGATTGTTCAATTGTTATGTATCCGTAAAAGCAATTATAAAAACGTGGTTAGAGCTAGGACTAGTGCCATAGAACCAATATTGAGACTAGTACCATAATACTATTCATTCATTCATTATCTCCCGCTTTATCCTCTATTAGGGTCGCGGTGGGGTTCCCCATGCCCATCCAGGGGAGAACATCTCAGGCGCTGGGCAGATAGACCCAGGACAGGGAGCCAATCCATCTCTGGGCACACACTCACTCACACAGACACACTCTATATGGGGCAATTTTGAAAATTCAATTGACTTGATCCATGTTTTTGAACTGTGGGAGGAAACCGGAGAACCCGGAGGAAACCCACACAGACACGGGGAGAACATGGAAACTCCACCCAGATGGGGATTCGAACCGGGAGTCCCTAGTGCTGAGAGGCGAGCGTGTTAACCACTAAGCCACCGTGCCGCACCATAATACTAGTACCATAATAATTATAAAATCGGATGATTGTTCCTGTCCTTTTTATTTTGTTTGTAACATTTAGCAGTAGAGCTCAGCTTTACAGGGAGTCATTTCTAGACCCCAAATTAACAACCCAGTACTGGGAAAAAGAACCAGTAGAAAACAAATCCTAAAAGTGACTAGACAGAAAAGGTGAATCCTGAGAGTTTAAAATACTGTGACTGTACTTACAGCTTCTATTATCCAAGTTTTGTCTAGAAAAAAATAAATCTTACAAAGCGTTATTGGATTTGTTTTAGTGATTGGGTCACACAGTTCAATACATAGTGCAAATTCTATAGTTTTTATTTGTAAAAACTTTGTAAAAAAATTCAATAGGGTTTTTTTTTGTTCTATGTGTATATATATATATATATATATATATATATATATATATATATATATATATATATATATATATATATATAAAACGTGTGTGCAGTGTCTATCTGGGAGCCCCTAGTGGCTATTTAAACACAAGGCATGAAAATATTATGACTGAGGAAATATGGGGTCCAAAGGTGTTAAATTGTTTGAAAAGTTGGAAGCATAAAGAAATTTGTTGGCTTATGGATAAGAAACCAGCCTTGCGACCTGAGGGTCCCTGGTTCAATTCTTGGTCCCAAAAATTAGTATGGCTGAAGAGCTCTTGGGCAAGGCACCTAACCCCAATTGCACAGTGCACAGGGCTACCCACCACTCCGTGCTCTCTTCACCAGTGTGTGTGTGTGTGTGTGTGTGTGTGTGTGTGTGTGTGTGTGTGTGTGTGTGTGTGTGTGTGTGTGTGTGTTTCACTGCACAGATGGGTTAAATGTGGAGGACACATTACTCTAAGTGTAAGCACAGTAGGCAAAATAGATCTCTAGCATTTATTACCTGTAGTTATCCATTATGTTCCGCTTTATCCTCTATTAGGGTCGCGGGGGGCGGCACGGTGGCTTAGTGGTTAGCACGTTCGCCTCTCAGCACTAGGGATTCCCGGTTCGAATCCCCATCTGGGTGGAGTTTCCATGTTCTCCCCGTGTCCGCGTGGGTTTCCTCCGGGTTCTCCGGTTTCCTCCCACAGTCCAAAAACATGGATCAAGTTAATTGAGTTCTCTAAATTATATAGAGTGTGTCTGTGTGAGTGAGTGTGTGCCCAGCGATGGATTGGCGCCCTGTCCTGGGTCTATCTGCCCAGCGCCCGAGACGTTCTCCCCTGGATGGGCATGGGGAACCCCACCGCAACCCTAATAGAGGATAAAGCGGGAGATAATGAATGAATGAAAGGGTCGCGGGGGGGTTCCCCATGCCCATCCAGGGGAGAACGTCTCGGGCGCTGGGCAGATAGACCCAGGACAGGACGCCAATCTATCACTGGGCACACACTCACTCACACACACACTCTATATGGGGCAATTTGGAGAACTCAATTGACTTGATCCATGTTTTTGGACTGTGGGAGGAAACCAGAGAACCCGGAGGAAACCCACGCAGACACGGGGAGAACATGGAAACTCCACCCAGATGAGGATTCGAACCGGGAATCCCTAGTGCTGAGAGGAGAACGTGCTAACCACTAAACCACCGTGCCGCCCCATTTATTACATATAGTTATCCAAAATGCACGACTATGTGCTTGATTTTTATACATCTGTGTCAGCGGCTCTAACCGATGAATTTAATAAACAGGAGACAGGTTTTTAACATTTTCTCTGTAAGACAGAGAAAATGTACTGCCGTTTAATTTGCCCCAGAAACTCCTAATGGAAACACATCTAACATTTAAGTGTATTTTAAGATTACATCAGTTGGGGCCCAGAGCGATCCCATGGCTCTTAGTCAAACTGTGCAAACCGCACATTTTAGTGTGAAAAGCTTTGACTACTGGATTCCATACCCATTACATACGTTTTTTTCCCCCCTCACTCTCTTGTTAATACTTCATGTCTTGCTTTCCTCGCCCCTTCCACATTCCACCATTTTACAGCCATAAACAATGATCAACCTAATCGCAAAAAAATAATTAAAGGCAGAACATCTGGGAATTACAGGCAGCCACTCAGAACGAGAGAGGTGGGCAAGGACCTTCAACGTGACCTCTTATTGGCCAGGTCCAGGCCTCGCACCTTGTTAAGTCACTTCCTCTCTATGTGCTTTATGGTGGCTTCAGAGAGTGCAACAGTCAGCGGGATACGGATGAAGAGGGAGGCAAGGGGGGAAGGCTTTGCAAAAATACACACACAGGAACAGATGGTAATGGTTAGCATCTCGGTGGTAGCAGCAGACGGTCTCTCTGTTCTTGGGCTCTTTATGTTTTAAATCAGAAGCAGGCGGCAGCCTGACCTCTCATTTGGAGAACTCGCTCTGCAGTTTAAAGATGTCACTGAACACTGAGCTCGAAAAAAGGCCTGTGGTAGGGGCCGAATTACATAATTAAAGGAATAAGAATAGCCTTTTTCTTTCTTCCCTCCTTATTTTTCTTCCTCTGTCCCTTCTCCATATCTTTTGTGTACGGGATGCTCATAAATTACTCGCAGACCGATTTCAGCTTCAGAGCCTCGGCTCGGCTCGAGTAACGTCTTGTTCCCAACTGGCTTTGCTTGTTATGTTGGTAATGACTGAAGGTCAAAGATAGATCTCGCACTGCTGCCCCTGTATCAGACACGCTTTATCACTGTGTTACTGGTGACTGTTCCTGACCCCATATATCTCAGATCTTGACAGTGGTTTTAAAATTCATTCCAGTTTTAGACACTTGGGGCATTTTCCCACTGCACATACAAAAAATGTGGCTCGAATGTGGAACAGAGGCTCTTGGGATTTTGGTTTTGGTTCCTTTTCCACTAAATTGAGTGTAGGGTTGTAACCATATATAAATCTTATTTTCTCTAAATGAACAATTTGTTTTGAACAGATTCGAACGGATACAAGCAGACGACGCACAGCCTGCTTTACCGTTCTGGATTTTATTTTGCATTATACTTTTCTCAGTAAAACTTTTTAAAAAAGTTTTCTAAGTTCTCAGCAAAATAGAATAAACAAAACAATATTTGTGAAGTTTATAACTAAATGTATGTTGTTAGAAGCTGTTATCATTGTTACCAGATTTCAGTAGAACTTAGAACTCATTAGAACTTAGATGTTCAGAAGTGTGAAGTTTCATTCTTGTTAAGGGCTATGTTCAAAATGTTCTAAATGCACTTCACTTCCAACGTAATTGAAAAAATATATATAAATAAATATATAATAAATAAATAAGATAAATATATCTATAAATATGTCTATAAATCTCCACCTAAAATATTTATCCACTCAACCCTATCAGAGACTGACCCAAAGTCCAGACTTTGTTCACTGGCTGACTGTGGCTCACTTTTCCAGGTGTAATTATGTGTAATTGGTGGTGACACAATGAAGTGATGGCAGATGCAGAGTTACACACAAAACATACTCTGTCAGAACTGGATAGAATAGAACTTGTGAGTGGTTCCTCCTCTCTTTGGCCTCTGACCTGTACACTCTTTCTCAAGTTCTATTTCCTTACTTGTGACCTTCATTTTGCACTAACATCGTATTCATTACTAAATGTTAAACTTGGAAAAATTCTGAATGCTTATTCTTGCATGTTCTAAAACATTTGGTGTGCCATGTGGAATACAATTTTGTATTATACAATCTTTGTTGGAGGAAATGTTTTTGCCAAGGGAAAGACAAGCGTGTTTTCAGTTTTTATTGAATTATTTTTTTAACGAGTTAAATTTTTGTCATTACCTTTTTACTTTTGGATCATTGTTGGATCCTGAATAATTTGTGTGCTTGGTAAAAAAAAAACACAGTTTTAAAGACATAGTAGATTTTGTATTTTATTAATGAGAAATTAACTGCTTTGTTGCAGCCATGATTTTAAACGTTATCCTTAACACAAAATTTATTTATATAGCAGAAACAGCCGAACCACCATAATTTAAAAATGTATAAGCCACTTTTGAGAAATTCTTTTTAGGTCCATTTATTTTGTACTGTGTACTGTGTGTGTGTGTGTGTACTGTGTGTCTAGTGTGTGTACTGTGTGTGTACTGTTTGTGTGTACTGTGTGCCTAGTGTGTGAACTGTGTTTGTGTGTACTGTGTGTCTAGTGTGTGTACTGTGTGTGTACTGTTTGTGTGTACTGTGTGTCTAGTGTGTGTACTGTATGTGTGTACTGTGTCTCTGCATGCAGTGTTGTGTATATATTCCATACATTTTCATACGCATACATTTTCCAGCTATTTACCTTAACCCGGACACAGTTGATCCACCCCCACCCCCCAAAAAACGTTCCGTGGCTGGCAATCTGCTGCCGTTATTTTTTTCTTTCTATAACACTTCAGTGTTTTATCCATATAATTTAGAAAATTGATGTTTTAATGTGACAAACATTTGTGCTTTAATAATCTGTACAAAATGGTAAATATTGTTCTTAAAAAACAAATAAATTATGTCCAGTTCTCTGTATTTCACCTTATTTCATTTGCTATTTTTTAAAATAATAAAGTGTAAAGAACTCTGAAGTTTGAGGTAAGTGAGATTTTGATACATACAGGTACACAATGAGAGTGAGGTCAGGCATGGCTGGTTTGGTGTTATCTGTGCTTGTCTGGTTTCTGTGGAGTCTGTGGGAAAGACGGCCAGGGAATGTCCCTCCTACTTACTGAAATGCAAATAGATACAGTTTATATGTTCTCCCACAAAACAAAGAACATTCTACATGCTTGAGTTTAATGAAGGGAATGATCTCAGCTATGACGTGAAGTTTTTGCATGATCAGACAATGCTGCAGAAATGTACTTCAAACATTAAATTCTCTACCTGATGAAGAAATGTAGTTCATTAGTTTCTAATCCTTCATCTTTCTCTGGGGCACCGCTTTGACCATGTTTTCACATCCAGCAAACCATCTGTCATGCTTGTTTTATTAAGATTACGTTTTACTAAGGTAGATTTAACAAAGTAGAATAAGACCAAGAATTAGACATTTTAATTCAAATTTACACTGTATAGTGTGCATAAGAACGAGATTTTGTTGCCTTTGCTTGAGGTAGTTGTAAACAGCAGTAGTAGTACAGTACAGCGTTTGTACTACAATGCACAATATAGAGAACAGTGAAAAACAATGTATATAAATGATTAACTGTTGCTGATCTACCGATGTTATTAGTATTTTATTGCATTAATTTAATGTTGAAACCTGAAGCCAGTATTTCTTGGATGTGAGGAAAATGAATGCAACAGTTCTCAGTTCTGGGGTATTGGACTGGTTACTACTTGGTGCAAATAATGCTGAAGAAGCCTTGCAATTGATGTTTACATTAAAGGCAATGTGCTGGAGGTAGTTGTAAACAGCAGTAGTAGTACAGTGTCTATCTATATGCACAATGTAGAGACAAGTGGAGCCAAATATATGTATATAAATGTGTAACAGCAATAATTAACTGTTGCTAATCTACCAATGTTATTAGTATTTTAACAATCTACCATTGTTATTAGTATTTCATTGTATTAATTTAGTGTTGTAACCTGAAGCCAGTATTTCTTGGATGTGAGGAACATGAATGCAACAGCTCTCAGTTCTGGGGTATTGGACTGGTGACTACTTGTTTTGAACGCTTGTCCCTAAATGGCCAGTCTGTTACTGTTGAACATTTTAATTAGGATCCTTAATCTCACTGATAAAGCATCAATGGTGCAAATAATGCTGAAGAAGCCTGGCAATTGATGTTTACATTAAAGGCAATGTGCTGGAGGTAGTTGTAAACAGTAGTACAGTGTCTATCTATATGCACAATGTAGAGACAAGTGGAACCAAATATATGTATATAAATGTGTAACAGCAATAATTAACTGTTGCTAATCTACCAATGTTATTAGTATTTTAACAATCTACCATTGTTATTAGTATTTCATTGTATTAATTTAGTGTTGTAACCTAAAGAGAGTATTTATTGGATGTGAGGATTTGAAAATGAATGCAACAGTTCTCAGTTCTGGGGTATTGGACTGGTTACTACTTGGTGCAAATAATGCTGAAGAAGCCTTGCAATTGATGTTTACATTAAAGGCAATGTGCTGGAGGTAGTTGTAAACAGCAGTAGTAGTACAGTGTCTATCTATGTGCACAATGTAGAGACAAGTGGAACCAAATATATATGTATAAATGTGTAACAGCAATATTTTACTGTTGCTGATCTACCGATGTTATTAATATTTTAACAATCTACCATTGTTTTTAGTATTACATTGTATTAATTTAATGTTGTAACCTAAAGAGCGTATTAATTGGATGTGAGGATTTGAAAATGAATGCAACAGTTCTCAGTTCTGGGGTATTGGACTGGTTACTACTTGGTGCAAATAATGCTGAAGAAGCCTTGCAATTGATGTTTACATTAAAGGCAATGTGCTGGAGGTAGTTGTAAACAGCAGTAGTAGTACAGTGTCTATCTATATGCGCAATGTAGAGACAAGAGGAACCAAATATATATATATAAATGTGTAACGGCAGTATTTTACTGTTGCTGATCTACCGATGTTATTAGTATTTCATTGTATTAATTTAATGTTAAAACCTGAAGTCAGTATTTCTTGGATGTGAGGAAAATGAATGCAACAGCTCTCAGTTCTGGGGTATTGGACTGGTTACTACTTGGTGCAAATAATGCTGAAGCCTGGCAATTGATGTTTACATTAAAGGCAATGTGCTGGAGGTAGTTGTAAACAGCAGTAGTAGTACAGTGTCTATCTATATGCGCAATGTAGAGACAAGTGGAACCAAATATATGTATATAAATGTGTAACAGCAGTATTTTACAGTGTAATTAAGTAAGCATTAATTAAGTAAGCATTCTCAAAAGTTGATACTAGATGGTGTTTATTTTGTTTTCTCCTCAAATCTCTGTTTAGTGTTGTAAAAAAAAAAAAAAGTTGGCAACGTAGAAGCCTTTGTTGTGTATCCTACTTTGACTTAATATATAACATGCGTTTATAACTTGCATTTCTTCAGCCACAGGTTCATTCTGCTTATCTGTCCATCCATCTTATCTTCCGCTTTATCCTCTATTAGAGTCGCAGGGGGCTCCCCATGCCCATCCAATGGAGAACGTCTCAGGCGCTGGGTAGATACACCCAGGACAGGGTGCCAAACTATCACTGGGTACACACACACTCACACAAACACACTCTATATGGGGCAATTTGGAGAACTAAATTGACTTGATCCATGTTTTTGGACTGTGGGAGGAAACCGGAGAACCTGGAGGAAACCCACACGGACACAGGGAGAACATGGAAACTCCACCCAGATGGGGATTCGAACCGGGAATCCCTAGCGCTGAGAGGCGAACGTGCTAACCACTAAGCCGTGTCACTACACCGTGCAACTCCTTCTGCTTATCCATTTGGTAAAACATTATTATTGTGGTGCCCAGCGATAGATTGGCGCCCTGTCCTGGGTGTATCTGCCCAGCGCCCGAAACGTTCTCCCCTGGATGGGCATGGGGAACCCCACCGCGACCCTAATAGAGGATGAAGCGGAAGATAATGAACGAATGAATTATTATTGTGGGAGGGATAATAGAAAATGGTGACAGTTTTGTATAAATGTAAATATTGCACCCTGATTTAGAACAAGCATGTCTGCATTTTCATTTGAAGATTGTTGTTTCCACTAAACTCTGTTAAATAAAGTTCGTATAGGCTGCACATCCTGTACCTTTTAGCAATGCAAGTAGAAAAATGAAGCTTCTGTATTAAATAATGATTTATCTCTGTTTAATAGTATATGACTTATTTTGGAGGTTCATATCTGTCTTGTAGCGACACTTGTGCCCCTCTGCTTGTGTGTCCTGTTTCATATGGCTGACTGAGCAGTTAGTTAATCATCTAATGAGGCCAAAGGACGTATCCACTGAACTGAAATACACAATCTCTTGGCTGGCCCTTTCTGCCTCCTGCTTTCGGTTTCCGTTAAACTTAAAAATGTATCCAGTTTTTTTAGATGAGAGATATAAACCAGCAGAAATGCATGCTGTCTGATACTAAATTTGAGTTCTAGATTGCTTTTAATGTATATGCATATTTTAAAATGGTATTAATGTTGTCCCCTACTGAATAGTATGTTTTTTTTCTGCTACCGTCATTGTTAGTATTTTATTATATTAATTAAATGTTAAGGCTTACATGTGGTTTAGTGGTTAGCACGTTCGCCTCTCAGCACTAGGGATTCCCGGTTCGAATCCCCATCTGGGTGGAGTTTCCATGTTCTCCCCGTGTCTGCGTGGGTTTTCTCCGGGTTCTCCGGTTTCCTCCCACAGTCCAAAAAGATGGATCAAGTCAATTGAATTCTCAAAATTGCCCCATATAGAGTGTGTCTGTGTGAGTGAGTGTGTGCCCAGCGATGGATTGGCGCCCTGTCCTGGGTCTATCTGCCCAGCGCTCGAGATGTTCTCCCCTGGATGGGCATGGGGAACCCCACTGCGACCCTAATAGAGGATAAAGCGGGAGATAATGAATGAATGAATGAATGAATTAAATGTTAAAAACTGAAGCCATTATGTGATGAAAATTAGTTATGGGGTATTGGACTGGTGACTACTACCTAAATATCCATTCTGTTACCATTGAACCTTTTAATCAGGGTCCCTTCATTTCACCTAAATAATTTCCAATGAAAAAAATTATGCTGAAGCAGTCTGTTAACTTTACATTTACATTTTACGGCAATGTGCTAAGCATTCTAACATTCTAAACTAACAATGGCACAGAGCTTTAATATAGCTATATAACAGAGCTACTACAGAAAAGTGATGTAATTATGGAGAATGTTATACTTTCTCTTCCAGGTAAAAGTCGGTCATAGTAGCCGCAGTAATAGTCCGACATTTGAATGTGATTTTTCCAGATACAGTTAGAATGTGAATGGACACTGCACAGATACCTGTGCTGAAGGCACACCTGAGAAGGTGACTGACCTCTGAGCCAAAGGCCAGCACTGGGAATGAGATGAGATGTTCAGATTAGCTTCCTATGGAAAGAGAATCCTGTGGAAATGCTGTGATCTCACTGCCAGATGCCAGACGTCTGCGTTAGGACAGTGAAACAGAAAGGGGTGGAGAGGTCGAGGGCTTGCCTTTGAATGATGCGCAGAATGAATGAGACTGGAGGATAGAGAAAAGAAGGGAAGAGAATGAGTAAGATATGAGAGTGGAATGGAAGGATGTTTGTTGACAGACATACTATCAAAGCCAGCTTGGGTTACATAGAGAGCCATAAGATAGTGGGTGCTGTGTATGCTGGCACTTGCCAACCAGGAGCACTTGATTGGTTAACAGTTTCCTTTTTGTCCACTCCCTCTACCCCCGCCTTTATTTCCATCAGCCTGTCCCCATTTGGCCTCTTTTTTCCGTTTCTGTCCGACACCTTGTGGGCCATGGAGCATTTTGGAAGGGTCTGAGGATTGATGCTTAATAAGCAGAGATGCCACATTTTGACCTCAACTTGTCCCAGTCTCCCGTAGAGATATTGGAAAGAGCAGCGGTGTTTGTTTTCGAGGAACTTAAGAAAAATAACACAACCTAAAAGAATAGCACAACATTTTTGTTCCATCAGATTAATGCCATGTAGACTTGATGAGCTGTCAACTTATGCAAACAAATTCATGGGACAGTTGCAAATATGGAATTGGAGTTGGACATTGTCTCCTTTTTCTAAACCCCCACTTCAGCCCTCACCCCGTTAGCCCTTGCCAAACCTCATCAGCTCATGTTCAGTCTGAGTTTGCAGCTCCAGGAGCTCTTAATTGCGTCTGATGGCCAGACAAAAGCAGATCAGAGGGCCAGAGGGGACGCGAGAGCATGACGCAGTGCAATCTAGGTCGTGGTAAAGAAGTGGCAGGCAGAAAAAAAAAAACTCATGACTTGACTGGAGAGTGCAAAACACACGAGGGGATGATTTAAAGAGGCGCCTTTTTTTTTTCTTGACCCCTTGTTTCCCACTCTTTTTCTATCTTCATTACTTTTTTCCCCTTCTTCTGCTGGCTAATCTTGACAAAGTGGCTGCTAGGGGGATTTCACACAACTTCACTTCTCCCCCGTCCATTCATATTCTTAGAAAAGCCTCATTTTCCCAACTTCTGAAATTGAGCGAGTCTGCGATCGGATTTCTTGACTCTGGATTCTTTCCAGTTGCTGGTAATGGTGGAATAGCTCTTAGCATTGACCTCAAACTCTGTGAATGAAGGCAGATAAAAGGGATAAAATAGAACGAGGGAAAGCACTACACCACCAAGACCATTATTTTTGATGAATCAGGCTGCTGGTATTTGCCATGCCAAGGCATTTTAAAGGGTATGTATGCTTTACATATTAAGTTTAAGGTTGGCCAAAGGTCATTCATTCTAATGAATGGGACTGTTGAGGGACTGTGGTGGGGCTGTGAGTGGGGTGGGGGGGTGGGAATATGATGGGAGCGTTCTCTCACTCGTACACTGATAAAGCAAACTACTAACAGCTCTCTGGTGATTTTTGCCAGCTTTTCTTTTGCAAACACATGATCTTTGTTCAATAGCGATGTAATTACCTAAAGGGGTCATTTTGAAAGTTCATTGCAATGAGCCATGAAAATCTTTACACCAGAAATGATTTTATTTTCAATGGCGTTTGCTGCTGCAGGCTTTCATGCTGAATGTATTTTCTCATTTGCACACAGATCAGGTGAATAAGTTGCTTGGTGAATACGAGAAACAGCCGCACTCAGTGTTTCTGTTAAGTTCTGTTAATATTTTATTTACATTACGTTTAATTGTTTAGCAGATGCTTTTTTCCCCCCAAAGTGACTTACAAATGAGAAAAAAAAAATACAAGTCAGTCATTAAAGAGGTAATTAAGGAAATTTCTGTATTACAATTTTGAGATTTATTTAAAATGTGATATGCATAACAAATAAACAAATAATAAAAAAAATATATTAATAAATGTCCGCTTTCAATTGGCCACTGTGACAGCACCCCTCTTTCCAGTGAACTCTTTATTAGGAGGGTGTTGTACCAGAATAATTTGAATAATTATCAAAATAATATAATTAAATAATTTAAAATTGAGGTGAATGAGATATTTCATCATTAGTGTGTGATTAATGTGAGCGTTTCTAATTAATGTGAAACATTATTATTTTAAAACAATAACATCACAAGCAGTTCACAATTCACTTATTGTAGTTATTATACATTTGTTCAATTTTTACCTTTTCTAATCTGCTTTTCATGGGTCCGTGGCTGGTTCTAGAGGCTATCCCAGCACTCACTGGATGATTGGGGGGGGGGGGGGGCAATGATGGATGATGGGTGGGGAAATGGACAGTTAATACCTTTTGCACTTTTTTTGTTGCCAGATATATTCTAGCATGGTGTAGGTCCCTGGAAGTAAACCAAGACTTTTTAAAGAAGGACACGGGCATGGGGAGAACATGTTAATCTTGCCGACTCTTCCCAAGATTCCAGCTAATGCTGCCATTTTATGTATATTTTGCTTTAAAATCTGTATATGTTATATTTAAAGACTAGAAAGTCGAGAGCATGATGCAGCTTTGTTAAAGTATACTTATTACTTTGGATAAACTACATCAGACTGTTTATAAAGAATACAGTAATTTATATTTGTGTTTCTAGAACATGAACATTTTGCAGTGAGTGATGCGTATAGTCCGCTGATATTCTTACTGTCTTCATTAACACAAGTTTTTATAAAGCAATTACTTCCGCTCCTTAAATCTGATTGGCCGAGCTGTTTGCCTAGCCGTGACATTATTGACAATAACACTCAACTCTGACCACTTCACCTTCGTAACAATGTCTGAAATACAATACATAATTTTCCCGATGTTTTTACGGCATTTTGTAATTTGGCCACTAGATGACAGTATTTGATTGTTATAGAAACCGGAAACCTGTTACTCAGCGATCAGCTTTCACTTTAAAAACCCGGATTCGATTTTGCTTTCTATAAATGCATATATAAATCAAACCTTGTTTTTTTTTATTGTAGTATGTTTGGAATTGTTTAGTAAAAGCAATAAGGCACTCACGGTTGTGTATTATTGTAAATTGGGGGTGTCTTCAACTAAGGACTTTCATATGCGAATCTGATTCGTCAGATTTTCCCTATAGTCGACTGATAGTCGAATCAGTTAAAATTTCACCACAAGATGGCGCTATAACGTGGTTTTTAAAAAAGATCTTTTATTTATATTTTACTTGTTTTTCTAACAAAAGAAAACCTTTTTTTTAGTTTTTCTTTTTTTTTGTTTTTCTAGAAATTAGGATGATTTTATTTGACAAAAGGCTATATATATATATATAACGAAAACAAAGACATTTCATGTAAAAACTAATGCTTAGCAGCAGCCATGGGCACCCCCATGTGGTCAAAATGGTACATTCGACTATGAGGTCCATAGTCGACTACGGTTCTCTGAATCGAATCGTCGAATCAGCGAATATTGCAGCTCACCCCTATTGTGAATTAATGACGAGAAAGAGGCGTTAGTTCCGATGTGTAGTGTATTTTATTCACAATATCACACGCCCTCTCGTGCCTTATTGCCTTATTAATATGGACCAAAGAGATGCTACTTAGAAGATATTTGTAGATTCCTTTATTATTTTTAAATATTTTGTTAATGCTGACTCTGGTATGTTAATTCCTGTCTCTTAGAATTTAGAGAATAGTGGTCAATGTAAAGACTGCACTTTATTGATGCAGTGTTATACAGGAGATAAAATCCATTTGATCTGGATTTGGATGAATTTTTAATGTGTCTCCAGGCTGAAAGTCTCTCTAAAATATTATGGTTTATTGATCCTAATCTTTATCATAATAAGGGGTGCCATCAGTGAACTTAGATCCATTCTATGTTTTAACGTATATGTATATGGTTAAAGAAAAGTGATGCTTCTTGACTGTAAGCTTTATGGCTCTCAGTTCTCCTTTAAACGTTTGAGAGTCAGGAAGAGAAGGCTCTACCATGGCTTGTCCCTGAACATTACCGGTATCTATTCCTTGGATACTTCAGTATTGCACCCCCCCTGCATACACAGCCAGTACTGCAGACGCCAAAGCTCTTTGGGAATCAATGAGAGATGAGAGCTGGATCCGGGTCATGTCTAGTATCTTGGCTCTTCTCTTTCTTCAGAAAGTCTACACCCATTACGAAATGATGAATAATTAAGTTATCTGAACATTTCTTTAGCTTATTTAATATGATTTGCTTAACTTAGAAGCATTAGAGTTTTTCCCTTTAATGGGCATTTTTCAAACGTCCTTGCCTCTAAATTTTAGCTACAATAGCTGCAAAGTTGCATGTAAATATTTCAAGGTTTTACATTTATCTGCATAAATATGAAGGATGCAACGATCTTTTTTTAAGTTGGTGGTTTACAATTTTTTTCTAATTTATTTAGTTGGGTATTTGGATATCAATGTTTTATAGACTATATATCTTTTGGGATCTTCCTCTTATCTGCTTGGAAAAGGGGCAGAATCCGGTCTAGTTTGACAATGTGCTACTGTTTCTTTGGTTTAACTTCATTTCACAGTAAATTAGTAATTTGTCTATGGTTATTAAACATGCTGGATGGCTTGTTTTGGGTTGTCTGCTAAATAATTGCTATTTAGTTAATATAATAGATGCTGTTCTGCATTAATTTTATTGTTATTATTTTTATTGTTATTATATAATATATATATATATACCTGTATATATATATCTTGAGAACTCAGTTGACTTGATCCAGGTTTTTGGACTGAAAAACCTGGAGGAAACCCACGGGGAGAACATGGAAACTACACCCAGATGGGGATTCGAACCGGGAATCCCTAGTGCTGAGAGGCGAACATGCTAAGGTGGCGAACTAAGCCACTGTGCCGCCATATATATATATATATATATATATATATATATATATATATATATATATATATATATATATATATATATATATATATAATATTTAGTAGTCAGTCAAATGTTTTTACACCTTCATATTTTTACAATAACTCTCTCTACTGTTAAATATCAGGTGAGGTAGATGTTTTTTTAAATTCTTTTATTTATTACATTACATTTACATTTAATCATTTAGCAGACGCTTTTATCCAAAGCCACTTACAAATGAGAACATTACAAG
Organism: Corydoras sp. C115; assembly: GCA_019802505.1. NCBI lineage: Eukaryota > Metazoa > Chordata > Actinopteri > Siluriformes > Callichthyidae > Corydoras > Corydoras sp. C115. Next base: position 5,949,966 of record JAFMOC010000004.1, read on the forward strand.
TCAGAAGTTATGGAGAAAACCAACTATACTGTATCTATATACTGTACTGTATATTCTGTACTGTATAACTATACTGTATATTCATCAAACCTGACTGTTATTTGATGCTGTGCCCCCCCCTTTTTTTTTTCTTTCTTCTACAACAGGTATTTGTTAAAGAGATGCGTCTTGAGTAGTTTCATAAAACTGCCTAGTGACTCTGCCTTATGGACAGACATACTTTGCCGTGTGTGTGTGTGTGTATGTATGTATGTATGTATATATATATATATATATATATATATATATATATATATATATATATATACATATATATATATATATATATATATATATATATATATATATATATATATATATATATATTTACATTTACATTTAGTCATTTAGCAGACGCTTTTATCCAAAGCGACTTACAAATGAGAACACCACAAGTCAGAAGCCATGGAGAAAACCAACTATACTGTAAATTCATCAAACCTGATTGTTATTCGAAGCTGCGCCCCCCCCCCCCCCTTTTTTTTTTTACATTTTTTAAATACCATATATATATATATATATATATATATATATATATATATATATATATATATATATACATATACATATATATATACATTTAAATATATGAACTTTAAAAATTTGGCATGTATATGAACTTTAAAAGTTTGTTTTCGTGTACCTAAGATGAAATGTTGCACAAGTTTGGGCAAACCCCACATAATCCAAGTTGTCCTCGCAAATAATTAAATGTAGGTCTTAATAGCTATTTTTTTCACTGTATGTTTTTAGTTATTGTCTTGCTGGTGTTTCAACACAAGGATCCAAACCAGAGCGAATTTGTCTGACATGTCTCTGAATAATTGTATTTCAGTCATCATGAGGCTTGTGTCCAATTACAGACTAGTTGACTGGATTATTCTCACCATTACATTTTACTGTTTCTTACACTGTGGTATCAGTCTATGATTTGTCATCTATAAATAAAGGGTTTGGCAGAGCATGTGCCATTTTTCCTGAGGTCAGCTGTGAAAATGGAATAAGTTTGGGCCTTTCGATGTGATACGTTTGGTACTACTGTTCATAGTTTATTGCCTTGCCCTATTTGGCGTTCCTAATAAGCTATGAAAAGACCTCTTTTGCTTGAATAACTGTATAGGAACTGTTATTTTTACACTTGTAACATAACTATAGGTGAACTATATCTGCAGGCTGTTTAATGCATACAAGCATTTACAGAGGAGCTTTGATCAAAGCCACTTGAGAGTCGGCTGAATACTTTAGCGACGAGGATTAAGACATCTGGAATAAATTGAATAACCATTACTTGTAAAATGTGTTTTTCATCTTAGCAACATAGAAATAGCTTTGAAATATCACATCCTTAAAGCAAATACAGTTCTGTGTTTGTTAGTTTAAAAGCAGACAAGGTGAATATTCTGTATTTATTACATCATAGAAAACGGTGTTTGGGTTATGCACAGGTTCACGTTTTACTGAGCGTTAGTCCCATTACCTTGAAAATGTAAATGTCGTAAGTGATGCTGTTTTAGGAAAATGTTTAGGTAAGTCAGGCATTTTGAATAGAAATAAATAACTAAATTTGATATACAAACTGGGCGGCACGGTGGCTTAGTGCTTAGCACGTTCTCCTCTCAGCACTAGGGATTCCTGGTTTGAATCCCCATCTGGGTGAAGTTTCCATGTTCTCCCCGTGTCCGTGGGGGTTTCCTCCGGGTTCTCCGGTCTCCTCCCACAGTCTAAAAACATGGATCAAGTCAATTGAGTTCTCCAAATTGCCCCATATAGAGTGTGAGTGTGTGCCCAGTGATGGATTGGCGCCCTGTCCTGAGTGTATCTGCCCAGCGCCCGAAACGTTCTCCCCTGGATGGGCATGGGGAACCCTCCCGTGACCCTAATAGAGGATAAAGCGGGAGATAATGGATGGATATCCAAACTCGATCGGGTCTGAACTGCTGAATAAAACTTTATTTTAAGACTTCCAAGCCAATTAAATATTATTGGAAACTGAATATAGACATTACACAAGTCCATACAATGTTACTTAAATGTCATATTTGCCAAAGTATGTTCCAAGCAAAATACTGACATCTGTCACCCAATTATTATTTTTCTGTTTCCCATTAAAAAAGTGACTGCCATAACATGTTTCTAAAGCTACTGCATCTTACGGAAAGACACTGTGGCCAATACGTTTGAGAAATAAATGTCTTTGTACGGCTACGTGACAGAACAGGCTCCAACCACCTTTAAGACCTTTTCACCTGTCAGTTTGCCAACGTTTTTCTTCCTCCACCCTGCAATAACCACAAAGGCAATTATATAATTATACCAAAATATCATAATAGTTTTGATTTAGTCTCATAGCTGCTGTGAAGCTGCTTCATTAATTCCCACAACAGGTAACCACTCCATTTCACATCTGTGAGCTCCGGGTCATACACTATTGTGTGTCTGCTTCAAAGTAATGAAGCCTGCGATGAGAGACAGTTCATTACTCTCTGAAAGAGCCAGTGACCAGTTTCTTTTTTCTGCTTTGAAATAGAGTGCTTTCAGAGTGTCTCAACTTCTCATTGCTGAGAGGAAACACTTACTGTGCAACTGCCAGTTTCAGGCCTTTTTCAGTGAACCATTGTTGAATTCGCCATAAAATGTCCCAAGCTACGGTGCGCTTTCCAGTTATTGGTGTGCAAGTGAAAAATTCTTTATTAATACTTTCACTCTTGTGTTGTATTTAAGAGTTTAATAAAGTCCACTTTGTCCTGTATTTATAAAAGAGAAATTTCCAAAGTAATCAGGGGGGCTCAAGGTTTCTCTTAGGGGTCCAAAAGATAAGAAACAAATAATTAGCATATTGTATCTGTGTTTATTAATGTTATTAATGTTAAGTCTATGTAAGAAGTAAAAAGAGATGGTTTTTGTAATTCATCCATCCATCCATTATCTTCCCCTTTATCCTCCACTAGGGTCACGGGAGGGTTCCCCATGCCCATACAGGGGAGAACGTTTCGGGTGCTGGGCAGATACACCCAGGACAGGGCGCCAATCCATCGCTGGGCACACACTCACTCACTATTATGATTTTTCTGTTTCCCATTAAAAAAGACACTGTGGCCAATACGTTTGAGAAATAAATGCCTTTGTACGTTTACGTAACAGAACAGGCTCCAACCAACGTTTCAGGCGCTGGGCAGATAGACCCAGGACAGGGCGCCAATCCATCGCTGGGCACACACTCACTCACACAGACACACTCTATATGGGGCAATTTGGAGAATTCAATTGACCTTAATCTGTGTTTTTGGACTGTGGGAGGAAACCGGAGAACCCGGAGGAAACCCACGTGGACATGGGGAGAACATGGAAACTCCACCCAGATTGGGATTCGAACCGGGAATCCCTAGTGCTGAGAGGAGAACATGCTAACCACTAAGCCACCGCGCCGCCCCGTTTTTGTAATTACACATCAATATTAAGTGGAGCCAAAAAATGTGCACACTTCAGCATGAAATAGGTCTGCATAAAAGCTTTCTTACTAGATTTGTATAGAGATTTAATGGTAGCGGTAAGTAATGTTTGACTTCTATTACATTAGGTGATTAAAGTCATTTATAAGTACTTTCCAAACACTTCTGATAAAAATCTAAAAAGTGTTTCTCTAACATCGATCACTTTCTTCCTGTAGTGCAGACAGTGTAGCTGGTCCTTCATGTTAAACCACATCTTTCAGTGCGTTCCCCAAAAGTAATGTTGCGGGGGTTTCCTTGAGGTGTCATCAGCTCTTCATTCATGGCTCTGCTGGATCACTGTTGGTGGTTTTATTCCAAACTCTTATTTCTCTTCTGCAAACACACTCATATTGCCATTTCAGCAAGATCTTGCGTTTTTTCTTAAGCAATCATATGACAAAGCAACAAAAAGTGATTTATTTTGCCTACAGTGTTTCCACACAGAGGAATTTGTCCTCTACATTTAAGCCATCCGGGCAGTGAAACACACACACACACACACACACACACACACACACACACACACACACACTGGTGATGTGAGCATACATACCCGGAGTTGTTGGCAACCTTGTATATGGCACCCGGTAAGCAATTGGGGTTTGGTACCTTGCCCAATGTCACTTTCGTGTCATCCATAGTACCAGGACCATGGTTCCGTAACCTTAAGGTTAAAGGGCTGGTTCCGTAACCGCAAGCCTAAAACTGCCCCTATTCTATATATCCATCCATCCATTATCTCCCGCTTTATCCTCTATTAGGGTCGTGGTGGGGTCCCCCATGTCCATCCAGGGGAGAACGTCTCGGGCATTGGGCAGATAGACCCAGGACAGAGTGCCAATCCATCACTGGGCACACACTCACTCACACAGACACACTGTATATGGGGCAATTTGGAGAATTCAATTGACTTGATCCATGTTTTTGGACTGTGGGAGGAAACCGGAGAACCCGGAGGAAACCCACGCGGACACGGGGAGAACATGGAAGCTCCACCCAGATGGGGATTCGAACCGGGAATCCCTAGTGCTTAGAGGAGAACGTGCTAACCACTAAGCCACCATGCCGCCGTCCTATTCTATATATTACCACCTTAATTAGATACCCATCATGTTAGTGTGAATACATTTTTGTTACAAAAATAGAAAAATGTCATTCTTGAACAGAAAATAATTGTCCTAAGGTTTCGCAAGCACAAAATTCATTCATTCATTATCTTCCGCTTTATCCTCTATTAGGGTCGCGGTGGGGTTCCCCATGCCCATCCAGGGGAGAACGTCCCGGGTGCCGGGCAGATACACCCAGGACAGGGCGCCAATCCATCGCTGGGCACACACTCACTCACACAGACACACTCTATATGGGGCAATTTGGAGAATTCAATTGACTTGATCCATGTTTTTGGACTGTGGGAGGAAACCGGAGAACCCGGAGGAAACCCACGCAGACACGGGGAGAACATGGAAACTCCACCCAGATGGGGATTCGAACCGGGAATCCCTAGCGCTGAGAGGAGAACGTGCTAACCACTAAGCCACCGTGCCACCAAGAACAAAATTGTTTTGTAAATTTGTTTTTTTTATCCACATTGTTCACAAGAAAAAATGCTGTGGAACAATAGTGCCACCAAAATGGAACAATAAATATGTCTTCACACGAGGGCTTTTCCCCAAGTGCTGTCTAAGACGCTAGTCATATTTTCTCCTATCTCTAGTGTGTGGTGAAAACATGAATACAATCCAACAATAGTCATGCAATAGATCATTTTAGACTCAATGTCTGATGTCATTAGACTAATGTTTGTGTAGCGTAAATGTGAAGTCAGTCAATAAAGCTTTGTTATTTTAGATATTCAGGGCATTTAAATATTCAGGGCAATATAAATGCTTTGATGTAGCAATTAGTTTGAACATTTAAACAGTTTAACCATGCAGTGTGAGTCGTCACTTATGTTTCTCTGATTTAATTGTGTGTCTGGCTTAACTTGAATGTTTTCAGGGTTTTTTTAAACCCTGCTACACAATGCTTTATGCTCCACTATTCACTGTGGTTTTTATTATGCTTAGACAAACTCAGACAAAAGTGTTTTTAAACTCTTAATCATGCTAAAGTGGCAGTAAGTACATTAATTACTTTAAGTTGCCTCTAGCTACAAGTGCGTGAAGGCCTGGCGCCCCGAGCAGATAGCATTTGTACCACATTTATGAATCAAACTTTTTTTTTTCATAATAGCTGGTTTATAACCAATTTATTAATGCAATAAGATACGGTCGTGGGGGGGTTCCCCATGCCCATCCAGGGGAGAAGGTTTCGGGCGCTGGGCAGATACACCCAGGACAGGGCGCCAATCTATCGCTGGGCAGTATATATATATATATATATATATATATATATATATATATATATATATATATATATATATATATATGTGTGTGTGTGTGTGTGTGTATATATTCATTCATTCATTCATTCATTCATTATCTCCCGCTTTATCCTCTATTAGGGTCACGGGGGGGGGATTCCCCATGCCCATCCAGGGGAGAACTTCTCGGGCACTGGGCAGATAGACCCAGGACAGGGCGCCAATCCATTGCTGGGCGTATATATATATATATATATATATATATATATATATATATATATATATATATATATATATATAGGCGGCACGGTGGCTTAGTGGTTAGCATGTTCGCCTCTCAGCGCTAGGGATTCCCGGTACGAATCCCCATCTGGGTGGAGCTTCCATGTTCTCTCCGTGTCTGCGTGGGTTTTCTCCGGGTTCTCCGGTTTCCTCCCACAGTCCAAAAACATGGATCAAGTCAATTGAATTCTCAAAATTGCCCCATATAGAGTGTGTCTGTGTGAGTGAGTGTGTGCCCAGCGATAGATTGGCGCCCAGTCCTGGGTCTATCTGCCCAGCGCCCGAGACGTTCTCCCCTGGATGGGCATGGGGAACCCCACCGCGACCCTAATAGAGGATAAAGTGGGAGATAATGAATGAATATATATATATATATATATATATATATATATATATATATATATATTTATATATATATATATATATATACTTTTAATACATAGTACTGTCATGTTTTAACTTCTCAATTGAATTCTTTTATCGCCCTTGATTTTTATTTGAAAATAAGCAACAGGGTAACTTAAATGAAGTCCAGACTATAACAAATCAAACTATAATTGAGTTGTAATAAGTACATGGTAATAAAAGATTGTAATAAGTAGTGCAAGAAGGAGAGATGTGTTATGTGGATTTCACAACTTTGTGGTTAAATGTACACATGTAATCCTAAACTGAAGTACAAAAGACCAGCTACCCAAACTGTGAGTTATGAAGTGTGTGGTATAAATAGCAGAGCCAAGACTCTTTACAGTGAACAAAACTACAGACCTATACGTTAAACTGTTTGAAAACAAGAATACAGAGGAAAGGTCTATGATGAATGGATGTGTTGGTTTAATGTTTCTGTTAACCTCGGTTATCTTCCTGTTATGTTTAAAGAAAATCAACCTGCAAAACCTAGACACACCGTGCACTTAAATTACTTTTATACGTTGTCATGTGCTTCAGGAACATCTCAGTGCACACCTTCTCCAGCGTGATCTACAGAAAGGAATGTGATTCTGTGTAATCTGGTGCGATTCGACGGTTTTGCTCCTCTACCTTAATAGATTTATTGCACGATAACCATAAATTCCACAACAGTGGTGGAGCATGTTAAATAAGGGTGTGTGTCCTTAAACCAAACAATTTTGACCTTTAGTCATGGCTTCTTAAAGTCATTCTCCTGTCTTGTTTCGCATGATGATATCTGTCTCATATAGACATGAAGCATTTGCATTGAGTTGGGGGAAATTAAAGACCAAAGTAAAATATAAACGCTTCTACGTTTTGACTTTTAAAACTGTACAAAGTGCATAACGTTCATTTTTATTGTGCTGTTATTGAGCAGAAAATCAAAAATAGATGGATTGAGAGTCTTTGGCTCCGGTTATATTTGATTAAGTCAGACAGGCCATCATGGAGCAGCCAGTGGAGTATGACTAGTGAGTAGAATGAATTAAGATTTAATGAAGCGCATGATGATTAAAGTTTACCCACCTATTTTTGAGTTAATATGAACTAATATGTTTGTTCAGCACTGATGTCTGTTTTTAACCATGAATCCATAAAAAGGCCTCAAACTTTAGAAATATTTTGGTTAACAATAAGCTACAATGATGATGATATAGTCCCATAAGATGTTTGCAAAAACAGTGATTAAGCACAGAAGATATGTATGTTGATAAATATAGTAAACTGATACATTTGAATTATTCTGTAAGTGGGGCTAGAAGCCTAGATACCTTCAAGAGTGTAGCTATTTTAATACTTTGCATTTCCCTGAATTGATGTGTTTTTCCCATTTCTCTACCACTATAATCATGTTAGACTGAGAGAGAGAGAGAGAGAGAGAGAGAGGGAGAGAGAGGTGTGTGTGTGCGCGTGTGTGTGTGTGTGTGTGTGTGTGTGTGTGTGTGTGTGTGTGTATATATATATGTATATATGTACACACACACACACACACACACACACACACACACACACATATATATATATATCTAACATGATTATATATATAAAATCATGTTAGACAGAAAGAGAGAGAGAGAGAGGAGTGTGTGTGCGTGCGTGTGTCTTTGTGTGTGTGTGTGTGTGTGTGTGTGTGTGTGTGTGTGTGTATATATGTATGTATATATACAGTATATATATATATATATATATATATATATATATATATATATATATATATATATAAACACACACACACACACACACACACACACACACACACATATATATATATGGCACGGTGGCTTAGTGGTTAGCATGTTCGCCTCTCAGCGCTAGGGATTCCCGGTACGAATCCCCATCTGGGTGGAGCTTCCATGTTCTCTCCGTGTCTGCGTGGGTTTCCTCCGGGTTCTCCGGTTTCCTCCCACAGTCCAAAAACATGGATCAAGGTGAATTGAATTCTCAAAATTGCCCCATATAGAGTGTGTCTGTGTGAGTGAGTGTGTGCCCAGCGATAGATTGGCGCCCTGTCCTGGGTGTATCTGCCCAGCGCCCGGGACATTCTCCCTTGGATGGGCATGGGGAACCCCCCCGCGACCCCAATAGAGGATGTAATAATGTATATATCTCCACAAGGCAAAGGAATAAGTTGGATGTGTCTGAGTGCATAGTAAGTGGACAGTGTCTGAATAATTCACTTTCTAAATAATACCTATTTTGTGGTGGTCCTGATTATTAATGAAATTAAAGTATAAAGTAAATGGGGAATAACAGTGCTTGCTGAGAAAAACAGATGGATTACATATTTTTGAAAGTGCATCTGTATGCTGTGTAGACCCAATGAAATGGACATTAAGGTGGTGTGTTAGCAGTGTGTGTGTTCATGTTCATGTGTGTTAACAAACTCAGTAAATTCCAATTTCATTTTACCCACTTCTAAGTTTAGTAGCACTAATAATAGGCTAAAGCACGAGCAGCATTAAAGTGAGCATTTGTCCTACTTTTATATCTGGTTGCTGAGAAGATTACGGTTATGTACACAGACCCACACACTCACAACCACACAAGCAGAACTCAGACGCAAGCCAGACTGACTCCTCTTGAGCAGAATGTTGTCTCCCTTGCCATAATCGGAGCCTATGAAATATTATTTACTGCCCTCATCGCCTTCATGCCTCATGCACTTCTCGTTTCTTATCATCTGAATCTGTAAAACAAAGGAAATGGTTGTCCTCTTAAGCAGGAAAGAAGTTGGATTTCATTACTTTCACGCAGTTGTATTACTAGTTGCGTTCTCTTTGTATTTTTTTTAACTAAGAGGAAAAAACACTGGGCGGCACGGTGGCTTAGTGGTTAGCACGTTCTCCTCTCAGCGTTAGGGATTCCCGTTTTGAATCCCATTCTGGGTGGAGTTTCCATGTTCTCCCCATGTCTGCGTGGGTTTCTCCGGTTTCTCCGGTTTCCTCCCTTAGTCCAAAAACATGGATCAAGTCAATTGAGTTCTCCAAATTGCCCCATATAGGGTGTGTGTGTGAGTGAGTGTGTGCTCAGCGATAGATTGGCGCCCTGTCCTGGGTGTATCTGCCCAGCGCCCGAGACGTTCTCCCCTGGATGGGCATGGGGAACCCCACCGCGACCCTAAGATAGGATAAAGCGGGAGATAATGAATGAATGAATGAATGAGTCCAAAAACATGGATCAAGTCAACTGAGTTCTCCAAATTGCCCCATATAGAGTGTGTCTGTGTGAGTGAGTGTGTGCTCAGCGATAGATTGGCGCCCTGTACTGGGTCTATCTGCCCAGCACCCGAGACGTTCTCCCCTGGATGGGCATGGGGACCCCCCCCCCCGCTACCCTAATATAGGATCAAGTGGAAGGATAATGGATGGATGGATGGAAAAAACACTGAAATAAAATACTGAAATATTCTCTACCATTTGTCAGATTTAAGACATTTTTATTACTCTTCACGGTCATTAAATGTTCAAGCAGCATTCTTTTCTGTGATTGGCTCAGCCATCATTCGGTGGCACCACGTTTAATTATTGTTGTGTTGTCGTCTTTCGGTTATTATGGAGTCTGTTTGTCTTGTTATAAATTCTTTGGTTACAACAAAAGCACATGAGCGGTGTTTGGTTCGAAGCCAAATAGTGCAAGGTCATTTTTCAAACCACTGTCACAAATGTATGCTGAAGTGTTACATTTTTCTTTTTCTGGATCCTTTGAGGGCCTTTTTTTTTAAAACAATGAAAAGCAGCCTCAGACCATTGTCTTCCACTTAAGCTTCCACAGTTAACTGCGTCTCGATTTGGTCTATGACTGTGTTCCAACTAACATAATACACGCTATTAATGCGCTGACAATTCCCCAAAGCTTTCAGTAGTCTGCAGATTTTATTTTTCCCAGTATGTGGCATACATGCTTCAGCTCCCGTTAAATATTCCAGCACAGGAGGAGTGGAGCCAGCCATCTTTAAAATATACTGCAGTGTCACTACACATTATAAAACGGGTAGTCCAGTCCTTACAACTGATTGGCTGACGTTATTGACAATAATGCACACCTTTGAGCATGTTGCATTGATATCAATGCTATGATATACAGTACAATACAGTATTTAAAATCATCAAATACTGTTTATTATAAAAATTCCTGATGAGCCTTAAACCTGTTGGGGCTGTTTTTTTTTGCAAATTGGTTTATAATATGGCCACTAGATGATGGTATTTGTTAGAGAAACTGGAATCCTGTTACTCAGTGATCGGTGTTCGCTTTAAAAATAGGGCTACAGTAGATTATGTCATGGAAGAGCAGATTAACAATTTTGTTTTCAATAAGTGCATGTATGAATCTTTTTTTTTTTAATTATATTGTGTTGTATTATGTTTTATAAAAACAATAAGGCACAAGACGGCGTGCAGTATTGTAAATAAATTATAGGAAAAAGTTACTAGATCCAACGTGAAGTGGAGATTGATATAATAAACAGTCTGTGCTTTAACTTTGATTGAAACTGAATTGATTAAAACAGGTTGTAGAGTTACCTCTATGTGAAATGATGTAATTATCATTCATTATCTCCCGCTTTATCCTCTATTAGTGTCGCGGTGGGGTTCCCCATGCCCATCCAGGGGAGAACATCTCGGGTGCTGGGCAGATAGACCCAGGACAGGGTGCCAACCTATCTCTGGGTACACACTCACTCACACAGACACACTCTATATGGGGCAATTTTGAGAATTCAATTGACTTGATCCATCTTTTTGGACTGTGGGAGGAAACCGGAGAACCCGGAGGAAACCCACGCAGACACGGGGAGAACATGGAAACTCCACCCAGATGGGGATTCGAACCGGGAATCCCTAGTGCTGAGAGGCGAACGTGCTAACCACTAAGGCACCGTGCCGCCCATGTAATTTATATTAATTTATTAATTTATATGAAATACATTTACATTTATTCATTTAGCAGACGCTTTTATCCAAAGTGACTTACAAATGAAAACATCACAAGTCATCACAAGTCAGTCTAATCCTGAACCCCCCCCTTTTTTATTAAACAGGTGTTTGTTAATTATTATACAAACTTTTCATCATCAGCGACGCTTGATGCTTTACTGTCAATAATGGTCAGGAATAAAAAAAAATAGTCTGGAAAAAAGTTGCTGTTCATCACATAAGTATATGGTAGTGCATCCGGATGGAAAAAGTACTGGGTGCTTGTATAAAGATCATCTGGGCTTTTCATTCATGTTGCATGACCACAAATTGGAAATTTATTCGATTTGGGACTCGGTAGTTAAATAATTAAATACTTGAGGCCATCTGCACACAGACCTGATGAAAGAAAACTGCATTGAGTCATTTTAGCATTTTAACATGAACATTTAAAGTAATAAGTTCTGTAGAACTGTCTATCCCTCCAGTTTTATAAAGTAAATTGAGATTGTTACAACAACAGACACTTTTACGGCTCACTGAATTTTAATTTTAATTTCTTTGTTTAGTTTTTTGTCATTTTCAGGTTTTTGCCTCTGTGTGTGTTATATATTGGAGGCTATTCATATTTTAATTATAATCTAATGTTTGTAACCTGTTAATAAAGGCGTAATGCTTAGCGGTTTTTATTTATAAGTGTTTAGACTCAAATGGAAATGATACTGGACATTTAAACACCAAAGTGTATGTCAGTTCCTTGTTGTTTGGCTGTCTGATTCTGCTGTGGGAAATATTTTATCCACTCAATAATGCACTGTGTGCTGGATATCGAGTGACAGGGAATGCTTTGGGCAGTGTGTAGAATCTTTTGGTCTAAGCATCCTGTCGCCAAGGCTTGGTGTCTCCTAGTTCTCTGGGGGAAATAAGAATCTCCTGCAACTGCTGGTTCTAATCTAGTCACAAACCACACGACATGCATACACAGACATGGGCACACACAGCATGTCAGGGCTGGTTCAGAAGCCTGGTAGTCAGAGAGCTCCCCTGATGGCTTATCTTGCGTCCAAATCAGCTCTTCAAAGCGGTTTCCTTTCTGGAGGGGGATGGAGTGGTGATGGTGGGGGGTAGTGTCTTTAGCCTACTGTTGGTTGTCAGCAAACCGGAGTTAAAACCTGACTTACACACACTTTATTGCATTTTGTGACCAAATTAAATCAAGCAGTCATCATCCCCTGCCCATGACTTACGCTGATAAGCGTTGCATTAGATTTGAATTGACTTTTAAAACAAGTGCTTTGTAAATCAAGGCGCTGTCAGGGTGTCTGACGGAGCAGAGGGCCTTTTCCAAACACCCATGTTAATGTTTGTGTTGCAACGAGATAGTAGAGGTACAGACATTGATTAGAGGTTTGTGGTAAATACAAAGCAGCCAGAATGTTCAGAATAGTTGGCGACACTGTTATCACGATGCAGACAAATGAAAACAAGACTGGGGTGTGTGCGCATCCTCTCTGTTACCAAAGCAAATAATCACGAGTGCGAATCGTTATAATGTTTCCTAAAAAGCACAATGTTCAAAATTTAAAAATAGCTCTGTATTTTTATTGCATTTTTCTAAACTTTGGTTCATGAACTAAAAACATGACTGATCACTATCTTGTCAGTACTATTCATTTGAAATATTTATGCTACCAAAAAAAAAAAATATATCCATCCATTATCTTCTGCTTTATCCTCTTTTAGTGTCGCGGGGGGGGGGGTTCCCCATGCCCATCCAGGGGAGAATGTCTAGGGCGCTGGGCAGATACACTCAGGACAGGGCGTCAATCTATCGCTGGGCACACACTCACTCACACAGACACACTCTATATGGGGCAATTTGGAGAATTCAATTGACTTGATCCATCTTTTTTATTGGACTGTGGGAGGAAACCGGAGAACCCGGAGGAAACCCACGTGGAGAACATGGAAACTGGAACCGGGAATCCCTTGCGCTGAGAGGAGAATGTGCTAAGCCACCGTGCCGCCCATATATATATATATATATATATATGTGTGTGTGTGTGTGTGTTTGTGTGTATGTGTATATGTATATATATGTATGATGGCGGGTCAGTGGCTTAGTGGTTAGCACGTTCGGCTCTGAGCGCTAGGGATTTCCGGTTCGAATCCCCATCTGGGTGGAGTTTCCATGTTCTCCCCGTGTCTGCGTGGGTCTCCTCCGGGTTCTCCGGTTTCCTCCCCCAGTCCAAAAACATGGATCAAGTCAATTGAATTCTCAAAATTGCCCCATATAGAGTGTGTTTGTGTGAGTGAGTGTGTGCCCAGCGATGGATTGGCGCCCTGTCCTGGGTAAATCTGCCCAGCGCCCAAGACGTTCTCCCCTGGATGGGCATGGGGAACCCCCCCGCGATCCTAATAGAGGATAAATCTCAGAATCAGAATACTTTATTAATCCCTGGGGGAAATTGCAGTATAAATATATATATATATATATATATATATATATATATATATATATATATATATATATATATATATATATATATATATATATATATAACAGTATAAAAATAACTTTTAGGTTATCTTCAGAACACGCAGTTGCTTTTTATTTAAAAGTACTTAACAGGTTTATCTCTTAAACAGAAAATAATTCTGTTAGTATGTTTGCAATATTAAAGTATCGTTTCTCTAGCTCCATCAACTTGGAAATGGAAAAGATAAAAAAGATTGAAAGATTAAATGTAACATTTTCTCTCAATTGCTTTGGGATGAAACTTTGTCCTTGAGCCACAATTTTTTCATTTCATGTCCCACATGTGATGCAAATGCCAGTCCCCTTAAATCCTTAAAATTGTGTATGCTATTAGTCTAATCATTAAAAAATAATTGTTTGATTTTATTGGCATTATGACATCAACTGTGTTGCTAAATCCTTTTAGACTCAACTTTATGAAACGTGTATAATATATATATTATAAAACTTACATCTGACCCGGTGTGCTTACTACTTAAGCATGTTCCTTACACCCTGATGAACAGACAATGCGAGCCCTTGTGTTGTGCCGACAAATGAAGGTTTCTGAACTTTTGGTAGCAATGTAGTTTAATCAGTAAACACAGCCTGGCATTCTGAGCCGACCATGTGACTGCACTTTCTGTTGTCTCATTGCTCATGTGCTCCTCCAGTATCACATGTGCAGCATATGAACTGTAGATGTTATCAGCTACCATGAATAGATGATGTGTTTTGCTGATGGGGACTTATTAAAAGTGTTGAATGTCGTATGTAGGAATTGTCGAATTTATGTTGTATTGTCTAAAAACCTTTTGCTCCATTTTGAAAGCGTCACCGCATTTGTTTAAACGATATACGGTGAAGCTTTTAAACGAACATTCCCTAATGAAATGAGAAGTCGGCGCAAACTTTATTCATTCATTCATTATCTCCCGCTTTATCCTCTATTAGGGTCGCGGTAGGGTTCCCCATGCCCATCCAGGGGAGAACGTCTCGGGCGCTGGGCAGACACACCCAGGACAGGGCGCCAATCCATCGCTGGGTACACACACACACTCACACAAACACACTCCATATGGGGCAATTTGGAGAATTCAATTGACCTTGATACATGTTTTTGGACTGAGGGAGGAAACCGGAGAACCCGGACACGGGGAGAACATGGAAACTCCACCCAGATTGGGATTCGAACCGGGAATTCCTAGTTGGTCGTGCTAACCATTAAGCCACTGTGCCGCCCTATATATACAGTTGTGATCAAATTTATTCAACCCCCAATGCTGCGAAGGGTTTTATGGAATTCAGTGCACATTTGTAATTGTGTTCATAATGAAATCTTACAAGGACTTGTTAAAGAACTAAATGCAACTAAGATAGCATCAATTGTTTTTGTCATAAAGTATTAAATGGCCTTTTTGTGATTTCTTCATTGACACAATTATTCAACCCCTTTACAACTACCACTCATAAGAACAGAGGTTCATTCCAGTGTTTTCAATCAGGTATTGAAAAGACCTGTGGATGTCAACGAGCAGCAATCAAGCATGATAAGCACCAATTAGGCAGATTTAAAAGGACTGTGATACTCAGCTCCTTCTAGACATCTACTGGTGTGTTTACAAGCATGGTAAAGGCAAGAGAATGGTCCCAGAAGACAAGAGAAGAGGTTATTGCTCTTCACAAGAATGGCAATGGATATAAAAAGATTGCGAAGTTGTTAAATATTCCAAGAGACACTATCGGAAGTATCATTCGCAAGTTCAAGTTAAAGGGCACAGTGGAAACGTTACCTGGTCGTGGCAGAAAGAAGATCCTGACCGCGACTGCTGTGCGCTACCTGAAGCGCAATGTGGAGAAAAATCCCCGCGTGACTGCTAAGGAACTGAAAAAAGACCTGTCAGATGTGGGCACTGAAGTTTCAGCTCAGACAATAAGGCGCGCACTGCATAACGAAGACCTCCATGCCAGAACTCCCAGGCGCACCCCCTTGCTGACTCCAAAGAACAAGAAAAGTCGACTGCAGTATGCCAAAAGTCATGTGGACAAGCCACAAAGGTTTTGGGACAGTGTACTGTGGTCAGATGAAACTAAATTAGAACTGTTTGGGACAATGGACCAGCGCTATGTTTGGAGGAGGAAGAACCAGGCTTATGAACAAAAGAACACCTTGCCTACTGTGAAGCATGGCGGGGGGTCAATTATGCTTTGGGGCTGTTTTGCTTCTAATGGTACAGGAAAGCTTCAACGTGTGCAGGGTACCATGAATTCCCTTCAGTACCAGGAGATCTTGGAGGAAAATGTGATGGAGTCAGTCACAAACCTGCGGCTTGGGAGACGTTGGACCTTCCAACAGGACAATGATCCGAAGCACACATCCAAGTCCACTAGAGCATGGTTGAACATGAAAGGCTGGAACATTCTAGAGTGGCCATCGCAATCACCAGACTTAAATCCAATTGAGAACCTCTGGTGGGACCTAAAGAAGGCAGTTGCAGTGCGCAAGCCTAAGAATGTGACAGAACTGGAGGCTTTTGCCCATGAAGAATGGGCTAAGATACCCATAGGTCGCTGCAAGACACTTGTGTCAAGCTATGCTTCATGCTTGAAAGCTGTCATAACTGGAAAAGGATGTTGTACTAAGTACTGAAAAATAATGTCACTAGGGGGTTGAATAAAACTGATAATGATGTGAGCACAGTAAAGACATTTGTGGTTATTCCATCATAAATATTATGTTATATTTGTCTAATTTATAAGTGCCTCTTTGATATAATTGTAAATAAGATGACTGAAATGATCCAAATCAATGTCAAACTGGCCAAAACACTTTATTTCAGTGGGGGTTGAATAAATTTGATCACAACTGTATATATATATGTATAGGCACTCACTCACTCACACAGACACACCGTATTTGGGGCAATTTGGAGAACTCAATTGACTTGATCCATGTTTTTGGACTGTGGGAGGAAACCGGAGAACCCGGAGGAAACCCACGCGGACACGGGGAGAACATGGAAACTCCACCCAGATGGGGATTCGAGAACGTTTTGGACGCTGGGCAGATACACCCAAGACAGGGCGCCAATCCATCGCTGGGCACTCACTCACTCACTCAGACACACTCTGTATGGGGCAATTTGGAGAACTCAATTGACTTGATCCATGTTTTTGGACTCATTCATTCATTCATTCATTATCTCCCGCTTTATCCTATCTTAGGGTCGCGGTGGGGTTCCCCATGCCCATCCAGGGGAGAACGTCTCGGGCGCTGGGCAGATAGACCCAGGACAGGGCGCCAATTCATTGCTGGGCACACACTCACTCACTCACACAGACACACTCTATATGGGGCAATTTGGAGAACTCAATTGGCTTGATCCATGTTTTTGGACTGTGGGAGGAAACCGGAGAACCCGGAGGAAACCCACGCGGGCACGGGGAGAACATGGAAACTCCACCCAGATGGGGATTCGAACCGGGAATCCCTAGTGCTGAGAGGAGAACATGCTAACCACTAAGCCACCGTGCCGCCCCGAACAGAGAAATGTGGAATATGGAATTGTAAAGAGGAGGGATTTAAAGGTTGATAAAGTCAATATTGCGATAGGGAGGTTGTTCCACAGAGACTTTGGACGTATGGCGCATTTATGGTCAGCTATAAATCTTGCGTTCGGTACGTTTATAGGTTTGTGCGTACCCATTAAAACTATGGATTCATAATGTACATTTTACAGCCCTGTAAAAGCAAATTATGCATTATCATAAATTTGGAACTTAGATAAGCAGTCTAATGTAAACGCAATCACACAGTCCAACCAGAGAGTTCAGGTCAGATCGTCCAGCAGAGCTTACTGAGCTGCTGGTCACTTAACTGTTTCGCTGGTCTGTAATTTGGGGGGCAGATCATGAGCTGCTGGGTTTCTCATTGATGCTCGTGTGAGACAGACGCTCTGGAATGCTATCTGAGAGCCGGCTTTTACTGCTGCTTATAAAAGCTGAAGTAAATGCACGTCTGCTTCTCGCTTCCCAAACCAACGTAGTTTCATATAAACAATAACGTGATGATGAACTGACGAGAGACTCGCCTGCTGTCCTTCTCTCGCCCCACCTCGTCTCTCTCTTTCACTCTCTTCATGATCTCTCTCTCGCTCTCTCTCGCTCTCTCTTGTTCTCTTCCTCTCTCTCCTGCTCTCTCAGCACTCCCTCACCACCCTTCTCTGTCTTCTTCCCTTTCTCCTCCAAGGTTTCTCTCTCTCTCTCTCTCTCTCTCTCTCTCTCTCTCTCTCTCTTTCTTCCTCTCTCTCTCCCTCTCTCTCTTCCTCTTGCTCTATCTCTCTCTCTCTCTCTCTTTCTTCCTCTCTCTCTCCCTCTCTCTCTTCCTCTCGCTCTATCTCTCTCTCTCTCTCTCTTTCTTCCTCTCTCTCTCCCTCTCTCTCTTCCTCTCGCTCTATCTCTCTCTCTCTCTCTCTCTCTCTCTCTCTCTCTCTCTCTCTCTTCCTCTCTCTCTCTCTCTCTCTCCTCTCTCTCTCTCTCTCTCGCTCTATCTCTCTCTCTCTCTCTCTCTCTCTCTTCTTCTCTCTCTCTCTCCCTCTCTCTTCCTCTCGCTCTATCTCTCTCTCTCTCTTTCTTCCTCTCTCTCTCCCTCTCTCTCTTCCTCTCGCTCTATCTCTCTCTCTCTCTCTTTCTTCCTCTCTCTCTCCCTCTCTCTCTTCCTCTCGCTCTTTCTCTCTCTCCTCCTCTCTCTCTTCCTCTCGCTCTTTCTTCCTCTCTCTTCCTCTCGCTCTTTCTCTCTCTCCTCCTCTCTCGCTTCCTCTCGCTCTTCCTCTCTCTTCCTCTCTCTCTCCTCCTCTCTCTCTTCCTCTCGCTCTTTCTCTCTCTTCCTCTCTCATTTCCTCTCGCTCTTTCTCCCTCTCTCTCCCTCTTGCTCTTTCTCCCTCTCTCTTCCTCTCGCTCTTTCTCTCCCTCTCTCTTCCTCTCGCTCTTCCTCTCGCTCTTTCTCTCTTCCTCTTCCTCTCTCTCCCTCTCTCTCTCCTCCTCTCTCTCTTCCTCTCGCTCTTTCTCTCTCTTCCTCTCTCATTTCCTCTCGCTCTTTCTCCCTCTCTCTCCCTCTTGCTCTTTCTCCCTCTCTCTTCCTCTCGCTCTTTCTCTCCCTCTCTCTTCCTCTTGCTATTTCTCCCTCTCTCTCATTTCCTCTCTGTTTCTCCCTCTCGCTTTCCCTCTATCCTCCTCCCTCTCTCTTGCACTCTTGCCCCTTCCCTGCCTGCTCCTCGTGCTCTCTCTCTCACTCTCTCTCTCACACTAATCCCTCTCTCTCTCTCTCTCTTTTGCTCTTCCTCCCTCTTTTTTTCTCCTTCTCCCACTTTTTCTATCTCTCTCTCTCTCTCTCTCTTTCCTCTCTCCTATTCCCTCTCTCTCACTCTAGCTCATTCTCCCTCTCCTTTCCTCCTATGTCTCTCTCTCACTCTCTCTCTCACACTAATCCCTCTCTCGCCCCCATTTGCTCTTCCTTCCTCTTTTTTACCCCTTCTCCCACTTTTTCTATATCTCTCTCTTACCTCTCTACTATTCTCTCTCTCTCTCACTCTAGCTCATTCTCCCTCTCTTTCCCTCCTTCTCTCTCTCTCTCTCTCTCTCTCTCTCTCTCGCTCTCTCTCTCTCTCTCTCTCTCTCTCTCTCTCTCTCTCTGGCAAGCACTTATCATTTGAGTCACAATGGATTTTCCCTTCAAGGGTGAAAGGCAACAGTGAAGTTTTATTTCTCTTACACTTCCTTATTGCTCTCCAAACATTTCTTTACCTTTCTGGAAATCCCTCTGCATGGAAATGGCAGGATTCTGGCAGAGACTGTTGTCTTTTCCTCTGTTTTCTCTGATCTACGGCACTTTTGAGTGGTTCTGATATGTTGTTCCACCACACACATAGCTGTAAGAAGCCTTCCTTTACACTGTAATTAAACAGAATGGATAGCCACAGAAATGCTGCTGAATTGAATTTTCTCTACTTGGTCTTGGCTCTCGGCTCCGGGGGCTGAGTGGCCCAGTTTCAGTTGTTTAGGAAGAATTTTCCCAACTTCTTACTTTTTAATGTTTTCATACAGAAACACAAAGTTAATGTCCATCATTCATTTCTACATGTTCTGCTTCTTTTTATCTTAGGAATATATATTGTAGAGTTTCTTTTCCTTTTTCTTAGCGTTTCTCTATATATTGCACCCCAATGAGAATGTAAATTAAATCATGGTGTTTATGATGTGATGTTATTGCAACTCAAGATATTTGAGATAACTGGATAGTCTGATGTCATGGAGTCTCAATCTGTTACATCTGTTGTTTTCTTTGTTTTAATATTTGATTTGATTTGTAATTCTGCAGAAATAACTAACAGGCCTCGTAGATGTTCCTCATTTTTAGTGCTGTTTGCATCAAAACAATGGTTTCCATTGGACCCTTCCTTTATTGTTTGCAGTTACCAGTTCAAGGGGAAGAAGTTGATTCGAGAGCCCTGAAAATAGAGTGTAGGCCTCAGTTAGTGAGTGCTTTATGTTGTGCCATTTTGTTTCTATAGCAATTGGACTAAAGAATGTACTGTGTATAGACAAAGTATTAATTCATATTAAAACAGCAGTATAGATTGAGTCCATTTGCTTTTGTTATAAATATTAACACTACGTTTACTTACTTAGTTCTTTTTATTTTACATTGTGTGACCAATCAGAGCTGTAGCTGATGCGTGAACCTGTTAACATGGATAGTCTACATTTACTTCTCCATTTGTTGTATATTGTTTTCTCCTGTTTTTGCTGCTGTTTATCCTCCACTTTCTACAAGTTGTCGAAACCACAGGTGTCAAATTTGATCACTTTCACTCAGACTAGTCTGAAGATTGTTGAAAGCCCAGGCCAAAATAAAGCCCAGGTGATAGCTGTAACTTTTCTGAATTTTGTATTTTTTTCTGTTCCAACACCCGTCTCTTGTAAATGTCAAAATATCAACAGATTTGTTTTTGTGTAATGAATTGTGGCACATTCATAAATATTATTTAATTCATCGTTCAGCCACCAGAAACATGACCAGCTTAATTCGAGCAGTAAATGTCCCTAATTTTCAGACGCTCACTATTACCACCTTGACTTCTTGGATCAGGTTAGAGGTTGTGGCTTTTTTAATACTGGTCATTTTTGTCACAAACTGAGCTATTCATGTATAAAATTAAGGCTCACAACATGTAAACAAAAAGTTGAATGAGTAGACATAATGAAAAAGCTAAAACTTTTCTTACAGGGTTGTTGAAAGCTAATATTGTCTACAATGCCCATGAACGTAATGTATCTGAGGATGTATTTTTATATATATATATATATATATATATATATATATATATATATATATATATATATATATATATATATATATATAAAACTAAAGTTGTTTGAGTTTCATAACATGGTGCTTTATAATGTTATACAGTGCTGACAAATACTGTATGGAACCTGACAAGGCGGTCCTGCAGGACGCCCCCTAATGGACTCACATATAGTTTTCCAGTTGTTAGTTTTTCCTTTTATTAAATATCTGTACATTAGTGTCCTACATTGTTGTTGCTGCCCGGCCGCTCAAGGAGGATGAGTCCCCCACTGAGTCTTGGTCCTCCCAAGGTTTCTTCCTTAAATAACAACATAAAAGGGAGTTTTTTCTTGCCACTGTCGCTTGGGCTTGCTCTTTGGGGGTTTAAAGGCTTTTCATTGTGTAAAGCTGCTTTGTGACAATGTACTGTTGTAAAAAGTGCAATATAAATAAATAACTTGAACTTGAACTTATAAGTATTCAGCAGGTTCTTGTACAAATGATCATATCCTGGGTCAGTGGCGATAACTTGCAATAATTTTATCTGATAACTGACACATTCTGTAATCATTTACATCATACAAACCTAAATAACCCAAATCATTTCCTGAGTTACATTTTTTCCCCCCCATTTGTCTGCTGTTATATAATTTGGGAGGACTTCATCCTCCCGTTATCCCTTTTGTCTCACTTTATATTTTAAATGTAAGCAAGCGTCTGACCAAAATGAAAAAAGTATGTTGTTTCAAAGAGGTTTATACATTTAATACCTCATTTAAGACCCCAGGCCTTATTTATAAAACTCTATAAACAGGTCTTTATAAAACCTGATATTGCTGATGTCTTCCACATTAAGACTTTGCTTGAATTTAATCACTAGACTAGTTCTCTTCAGGAACGTGGGTGTGTGCTGATGCTTTTACTAGTGAATTACTTGATTGGTAACAGCAAGCAGAGAAAATGATTTTTGAACATCACAATTAAGAGAAACAAGGAGTAAAATAATTTAATGAATGAATAAGGCAGTATTTATTGGTCCTAAAGGTCTATTTTGCACATAATGCATTTTCAACATTACCAAACAGCATTAAACTATGTGTGTGTGGCCATTCCATATATAATTTTGGTTTAGGTACAAAAAAAAAACTTAGTAAAAGGCAACTTGTATTACAGTAAATAAAAATCTGACTTGTATATATAGTACATGAGCCATACAGAAATTATAGCAATTTTTGTGGTTATTGTAAGTAATTTTTTTAATTTAATATTTTTCAGTTTTAGTTCCAGTAAAGCAGTCAGGGTGACTTTCCAAATTGTACAAACCAAATACTTGTGAAACAACCATTAAGACAGACATTAGAAAGAATATAAGCGTTAGTTTCATATACAATTTTTTAATATAATAAAATAAATGTTTAATTGTATTAGTTCTACCTACCACATAGCTAAATTCGGTGTCTCTGCAATTACAGACTGGTCTATTTGTTTCTCTCCATTTTATCTAAGTGTTTATAATAATAATAATAATAATAACAAATGATTGTTTAAATTCTGCTCTGTAAATGAGATAAAAAACGTATAATATCTATTAGTAAAACAAGTTTATGTGGTATAAAAATGAACTGATGTACTAAGTACACACTGTCCAGCTGCTTTCTGATGTCAGATTTAAATAACTGTGTTAACCATAAATGTCAGATGTTGTCATAACATTGAAACAAAATGTTTTAGGTGGCATGCGCTCACCGATGTAACGGTTCTGGCATCAAACCCTCCTTTCGATACATTTTTAGTGCTTATACATTGCTTTTCTATTAGCTGTGGTGCATAGTGTGTGCCCTCTGTAAACGCTTCTTTTCATTAGTTATATTTAGAAACTAATGATGAAACTTGCTGAATACTAATAAAACCTCCCTGAGTTTCAATGCAGTTTTGCAGTTTGCTCTTTTCCAAAATTTTGATATCTGTATTAATAATAGTAAATAATTTTTACCATTCAAATCAGTGTTTTCAATTAAAAAAACCCCATTTTAATTGATCTATAAATGAATTATGGTGAAACTGTTCCAGATCCTGTGCTCCCTTTCTTTATTTGGCTTGAGCTTGATATAGTTATGACATCTCATGCTTATATCTATAACATCTGTAGACATACGAGTTATTTATCATTGTGGTAGAGAGAATGACAGGAAGATAATTAGGAAGAAGACACAAGAGCTTTCTCTGCTGAATCAGCATGTTACCTAAATAGCGACCCCCCTCTCTTGCTTGCTCCCTGGGTAAAGGCAAAGGAAGTTTGTGGTGGTAAACAGCAGACATACAGACGTCAGCGTGGCTTGGATGCTTGCTTTGGAATGCTGGGAATCGTAGCCCATGTGGTGGCCTCCACTTACTCCAGTGTGTTGCTTTTGCGTGTGTGAGAGTTAGTCTGTGAGACACTTTGTCCTACACATGGAGTTTGAAGTTCTTGTTCCATGTATTTGTGAATGAAAAGAGTTTATTCAAAGAAATGTTAGTGGTCTATGGTTTCTTCCCACCGTCATTTCACTGGTCTAACTGCCGCTGTTCCGTTCAGCATCACCCGTATTAAAAAAAACGTTCTGTGTAAGATTTTTTGTTCTCGTTTTGGTCCTCCCACTGTGACAAAAGCGCTTGGTAGGCAGTTA
Source organism: Corydoras sp. C115 (assembly GCA_019802505.1). NCBI lineage: Eukaryota > Metazoa > Chordata > Actinopteri > Siluriformes > Callichthyidae > Corydoras > Corydoras sp. C115. The sequence continues at coordinate 5,974,041 of JAFMOC010000004.1, forward strand.
CCATTCTGCCTTCACATTTTTTCCCCTTAAAACAATTTAAATCAGCCATTAACAGTTTGTTCACGGTAGCATGACACCATTCTTTGATACTTACTTTGTAAAAGTAAAGTAAATTTATTATGTAGTAATTTCAGTGACTCATTCTAAATATTCAAACAGGAATAATAAGGAATAATCATTTTCAGGATTGCAGTGTTTTTGTTTTTTATACATATTTTATATTTTAAATATATGTATAGCATTTAGGATTCAGTCTGGAGGGATATATGAAGCTTGTATTTTGCCTTTTCTTTTGTCGTTCAACCCACTGAAACAAAACAATGGCTATGTGGTTAAAGTGGAAAATGTTAGATATAATTTTGGGTTGAGAACATTCATACAGCATGAGACATACAGAAATTATGGCAAAGGTTATGGTAATTGCAAGATGCAGTGTTTAAATTTGTAACGTTTTACAGTTTCTCAAAATGAGAACCAAAGGATTGGGAGTTCAAGTAAAATGCAGTCATGGTCACTTTGAGAACTGTTAAAACTAATTACTTTCGAGACAACCCTTAAGAAAGAAATTTCAAAATCTAACCATTGAATGTTTACTTGGGGGGTTGTTCATTACTTGAATGTTTCCTGTTCATTACTTGAATGTTTATTGTTTACTGTACTATTTTTTTATTTTATTTGCACATGTGCACTTTGTGTTGGCATTATAACAATATGTAGCACCTTGTTCCTGGAAACGCTGTCTAGTTCCACATATATTGCACTGTGCTTTATATTGTGGAATGACAAATAAAAAAGACTTGACTTGACTTGACTTGATACCCCTACATCGTGCATTTTATTACTTCTACATACCACATAGCTGAATTCTGTTTCTGCTCTTACAGACTGTAGTCTCCATCAGTTTCTCACCATTTTTGTAAGTGTCCTTTGCTCTGTTTAATGCTCGGGACCTCCACAAAGCTATTTATTTAGGTGGTGGATGCTTCTCAGCATTGCAGTGACATTGATGTGTGTTAGTATGGTGTGCTGACAAAAGTAGATCACACGTGGAAACATAGAAGTGCTGCTGGAATATTGATGCATCTCAGGGACACTGCTAGCCCCCAACCAAAATGAGCCAACATCATCCTATATGCAGCATCATGTGATCCATGATGGTTTACACAAGCTGCAGAAACAGCAGAAACAAATAAGCTAATGAGGTAAATGTGTCTAATAGTGGGAGACACCCACTGTTATTGTCACTGCAGTGCTGAGGCTCATCCATCCATCCCTTGTCTTCCGCTTTATCCTATATTAGGTGACCGAAGATCACTATCTTGTCAGTACTATTCATTTGAAATATTTATGCTACCAAAAATATATATATATATCCATCCATGATCTTCTGCTTATCCTCTATTAGGGTCGCGGTGGGGTTCCCCATGCCCATCCAGGGGAGAACGTCTTGGGCGCTGGGCAGATTTACCCAGGACAGGGCGCCAATGTATCACTCGGCACACACTCACTCACACAGACACACTCTATATGGGGCACTTTGGAGAATTCAATTGACTTGATCCATGTTTTTGGACTGCGGGAGGAAACCGGAGAACCCGGAGGAAACCCACGTGGACACGGGGAGAACATGGAAACTCCACCCAGATTGGGATTCGAACCGGGAATCCCTAGTGCTGAGAGACGAACGTGCTAACCACTAAACCACCGTGCTGCCGAGGCTCATTCTCCACCAAAATAATACATGCTCTGCAGTGTTCCTGTGGGCCTCCTGTCATTAGAAATTAGTGCAAAGGTATCTAGCAAAAGTACACAGAGAAACATATGCTAATATAGTCCACAACTATAGACCAAATAAACAATGGTACAGAGGTCTCACTGTATAGTTTGTCAGATCATGAAAGAATTTATATGTGGTGTGGTAGTTCAGTGGTTAGGGTGTTGGGCTATCAATCTGAAGGTTGTGGTTTCAAATCCCAGGTCCACTGAAGTTACCAATGTGGGTCCTTGAGCAAGACCCTTAACCCTCATTGCTCCAGGGCTGCTGTATCCAACCCTGTGCTTGCTTTGTAAGTCGCTTTGGATAAAAGCGTCTGCTAAAAGATCAAATGTAAATGTAAGGCAAATGTATAAAAAAAAGTTCATCCTAGAAAAAACCCGTCAAACAGTTAAAAATAATTCAAATTCAGTACAATGACGATTAAGCAATCTGCTGGACTAAGCAGATGGTTTTTTGTTTGTACTCTGGTCATTATTGTTAGATTACCCAGCCTTTTGTCCAGCATCTGCTCTTCATGCTGTTAAGTAAGAACAATTGTTGCTTGTGTGATTTTTGGGTCTCTATTGATTTTCTTCTTATAGACATTATAACACCTTTTAATTGTTCAGTAACCAATCCATTCTGAAAGTGTTTGTGGTATTTTAACTGCTCAGCGGTTTTCTCTTGTTATATTTTTTGTTTCCGCACCAATTGGTTTTGATGGATGATGGGTTGAGGCTTTAGGGGAAACATTTTTTTTTTTCGGGTACCCAGACTTTTTTTTTTATTATACTAGTGAGCCATGCTGCTATAATACATGCTGACTGTGTTCTGACAGAATAAAGAATCAAGGCATTCTTAAACTAGATGTTTTCTGGGTGGTAGTCTGTTTAAAATGAGAATGTGGTGCCATTACCGCATCCTGTTAATATTTCTGTTTTGGTAAAGATTCGCTTGCGTTTTTGGATGCAGCGTCATACTGTGTTCAACCAGTGGATTTAAAACATGTTCTCGAGCCCATGCTGTGCTTGACTATAGAGTCAAACCTGGTTCTAATACACTGCCACTTTAGGGTTTGAAATGCATGGTCATCCAGCCTTGTCTCTTGTGTTCAGAGATTTATTTAGGCTTATATTATGTGCAGTAGATGATGAAACCCCAAAGAGTTTTGCAATTTTATGTTATTCTTAAATTGCTGCACCATTTTGCACCATTGTACTGTAGTTGTAAACGCTTTTTTTTCTTTTTTTTCTTAAAATCATGTTACTAAACCGCTGCCAATTTATTCAAATAGTTGCAAGATGTTTTTATTTTCTTTTGCCAGAAGTTTGTATTTTGTTGGCTTTGTCCCAATGTTGAAATGTTGCCCTCACTAAATTGTGTAGGCAGATATTCTACATTAAAGACACAAGGTTCATTAGACACTTCTTAACGATGAGTTTGTGTGCTTGGTAAAGTCTCATTGCCACAGGGGTATAAAGTAAAGCATATAGCTGTGTATTTCTGATGATCATATACACCAATGTTAGTTAAAACAGTTTGGGGAAAGCCTTATTCCAATACAACTGTGCCTCAGTGCACAAAGCAAGATCCCTAAAGGCATGGTTGGTTGGGTGAGCATAGTGAAGAAACCTGACTGGCCCATATAAATGGCCTGACCTCAAATGAATAGAACATCTTCATGATAAACCCGAGTAAAGATTT
>JAFMOC010000004.1:5980000-6115000 GCA_019802505.1 Corydoras sp. C115
CTGCAGTTAGCAAAATGTTGACATTCATTTGAACTCTTGAAGCACTTTGCGAGCTCCCCTATCCCAAAGAAACACTCAGGCACACACAAACAGATCTGGCTGTACTGAATTGCTCCCATGCAGATCTATTCTCAGTGCTTGAGTGCTTCAGACAGGTATACTATAAAACAGCGTTTATCCACTGAACAGTGAGAGGCCATCAGGAGTGAGACAGCCCAAATGGAGCCAGACACTCTAAACAGTGGGAGCAGTGGTCCAATCACAGGCTGTAATTTCAGTGCATTTATCTCATTTCCTGCCTGCTTTGTTTTGTCCTAGAATAACTGTGCAAGAAATGGCAACCGAGTACAGATAATGGGGGGATTCTGACCCTGAGATCTGTAACCTGGTGATTTGTGGTGACGCTGCAGAAAATGTGGGCAGCTTGTGGTTCATTAAAAACGAGACTGGAGACAGTAAACGCAGTAATGTAACATGCTGGGGCTGTCCATGCTGTGATTTTATTTTAAAAAGCACTTAGCAGAGCCAAGATTACGATCATGGCATGAAAAAACAAATCCAATTGGGCACCAATGAGGACGTGATAAATTGAGTGTATTTGATAAAAGGCCAGAACGAGTTAAAGTAATGACACATGACCGGCTATGTGACTGACGTAAAATAACAAACCAAAGGTACAGAAATTGCTGAAAAGCCAGAAATGTGCATTGTTTTAAATGTTTAGCTTTAATAGTGTGATTTAAGGCTCTACTAGCAACACATCAAACAAAACATGAGAGAAAAGCAATGTTTCTAAGTTAATATAATTGCATCTTCAGGGCTTTGGAAACAAAAGAACCAGTGATTTCAAAACATATGTGGTCAGGAAATACAAAATGACATTCTGTTTTAAATCTTTCCAGTCAGTAAGCAAGCTCTGGAAAAGGACTTGTGTTGAATATGATTTAAAAAGAACATTTCATTAGCTGTTTTAAAGGACCCTTATTTTCGTTTTGTGCTGAATAATATCAAACTGCACTTTAACTTGGTGCGTTAGATTGGCTTTCTTTTGCACAATCTGGTGAATAATTGTTATTTTTAAACTGAACGAAATGGCTTTGCCCTTAAAACAGGTCAAAGTAAATTGCAGAGATCAGGCTCCACTGTTGTTTTTGTAAGTATAAAACTGTTGTTTCATAAATAGTACATATGCATTGTGCCACTTATACAGACCCTGTATTTCACATTTCCTTCCACGGTGCAGTTACAGAGAGCTGAGTTTAGAAATAGTTTTAGAATCGTCTGAAAACCATGCAATTACTCAGTGTTTCTTTGCAAAGTCTGAAATTAAAGTAACTTAACCTCACATTTATCCTGCCATACTGTCCTACACACAGGCTGTGTCACAGTGTTTGGTAAAGACAGAGTCTGTCTTTTTTTTTTTTTCCTCCCCTATAAAGTTTTTTTGAAATATGATGCAGACTTTTTAAAACTTAGAACATGTAAGAAATTTAGAGAGTAGGAAGCAAAGGATTTGGCTTAAAGCAGCTGTACTCTTTATAGTTTTTTTTAGCCCTAACCCTAATTTAACCCTAAAATTTTTTATTTAACCCTTTAAAAAAATGTTACATAGCATAATTATATATATATAACATTTATATAACATTTTTCACAACAGATATTCAAACACATGAGAAGACACCTGTTGGTGGTAATATAAATATAATGTTCAAATTTACAATCATGTTAAATAAACAAAAAATGTTTACTAAGGTGTGGCGGAAGCTCAGCTGGACTGTTGGGAGAAGGCGGAGCCATCAGTAATGGACTTTAATTTTGGATAATTAACGCTCCTATAGTGGCTCCGTCTGATGACCATGTGCACCCTTTATAATCCGGAACAGTACATGCCACGGGGAGAGAGACCCCCACAATCTGCAGAATGCGAGGGCACAGCAATTACACCAGCCAGCATGATGATTTAAATGTGTGTTATATACATCGTGTCATGGACTGTCCATATTCTCCCCGTGTCTGTGTGGGGTTCTCCGGTTTCCTCCTACAGTCCAAAAACATGTATCAAGGTCAATTGAGTTCTTCAAATTACCCCAAATAGAGTGTGTGTCTGTGTGAGTGAGTGTGCGCCCAGTGATAGATTAACACCCTGTCCTGGGTGTATCTGCCCAGCACCCAAAACGTTCTGGATGGGCATGGGGAACCCCCTCACGACCCTAGTAGAGGATAAAGTGGAAGATAATGGATGGATGGAAAACTTTCAGGCGGCACGGTGGCTTAGTGGTTAGCACGTTCGTCTCTCAGCACTAGGGATTCCCGGTTCGAATCCCCATCTGGGTGGAGTTTCCATGTTCTCCCCGTGTCCGCGTGGGTTGTCTCCGGGTTCTCCGGTTTCCTCCCACAGTCTAAAAACATGGATCAAGTCAATTGAGTTCTCCAAATTGCCCCATATACAGTGTGTATGTGTGCGTGTTTGTGTGAGTGAGTGTGTGTCCAGCGATAGATTGGCGCCCTGTCCTGGGTGTATCTGCCCAGCGCCAGAAACGTTCTCCCCTGGATGGGCATGGGGAACCCCCCCGCGACCCTAATAGAGGATAAAGCGGAAGATAATGAATGAATGAATAGAAAACTTTCATTTTTCTCATTCACATTTGATAAAGATGTGGAGACTGTAATTGGTCAAATACTCCATCACACACATTCACTGTAAATGGCTTGGGTTTGAATATCTTTACTTGTTTTTGTTTATTGTTTGTTTGTGTAGTAGTTTAATGTCTGCTCAGCATCAATAGCTGTTTCTCACCAAGAACGGTTACGAGTAACTGCCGCGCCGCTATGCCGTCACCACATGGGTTTGTTAAACACTTCATTTCATTTCTTGGCAGCTATGGGACTAAGAACCCATATGTACACTGCAAGTACTCAAGTGTCATTATACCAGTTGCCAAAACTGCCTCTCCCCAAGCATTCGATACTGGGTTCTGATGGTTACTGACGACATTTAGTGATCGGTTACTTTTATTTCACAGACCACGGCTATCAAGAACTAATTGTTGGTAAACATTTCACATTGTTTTGATTGTGGCATCCATCGTTTAACTTGCCATTTTACCTGGCACATTTACTTGAGGTTGTTGTAACAGGTATTGCTATTGTTATTTGCTGTAACTAAACTTGCAGCTTCATTAACACATTTATGGCTTTACTGTAAGTCCTAAGTACAGTGTAGTTTGATTCAATGCACCATGTCTCATAACTCAGTCTTTCATGTAGCATAGGGGCCCTTACAAACTCAAGAGTTTACAAAACCTTGTAATCACACTGTCTCTTTATTGCAGAGATGTTTGCAATCCTATTCACATGCATCATAACCCAATGGATGTTTCCAAAATTGGCTTAAAAAGTATAAAATACTATTTTTCCACCTTATGTTTTGGACTATAGTCTGTTCTTGAGGCTTACTATCTTATACATCCCTTCCATTTACATTTAGCAGACGCTTTTATCCAAAGCGACTTACAAGGTGAGCACAGGGTTAATCACAACATCCCTGGAGCAATGAGGGTTAAGGGCCTTGCTCAAAGACCCACATTGGTAACTTCAGTGGACCTGGGATTTGAACCCCCAACCTTCAGATAGATAGCCCAAAGCTTTAACCACTGAGCTACCGCTCCTTCCATTGTAATGTTAACCCTATTTAACCTTCAAATGGTCAGTTTTGGTGCGTCAAAAGAAGTCAGTTTTGAGATGGCAAAACATTTAGTACACTATTAGCAGTACTTTGAGAATTGTACATAAGATACAATCTGTATATTGGCTTTATCTGCATATCTAAAAGTATGGTGAAGTAAAACGATGGTGAAAATTCATTCTGAATGTGCCAGCAGGAGCTGAGCTGTTCATGCAGGTCTTTTCAGAAGCTCTGCTTGTTGAGACATGACAGACATGGCTCACATTAAAACAGTCTAAAAAAACCTAAATTGGATTTGGCCATAAAATCTAAATCATTAAGAATCTGTTTTTTTTCTTAGTGTTTAGAAGTTTTTAATCACATTTATATAATTAAGCTTTGAACCCGAATCACTGGTTGCGGTTTTGCAGCCCCGTTAGTCCATGACACAGTTCTTATCCAGCTAATTCTTCATGGTTAAAATAAGACCATTTATGCCTGCAGATCTCTGGGATAGACTGCGATGTAATGAACACAATTGAATGACATGACCATGATGCCTTCTAAACGGAACACAGGATATGAGCTTTCCGTACCAAAATAAATGCTCTGCACTGTGTTAGCAGCTAACAGATAATATCAGTGTTGAAGTCTGCTCCAGATCTTTTAAGCACAGATGTTCAATATTGGCACTGAGACCAAAATAGATGAAGGTACGTGTGAGCTGTCATTCAGTGCAACCAGAGTGTTACACTGAACATCTGTTTTGATTTCACAAAATAAGCAGACACTGTTTTATATTAATGCCAAGGGATCTTATAGTTTGTGTTAGTACAGGAAATCCGGCTAGGTCAGCAGTCTGCATGGAGGCCATGTCAGTTATCAGGGGCTTTTAATAAACCTTTTGCAATAATTTTTTTTTCTTCTTCTTTTTTTTTTAAATCTGTATTTTCTTGCTTATTTTCCCATAAACAGTGTTCAAAATTCAATTCAGAAGCATGATTCTAGTTTATATACACTATTTATAAAACAGGTTGTTCCGGTCCTTAAATCTGATTGGCTGAGTGAGAAATTTGTCCAGTCGTGACATTATTAACAATAATCACACCTCTTGATACATTTGTATCAATGCATGATATTCATTCATTCATTCATTCATTCATTATCTCCCGCTTTATCCTCTACTAGGGTCGCGGTGGGGTTCCCCATGCCCATCCAGGGGAGAACGTCTCGGGCGCTGGGCAGATAGACCCAGGAGAGGGCGCCAATCCATCGCTGGGCACACACTCAGTCACACAGACACACTTTATATGGGTCAATTTGGAGAATTCAGTTGACTTGATCCATGTTTTTGGACTGTGGGAGGAAACCGGAGAACCCGGAGGAAACCCACGCAGACATGGGGAGAACATGGAAACTCCACCCAGATGGGGATTCGAACCGGGAATCCCTAGCACTGAGAGGCGAACGTGCTAACCACTAAGCCACTGTGCCGCCCCGAATGCATGATATTCATTCATTTAAATTATGAAGTAATGATTTAAATCATGAAGTAATGATTTTCTGTAATTTTTCTGTAATTTAATTGTTAGAGAAACCGGAACCCTATTACTCAGCGATCAGTGTTCAAAACTGAACTAGATTCCGTGGCAGAACACCAGATTTTGCATTCAATAAACACATTTATGAATTAAATTAGTATGTTTGTAGGGTTCGAGGTTGTACATTATTGTAAATAAATCACAGGAAAAGAGGCTACACGTTGTGCCTTATAACACCTTTTTCCCAGAATTTATTCAGAATAATGCACGCCCTCTCGTACCTTATTGCTTATTGTTTTGGGAAACGTATTGTTACACCTACAGGAGTTTTTTTTTAACATTTAATTTAAGCCTGTTTTCCTCTTTGAAGCAAATAACAGCTTCCACTCTTTTGGAAGGCTGGCTAAAATAGTTTGCCGTGTATATGTGGGAACTTTCATCCAGAACACAGTTTGAGGTCAAATACTGATGTTGGACAAAAGGACCTGCCTTCCACTCCATTGTCCTAAAAGTATGTAGTGGGTTTGAGGTTATGGTTCTGTGTGGGCTTGCAGAGTGTGGGGTGATTGAGTTTATACACTTGAATTTAATGGGGTGGCCCAATACCTATGTCCAAATAATTTGTTTTCTTATATTATATAATAATATATAACAATATAACATAATATATTTATAGTTCTTAACTTGCATTGGTTCAGAAAATGGTTGACGTACTTTTTGTCACTACATCTTTTTTATTTTCCCATGTTTTTTTTTGACTGAGCGTTATGGTTTATCACCTTATTGTCCTCCTCTGTGAAAGTCCGTGGTAGTTAGTCAGATGAAAGGGCCGCTGTAGGCCCCTGGGGTCCTGACAGGCTGGGATCAAAGGAGTATCTGCTTAACCTGAGCAATGTTGCTTTGATATTAGACAGAGAAGGACACAGTGAAAGAAAGAGAGAGAGAGAAAGAAACAAGTGTTGGTTTCAGAGATGAAAGTTTTTCATCTGATGTTTCAGTAGGTGTCTTGGTTTACCTTGGTTAATCTTTCTTTCAGTTCTATGCTGGGGACATTGCTTTTTTAACCATCTTTATCCTCGATTTTTCAAAGGCCTCCTATTTTTTTTTGACAGTCGGGTCTTGTCTGTATCTGACTTGATGAAAAGAATTAGAACCAAAAGCAGAACTTGTTTAAAACAGTCTCTAAGAAGTGATCACACACTCAGTGGTTCACAGATTCCCCCTGAATTAAGTGTTCATCAGTTATCAGTCAGCAGAATATTACTTTAAAATTCCAGATAATCCTTCCAGAAAGCACTGAAACTAATAAAGCACAACTGCCCGGCTACTTGAAAATATTTTATTCTTTTAACATAATACTCATTTTTAAACAATGGTTTTCTGTAATCTGTTTCACTGAAGATATTCATTTTAGGACATGTCTGGTAAATCACTTCTCAAAAATACAACTTATTCCGCTTATTTTGAACTATTGCCCATTTTCTCTGTCTTTCTTTTATCCATCCATCCATTTTCTTCCGCTTTATCCTCTACTAGGGTCGCGGGGGGGTTCCCCATGCCCATCCAGGGGAGAAAATCTCGGGTGCTGGGCAGCACACACCCAGGACAGGGCGCCAATCTATCACTGGGCACACACTCACACACACAGACACACTCTATATGGGGCAATTTGGAGAATTCAATTGACCTGAATCCATGTTTTTGGACTGTGGGAGGAAACTGGAGAACCCAGAGGAAACCCACGCAGACACGGGGAGAACATGCAAACTCCACCCTAGCTCTGAGAGGCAGACGTGCTAACCACAAAGCCACCGTGCTACCCGTCTCTCTTTTATTTATCCAATATTTTATATAATACATGATAACGAAGCGTAGCACTAAATCAGCGTTCCTTATATGGTCAGTCACCTGCTGCATACTGTAGGTGCATTTCTGTGCAGTTGGATGAGTTCAGCATCTGATGCTGTTCATGCTGATGATTTTTATACATTAAATGCATTTCTTTACTTGTTAAGAGCTTTAATAATACATTATCTTTAAGATGTTATCAGTGCCTTAAAAAAGTATTTTAAAGTCCATCACAGAGTTCTGTTTAAGGACCTTTTTTATTCCCTTCTCATATCTTCTTATAGTTTCTAAAACATGCAATCTGTGAACTAACCCAGAAAACAGCTCTTTATTTCTTGTCCAATGAGAAACAGGTAATTCACTTCAGCCAATTTTAGTAGTATAAATGAACAAAATGGAAGACTGCAGTAGAGATATCAAAGTAAAAATGACAGATTTTTAAAACCTAACAAAGTTAAAGTAATGCTATTGTATTATAGAGCTGTTTAAATTAAATAATTGTTCTGTGTCAGCAAATACTACAGATAAAAGACCTCAGTAAAGGAAATGTTGCTGGATTATCATTTGACTCAAACTACATATTCAAACCCTATTTAATTTTTTTTTTTTGGAAAGCCAGGGAAAATAAGCCTAGTCCTTATTTGATGTTGAACAACACATGCTTGCATAATGTTCTAGACTGGATTTCTGCAACGTGCTGTTAGCTGGCTGCACCACAGTTTTCTTAAATAAGATTAGCTAGCACGAAATAGTGCAGCTCTCACTCTCACAAGCAAGAGAACGTTCAGATTATTAATACAATTTTATAAAACACTACCTTAATATCAAGTGGTTTTAAGGAATTATAAATGTATAAATTGTATGAACTATATATTGCAAACCAATTGGCATGTGTAACCTGTCCATTGTACCACGATAAGCACAGGTAGGTTTTGGATGTAGTTTCAATGTAAATCCATCCATTATCTTCCGCTTTATCATTTACTAGGGTTGCGGGGGGGGGGGGTTCCCCATGCCCATCCAGGGGAGAACGTTTCGGGTGCTGGGCAGATACACCCAGGACAGGGTGCCAATCTATCACTGGGCACACACTCACTCACACAAATACACAAACACACTCTATATGGGGCAATTTACAGATCTCAATTGACTTTATCCATGTTTTTGGACTGTGGGAGGAAAGCGGAGAACCCGGAGGAAACCCAAGCGGACATGGGGAGAACATGGAAACTCCACCCAGATTGGGATTCGAACCGGGAATCCCTAGTGCTGAGAGGAGAACGTGCTAACCACTAAGCCACCGTGCCGCCCCCTCTCTATAAATATATTCATTCATTCATTATCTCCTTCTTTATCCTCTATTAGGGTCGCGGTGGGGTTCCCCTTGTCCATCCAGGGGAGAACGTCTCGGGCGCTGGGCAGATAGACCCAGGACAGGGCGCCAATCCATCGCTGGGCACACACTCACGCACACACACACTCTATATGGGGCAATTTTGAGAATTCAATTCACCTTGAGCCATGTTTTTGGACTGTGGGAGGAAACCGGAGAACCCGGAGGAAACCCACGCAGACACGGGGAGAACATGGAAACTCCACTCAGATGGGGATTCGAACCGGGAATCCCTAGTGCTGAGAGGAGAACGTGCTAACCACTAAACCACCGTGCCGCCTTATAAATATAGTTCAGTAATTTGTGGTAGGTCACTTTAGGATACAACAAAAACTTTATATAATGTCTGAGTGTAGCTCAATAGTTTTACACTAAGAATAAAATGTCTGTACCCTTTGCCTATTAAATTAAGTGACTTTTTAGCTTTAATCTTTTTTTGTATTCTCTCTGTAACTGAATCAAATGTACACAGTTATAAGGTCTGATTGCTTTTATTTGTTTTTCAATTTCAAACGTACACTATTTCATCAAACCCTTATAATTTAAACTAAAATGAAAGTTGTGTAAATAGTTTGTATTTCTTTTGATAACCCTTCAGTCTATTATCTTTGACAAAGGTCATGCAGAAATGATAAATGCAGTTTGAATGTTATTGATTCGCCGAATCTGAGGATAAAGGTCAAGGCATGAATTCAACACTGACTGTACACAACTTATGTAGGCCAGTAATTTTGTGCTTTACATAGAAGATGGGTTATGCCACCAACAGGCCAGCACATGTAAGTACAGAGCATGTGGTACCAACCCCAAATCCTTTCAGTGGTCACAGTATTCAGAGAGCAACCCATAAACCCATAAACTGAATATTTCATCTGTATCTGTTCAATGGTTAATATTTTTTTAGAAAGACAGATCCACATGCGTGGTTAGGAAAAATGTAATTAATAATATAAAGTCTGTCTGAAGTGCTTAGATAGTGGCACGACAACTTCCAGAAAGGACTGGACCTTTGTGAATTCTCAGATCGAGTTCATTTTAAGCTGCCATCTCTCACATGAGGAAGTTATTGCTGAATGTACCCATTTTTCAGTTCACACAATCACAAGCCGCACTTTTACAACATCCTGTTTATGTAGTCATATAAAATTATTACATACTGTTGTATGTGTTTGTGATGAGCTGCTGTGTTAAAATCTTTCCACATGATGATGTTTTATGAGCTAACATCTTCACTTTGCTCATGTCTGTCTAATAGACATTGTTGCAAAAGGCAATATAAACAATGATTCGGGCATTACTCTCTATATGTATATACATGTGTATATATATCTTATTTTTAATCTCACTTTTTAGCCCTAATGTTTTACTCGTGTTTCTTTTTTCAGTGTTTGAATTTGTTTTGGAACTCTATAAACACGGGGGTATTGCAGTAATGGTATGGGATTGTTTTAGTGAATTGTCTGCTTTAATTGCCATATTAATAAGTATGTACACTGGAGTCTCACAGGCAAGTAGTCTCTGGTGCTCAAAGGCAAACAGTTAAAACAGAAAAGGCTGCTTTACAAAAGGCAAATGCAGCACAACGTTCCCGAAGGGCTTTTACTAACCACACAATGATATTTAAACAAAGCCATGGACTCACTCCCATCCACTCCTTAAAAACCTTTTAGGCCCTTTTATTAGCAGGCTCTTGCTGGATATGCATATAACACACCCTGTGCAGACATGTTCAAAGAGAGTGCATTTACATGTACTTTCAGCAGATAGTAAATATTTCCAAACTATGCCTAAGCATTAAGTGGTGTCTCTTTAACACGGATGCTTATTGCTTTGTGTCTGTTTTTTTTGTAGTGCTTTTAACTGCATTAGTATCAGAAAACATAACCTGTTTATTCTCAAAGTTTATTTGCTGTCAAAACATTTCCAGGACTTTAAAGAGTGAATCTTTCGACTGTGCACCACATGCTAAATATATTTGTAATAGTGCTGTTAGTAACGTATTGGCAGTTAGTTCATGATGCTATGAGTAATATGTGATACAATGGTTCTAATGGTCCAAATCAGGTTTCAATAAAATACGTGTGGAAGATATTAGTAATGGAACTATCGTTATGAAAATGTTAAACAGACAACCAAGCAAAATCACAAATTAAAAACACCACTGTGCATGCATGATACATTTCTATTATGTTTTCTATAAATGTTAATGTATACATGTATAATCATTATAGAAATTGTCGTTTTTTCTGTAATCAAGTAACTGCAGCATTTATGAACAGGTTTGTGCCTTCTACCTACTAAATCTCCTAATGTGTTTCATTTAATATATTGTATTTATGAAAACATCAGTATAAACATTTAAAACATTTTCCATATGACACAGAGCGGGAGGAGAATCTGTATTAAAGCTCTATTATATATATATATATATATATATATATATATATATATATATATATATATATATATATATATATAAATTTAATAGAGCTTTAATACAGATTCTCCTCCCCCCTCCCCCTCTATGTAGACCATTTACAACTAAATGTGGATTTTAAATGATTGAAAATGGTTTTGTGAATATAACGTGTTATGTAGTAAGAAATAACCTGGCAATTTTTAGATTAAAATGGTTATTATTTTTTATTCATGAAATATAAATAAAATGAAAATCGTCCTGGAGCACAATTTACTTAGTGAAGTATCAAAGTAACTGTGTTATCTACAGGGAATGTGAATGTCACAGTGATAATATAGTAGAATACAAGTATACATAATTTCACTTTGGTAAACAGAGTATACGGTAACAATATATCTGATATATTGTTTACAAAGTAAACAATAATATCAGAAATGTTAAATATTGCATAGTGGGTGGGAAACTAGTATCTGTACTGAGATTTAAATATTGCCCAGTAGGTGGGTTAATAGTGTCAACAACTCAGTCAAGTAAATATAATATAAAAAAACTTTCAGTAGTGGGTAGAAGTTGTTACAAGATTTACAGTTATTTGTTGTAATAAACAAAGGAATGAAACAAAGGTGTTAACTGGTTACCATTATTTCAAATAAATGCTTCTGTTTTTAGCAAAATATCTGTTTTATTCCTGTATATATAATAGCTTGATTTTTAAAAAAGCTACCTTTTACTTTTTGACTTGATTATCTCTTATTTAGTTTTGAATTTTATTTTTAATAATCTCTTTGCGTGTTCCAACAGTTATATAACCGTTTCAATACAAGTTGTATTGTATTACTGAGCATGTGGCACATAAAATATGATTAGATTAGGTTTTTTATGCCTCGAACCATTCGATATTACTATGACAGTTATTTGCATGTAAACATGCATTCAATCTTTTAATACTAAAGATGTCAGATCTGTTGCAATCAGGCTCCAGAAGCATGTGCTACTGGTGTGATGGTTCTTTGGCAGTCTCTGTATACCGCTTATTTCACTTTTTTATGCATGTTTATCAAAACACATGGCTTTCAGTAAGTACAGTTAGTGTTTAATATTTGGAATATGTCTGGAAAAATTTAAATGGCCCAAAATGTGTAAAAAGTTTACTGCAATATTTGCTTTTCAGTGTTTTGAAGGCTGATTCAGCTACCCAATAAAACCACTCGTTTGTGTAAATGTCATACAATAAAATGTGTTATTTAGATCCAGTTCCATTTCATGCCTTGTGTACACACATCTAGAATTTTAGCAGTAAGACCAATTTAACGTCAAGATCAGTTACACAAACTATTCTAATGCCTTTTTTTATCTGAAATTGGCCCTCCTTTTTTATTTTTATACAGTTTAATAATGTTAAATTTGATAGTCTTTGTTGCATTTTAAATACACTAACTAAAAACACCTATACTATATATAATTTACTATGTTCATTACATCGTTTTGTACTATTAATGAATACAATTAACTATGATATAATCCAGTTATTTAGTTCCAGAAAACAGTCTAGAGGACAATTTATTCTTGCATTATTATATGTTTTTAATATACTATATCTGACTGCAGGGCGACACCGTGGCTTAGTGGTTAGCATGTTCGCCTCTCAGCGCTAGGGATTCCCGGTTCGAATCCCCATCTGGGTGGAGTTTCCATGTTCTCCCCGTGTCCGTGTGGGTTTCCTCCGGGTTCTCCGGTTTCCTCCCACAGTCCAAAAACATGGATCAAGTTAATTGAGTTCTCTAAAATTGCCCCATATAGAGTGTGTTTGAGTGTGTGAGTGTGTACCCAGCGATGGATTGGCGCCCTGTCCTGGGTGTATCTGCCCAGCGCCCGAGACGTTCTTCCCTGGATGGGCATGGGGAACCCCACCGCGACCCTAATAGAGGATAAAGCGGGAGATAATGAATGAATGAATGAATATCTGACTGCTGTACTACTGTTAAATGAAGGCCCATGATCACACATGCAGCCCTGGATGCTTCTTGTTTATTGACACATTGGCGGGATTTTTTATGAATCTATAAAACCTGCGGGACAAAACTTCCTCCCTTGTCCCTCATTTCTGGGACATTAAGCTCAGCTCAGTCATGCTTAAGATGTATTCAGCCAAGCTTAAGCCGTCGCCTGTGACTATAAATCAGATCATTTTAGCTACCGATGTTTAGCCAGTTTCCTTTTTTCTGGTTGATTATAATATAAATTTGCGGTGCACAATTCATATAAAAGAAATCAAATCCCCTTTGTGCAGTTAATACTTTTTAATTACTTTATCTATGAAACAAAATAAGCTAATTATATAAAAATGAAAAGCAAAAAGCTAACTTCTTTTTTTACATGGACTTTCAGAATCAGAATCTTAATTTTGTGAAATCTTCCAGATGTATAAGGAATTTTTCGGTGTGGGTATTGACATATATACATATATACTACTAAAACATATATAAAATCAAATAAACACTATTTACAAAGAAACGCAAACATATTTTACTTTATAAAACATATATTTACATAGAAAAAAAAATAACACTGATGTGCAATTAAAATTTAGATTTCTCAATTCACAGACAAAGGTGGTGGAAATGAAAGCGTCATGTTGAGATATTACACAAGCACTTGTGCACGGTAGAGAGTTGCTAACTATTAATCTCCAATGTTAATATAACTTTTCAAACAAAATCACTCCTGTGAATGCTTGTAAATATATGAGGGATCAGGTTACGCTTCTCATATGGGATGTGTGGGCAGATTGTATTTGTTCCTGTGTGTAGGCTGAGGAAAAATCAGTGTGTGGCTGTTTTATCTCTTTTTATTCTTTTGAGACCTGTGGAGTGTGACCTCCAACCTCTATTCTGCTCCCTCTCTCCAGTGGTTAAATGAAAAAAGGCTGTCTTCATTTTCTGCTGGATGCATTGCTCAATCTAACTGGCTCTTCTGCAGTCAGAAATGAATGCTGTGTGGGTTTAAGGATGAATTAATAAAATACATCAATGTGTTATGTATTAAAGTGCATAGCAGGCCTTTTGTAATGACTGTTATAATGATGTATTGCAGCAAAAAACGATAGTTGTTGTAATTTTTCATTTTACTTGACAATATGTCTGAAGACTGATAAATGATTTAATTTATATGACCCTCTGGTTATAAACTGCTTATTAGTCACGTAATAGTCATGAGTCTGGCACGTCAGTGTAGCAGCAGATAAAGGTAAGATGCAGCTTGTTGTACCTTGCAGGATGTAATAAACTTAGATATGTATTCATTTATTTGAAAAGCATTGAATTGTAGACAGGGTGGCTTAGTGGTTAGCACGTTCGCCTCTCAGCGCTGAGTTTCCATGTTCTCCCCGTGTCCACATGGGTTTCCAGAGAAATGACTCGTATGTTTGGTTTGAAACATTTGGGAACTGAAGGCCTTTTTTCTAACAGACTTAGTCAGCATTTCCTAAATCAGCATGCAACTTTAATTTTCTAATTTAAATTCAAATGAGGGCGGCACGGTGGCTTAGTGGTTAGCACGTTCTCCTCTCAGCGTTAGGGATTCCCGGTTCGAATCCCAATCTGGTGGAGTTTCCATGTTCTCCCCGTGTCCACGTGGGTTTCCACCGGGTTCTCCGGTTTCCTCCCACAGATCGAAAACATGGATCAAGGTCAATTGAATTCTCCAAATTGCCCCATATAGAGTGTGTATGTGTGAGTGAGTGTGTGCCCAGCAATGGATTGGCGCCCTGTCCTGGGTGTATCTGCCCAGCGTCCGAGACGTTCTCCCCTGGATGGGCATGGGGAACCCACCGCGACCCTAATAGAGGATAAAGCGGGAGATAATGAATGAATGAAATTCAAATGGGGGGGGGGGGCACGGTGGCTTAGTGGTTAGCACATTCTCCTCTCAGCGTTAGGGATTCCCGGTTCGAATCCCAATCTGGTGGATGTTCTTCCACATGGGTTTCCACTGGGTTCTCCGGTTTCCTCTCACAGACCGAAAACATGGATCAAGGTCAATAGAATTCTCCAAATTGTCCCATATAGAGTGTGTTTGTGTATTTGTGTGAGTGAGTGTGTGCCCAGTGATGGATTGGCGCCCTGTCCTGGGTGTATCTGCCCAGCGCCCGAAGCGTTCTCCCCTGTATGGGCATTGGGAACCGCCCCGCGACCCTTATAGAGGATAAAGCGGAAGATAATGGATGGATGGATGGATGGATGGATGAATTGTACACTTGAAATTGGTGTCAAGCATGACATGAAAATCATCTCTGACATTCTTTTATAGGAACATACATGTACAACTGTAGAACAACTGATACAAACATGCTTTAGAAGATAGAAATTATGAACTCCTTAAAAAATATAACACTAAGATGTCAGAATGAGCACCGTCTATGTAAGTATAAGTTCCCTGAAGCAGGTTCAGATGAGTTACATAACTATTCATTCATTCATTATCTCCCGCTTTATCCTCTATTAGGGTCGCGGTGGGGTTCCCCATGCCCATCCAGGGGAGAACGTCTCGGGCGCTGGGCAGATACACCCAGGACAGGGCGCCAATCCATCGCTGGGCACACACTCACTCACACAGACACACTCTATATGGGGCAATTTAGAGAATTCAATTGACTTGATCCATGTTTTTGGACTGTGGGAGGAAACCGGAGAACCCGGAGGAAACCCACGCAGACACGGGGAGAACATGAAAACTCCACCCAGATTGGGATTCGAATCGGGAATCCCTAATGCTGAGAGGCGAACGTGCTAACCACTAAGCCACTGTGCCGCCGAGTTACATACCTAAAGTATAAAAAATCATGCTGCTAAATATTCTGAATACATTTGCTCGGTCAGTTTGTCAGCATTAATTATTGATAAAATTTGCATCAGTCAGTTGTATTGTGTGAATGTGTGAGGGTGGGGGAGTAATTGAATGTGTTGATATAATTCAATATGTATTTAATGCAATATTTAATTCTAAAAAAATATTTTAAAAAATATTAAGAATGGTGGGCGGCACGATGGCTTAGTGGTTAGCACGTTCGCCTCTCAGTGCTAGGGATTCCCGGTTCAAATCCCCATCTGGGTGGAGTTTCCATGTTCTCCCTGTGTCCGTGTGGGTTTCCTCCGGGTTCTCCGGTTTCCTCCCACAGTCCTAAAACATTGATTAAGTCAATTGAATTCTCCAAATTGCCCCATATAGAGTGTGTATGCATGCGTATCTGTGTGAGTGAGTGCCCAGCGATAGATTGGCGCCCTTTCCTGGGTGTATCTGCCCAGCGCTCGAAACGTTCTTCCCTGGATGGGCATGGGGAACCCCACCGCGACCCTAATAGAGGATAAAGCGGAAGATAATGAATGAATGAATTAAGAATGGGGATGATGCTTTAACTAGGCTCCACTAAATTAACCACTAAATTATAATTAGGAATAAAGGACATGCTGGACATGAAACCTTTACTTTTTTGTACATGAAACATATTTATTTTTGGATATCTATGTAAATAAATCTTAATTTGCAGGATTTTGTATTTCAGTATTATATCTGTGGCTTGGATAACATGGGCTCAGCTGGGCATGTTGGTTTGGAACCCAAGGTCATTTAGTAACAAGGTAACTGAAGGCCTCTCACATTTTGCTTTAATGATCTAAACTTTATACTTTTAGCTTAATAACAAGAAATTTCTACATTTTGGTTATTGAAACGTTTCTGTAAAATGGAAAGAAGTTCGGGTCATGTATTGGCTTCATCAGTCTGGCCTCTGAAATCCATAATTAAGATGTCTTAACTTTTTAATCTCCAGGGAAAGTGGGTCAAATGGCAGGCCAGCCCATAGTACACAAGTCATTTTAATCAAATAGTTTTATTTACAATCGCTAGTCATGGTCATGTTATCTAATTTTGTGCCAAAACCTGAAACAAACAGCTTATGGACTGAAGTCCACTAACATCTTAAAGTTGAAGCTATTTTTTGTGGAGACTTGGGCTTTTTAATGACTTTATATTAAGGCACGTTACTTACTTACTAGGGCTGTATTCATCTAAAGATTTTCATAGTCGAATCTGATTCGTCAGATTTTCCCTATAGTCGAATCAGTTAAAATTTCACCACAAGATGGCGCTAAGGGCGTAGTTTTTAAAATATATATATTTTTTATATTTTACTTGTTTTTCTAACAAAAGAAAACCTTTTTTTGTTTTTTTCTTTTTTTTTCTAGAAATTAGGATGATTTTATTTGACAAAAGGCTATATATATAACGAAAACAAAGACATTTCATGTAAAAACTAATGCTTAGCAGCAGCCATGGGCACCCCCATGTGGTCAAAATGGTACATTCGACTATGAGGTTCATAGTCGACTACGGTTCTCCGAATCGAATTGTCGAATCAGCGAATATTGCAGCTCACCCCTATTACTTACATTAAAGCATTATCTTCATGTGCTCCTTTGAGAACCAGAACAAAAATATTGTGTGGTGACATTTTTTTATTTATTTATTTTTTTTGTAAAAATATTTTTGCCAACAAATTTAAACAACTTAACAGCTGAGTAGCTAAAAGAGTACTAAGAAAAACTATGCCAAGTTTTTTTAAATTAAACATCTTAACAGCTGAGTAGTGTTACCAACTGTCCGTTCTTCCCCGGAGGAGGGCGGCTAACGCGGAGGTGTAGCGTTCAGCCACTCGCGCCTAGTGAGCGCTCCCCGGGTACCGACCACGCGGGGAATATAGCGTGCGTGGGTCCGAGGAACGTTCCCACGAGTACGGCCCACGCGGAGAAGATGCGCAGCGCCGCACCGTGGTTGTACGCGGAAGGAGAGTCCAAACACCGGGATAAAATCCAAAATGTATAATTTAATAAAAATTGGTGACGGGACACCAACAGAAAGGGGGAACAAACGAAACAAAGTAACATTGGGTATGAAAAAACCACAAACAAAGACGTGCGCCAAAGAGAAGGAAAACTCAGAAAAAATACAAAAGGAACTAAACATGTGAACAAAACAAACCAATCACCCAACTGAAACAATTAAGGACCAAACGAGGGACAGATGCCACAGGCACCTGTGACAAGTAGATAAAAGAATACTCATAAAAAACGATGCCAAGTTTTATTAAATTAACTTAATTTGTTATGCAAGTAGTACGTTCTAATAAATGATCGAACATTTTAGCAGTCTGAAAAATAAAGAAAAGTTGTCACAACCCTAAATAACTGCTAACTCTTATGTGTCCTGGATTTAGTTACACATTTAGCAGACGTGAGTGCGCCAAAAATACAGGGAAGTATTCGGATGAAACGCGCTGTCCTAAATGTCCTCCATCATGACTGTGCCTTTTGAAGTCTAAGCTGCACGAGTCGATCTCTCAAGTTCTCATACTCGCACCCTCACTTCAAAGAGAAGGAAAAGTCATCTGCCTCCCGCGGACTGCCAACACGCAGACCACTAGAGCTAAACCAGGAGCACTGAGAGGAAGAGAGAGATGGCAGCAAAGATTCGCATGTTGGGGGCTTTTAAAGGGAAGAATGGCTGGATCCTGTTCAGAGGCTGCTGATAAAGTAGGAGGTCGCCACAGGGGCAATAATGTTAGAACGCAGGAAGTTTGTTCTAGAGTACGGTTATTCTGTCTGCATCCGTTATGATAGAATCACAAACATTACTGATATGTCTCTTCTGAAATGTTTTTTTTTTTTATTTAGAGTGATAACTTTTCTAGTTTGGTGGCTTAGTGTTTAGCATGTTCTCCTAGGGTTTCCCAGTTCAAATCCCAATCTGGGTGGAGTTTCCATGTTCTCCCCGTGTCCGCGTGGGTTTCCTCCGGGTTCTCCGGTTTCCTCCCACAGTCCAAAAACATGGATCAAGTCAATTGAATTCTCCAAATATAGAGTGTGTGCCCAGTGATAGATTGGCGCCCTGTCCTGGGTGTATCTGCCCAGTGCCCGAAACGTTCTCCCCTGGATGGGCATGGGGAACCCCCCCCGCGACCCTAATAGAGGATAAAGCGGAAGATAATGGATGAATTAATGGATGAATAAATTAAAGAGTAATAACATTTCTAGTTCGGGCGGCATGGTGGTTTAGTGGTTAGCATGTTCTCCTCTCAGTGCTAGGGATTCCCAGTTCGAATCCCAATCTGGATGGAGTTTCCATGTTCTCCCCGTGTCCGCGTGGGTTTCCTCTGGGTTCTCCGGTTTCCTCCCACAGTCCAAAAACATGGATCAAGTCAATTGAATTCTCCAAATATAGAGTGTGTCTGTGTGAGTGAGTGTGTGCCCAGCGATGGATTTGCGCCCTGTCCTGGGTGTATCTGCCCATCGCCCGAAACTTTCTCCCCTGGATGGGCATGGGGAACCCCACCATGACCCTAATAGAGGATAAAGCGGGAGATAATGGATGGATGGAAATTGAAATAATCACTTTGACATAAACGAATGGAGTTTGGAGTAATTATGCACATTCTTTAAGTATCTTAAAGCCAGCAGCACAAGTGGAACAAAGCCGCATCATTCCAGATTACAGTTAAACGTTCCTGTAAGTTTTTGGCAGTGTTATAGAGGTGTTGCTTTGCTTTTCATCTTTTAGATTCTATCTCTACCTCCATGGTTCCTCTGGGATGCCATTTCATAACATTCTGCTAGCTAAAAATGCTGTTATCTTCTTACTGTTATCCTTTGCTTTGGGATCATCATTTTATTTTGTTTTCAGATATTTAGACAGTTGCTTAGCACAAAGCTTATAAAGGTCAGTGAAATTATTGAATGATTAAAGTTGGAAATTGGATTCAGATGACAATTGCTTATATTAAACGGTGATGTGCATTTTCAACTAACATTGCGACATTTCAACCTATTTTCTTTGCATACTGAAATATTTTTGCTCTCAGTATGCTCAAGGATGCTTTGACAGGAAAAAGATGAAAAAATAATAAAACCCAGTCTGCCCACGTCTGTTTTCTTTGCGAATGTGAGTTCATAGCTAGTTCAGCGACTCCAGCGATGTTCCATGGTGCCTCTTAGTTCTTGATTTCTTTTTATTATTGCCAGTTTTTATGTCAAAGCCACGAACACTATAAATGTGCTTACCTTGATAAAAGGAGAGAAAATGAAAAAAGACAAAGGAGATATCACCCTGGCACCCTAAGTGCATATCACCAATGTCTATCCTCTCCTAATATTTGATACATTTATTTCATAATCAAAGAAAAAAAATAAAATTGTCCCATTTGAATTTCCATCCATCCGCTTCATCCTCTATTAGGGTCGGGCCATACCCATCCAGGGGAGAACGTCTTGGGCGCTGGGCAGATACACCCAGGACAGGGCACCAATCCATCGCTGGGCACACACTCACTCAGACACGCACATTCTATATGGGGCAATTTGGAGAACTCAATTGACTCGATCCATGTTTTTGGACCGTGGGAGGAAACCGGAGAACCCGGAGGAAACCCACGCGGACACGGGGAGAACATGGGAACTCCACCAGATTGGGATTTGAACCGGGAATCCCTAGTGCTGAGAGGAGAACATGCTAACCACTAAGCCACCGTGCCACCCCCCATTTGAATTTAAATTAGAAAATTAAAGTTGCATGCTGACTCAGGAAATGCTGACTAAGTCTGTTAGAAAAAAGGCCTTCAGTTCCCAAATGTTTCAAACCAAACATACGAGTCATTTCTGTGTGTGTGTGTGTGTGTGTGTGTGTGTGTGTGTGTGTGTGTGTGTGTGTGTGTGTCTGTGCACTATTTACATTAGAATTCTATTCTCAAACTTTTTAAACAAGTCCTATATAGACTCTTCATCATGTTTCCAACCACTTGCATGTTAACAGCCCAGAAGACCTTTTCCTTCCAGGCTTTTTCCTTTTTTCAACCCTCTTGTGTTTGGTGTCCCATCCACACATCTTGCTTTCATGACATCAGGGACCGACGTGGAATTTGGTCAAGAAGCAGTTCTTGATGACCAGTACATGGGTTGGGCTTTGGGTTTTTTTTCGTTCAGAGAGCTCTCTGAGAAAGATCATAAACATACGCAATGACACACGCACACAGAATCCCCCACAACCTACACTGGAACAAAACATTACAGCTTTCACAAGAAGTCTTTTTAATGCTATCATATGTTGCTTTAGGCATGGAAACAGGCAAGTAAGTGAAGCATAGAAATATTGACATCAGGAAACAGTGTTGAAAATAAGAGCAAACAATCCAGTTAGATGAACTCTAGAAAACTCGAGCATTTTTGTAAACAGATTTTTGGAAAATGTTTCTCATAGAATTTTCCTGTTTATTCCGTTCAAGCGTTCCTCACACACAAGCATTGTCTGGTTGCTGGTCCATGCTGCTTTCTGAAGGCTAACGATGGTCGGCTGGTGCTTCATACTAAACATAATTAGTTTTTTCAGCATTTAAACACTAGATTATACCAAAGTATTAAACACCAAAGACAACAAATGCTTTCTCCGAGTCATGTTTTCAAATTTTTTTTTAGAATTGTGTAAAACAATTGTGTAAAAAATTTTGTAAAACAAAAAAAAAAAAGGGGGGGGGGGGGGGCGTAGCATCAAATAATAATCAGGTTTGATGATTTTACAGTGTAGTTGGTTTTCTGCATAACTTCTGACTTGTAATGTTCTCATTTGTAAGTCGCTTTGGATAAAAGCGTCTGCTAAATGACTAAATGTAAATGTGAATGTAAAACCACTGAACCCAGCAGCACATTTATTCTAACATATACATATAGTTCATAACTATAACTGATATTTCACCATGGTGGTAAAGAGAACATCTCATTCCAACACAAAGTGAATGGCAACTGATCTTAAAGACAAATGCGTTATTTGTGTAGAAGGTGTATCAGAATTTAATTATACAGATTTTGTTTGTGACCTAGAAAAGTAACTCTTCCACCCGTCATTACTTCTTAATGCTGAAATCATTTATTTAGCTTCATTAACGCTAAGACAAAAACCTTTTTTTTGGGTGGGGGGTGGGGGGGGGATTAAGACCCAACATCAAGATCAACAAATGATCAGAACTGACTATACTGCAGTACAGCTGATTACTCCTTAACCTACAGACTTGTGCTCGCTCACTTGTCTGCAAAGGGATGAAGATCTAAACTCTTCAAGGATGAAAAGGAGGGCAGGAGAGGGTGCTAAGGGAAGGGCACCAATCCATCACTGCACACACTCACTCTCTGACACACTATTTGCGGCAATTGAAAGCAGCCAATTTACCTTAAATCCATGTTTTGGACTGTGAAACCGGAGAACCCAAAGAAACCCATGGAGACACAGAGAACATAAACTCCACCCAGATTGGTATTCAAACCTGGATCCCCAGCGCAGAGAAGCAGACATGATGCTGCCCGGCCGCTGAAGGAGGAGGAGTACCCCACTGAGTCTTGGTCCTCCCAATGTTTCTTCCTTAAAATAACAACATAAAAGGGAGTTTTTTCTTGCCACTGTCCCTTCGGCTTGCTCTTTAAAAGCAAGGCTTTTAACTCTTTAAAGCTGCTTTGTGTCAATGTACTGTTGTAAAATGCTCTATATAAATAAATTACTTCAACATGTAAACCACTAAGCCACTGTGCTGCCGATAGGAAACCATTTTGTTTTATTTCATTATAAACAATTATTATTATTAAATAATGAATCTTATATTTTTGGTTACTTTTCATTTGTAATGGCTATTAATTATTTTCTGTTTGAGGTGTAAATAATATTTCCAAATACTGTGAATGTTCTTCTAACCTGTTGTATATCATTTGCGTGTTACATTAATGCTTTATTATTTTTCCCCCCAGTTCAATTTTCCCATCTGATTTTATCATCTGACTTCGGTGAAGGCTCTTTGTGCTGCTTTATGTTCTTCCTGCAGTGATGAGGAGGAAACATAAACATTTTGGTCTACTTCCTGTCCAGGATGTGGAAAAGTACACTGTAGTTTAAGGTACAAAAAAAGGTCTTTATTTTCCATAATATATGGATGTTTTCTGGCTTTAATAGAACTGTTAGTCTATTCAACAGTAATAAATGGTGTGTCTGTCCATTTTACGCCTATATTTTAACAAAAACACATAGCTGGTCAGAGACTGGGAATAGTCATTTAAGTATCCCTAAAGATTTTCAATTGGGAGAAAGAGTGTTTGTGTGTATTCCTCTGTGTGCAGCCAGCGACTGAAGAAGACGGGCGCCACCATTTATTGTGTGCATGTTTGAAGAGTGTCGCCGCAGTAAAGTCAGGGACAAGAGTAATTGTCTAGTGAGACACTGAATGCAGTGTATTCTTCTCAAAGCCCTATCAAGCTTGCTTTTGGAAGCCGAACATTGAAGCAGTGTCTTTTCTTCTGTTAAGTTGGTGTGTAGCGTGTCAAGCTGTCAGCTAAAATTGATTTCTTGTTGCTATTGTATGCTAAGGAACTGCATTTACACCATGTAAATCTTTGTGTGGTTGATCCATAGTTTCATCCAAGTACTATAATTTTTTTAAGCTTAGTGACGGGATTTTTATCACACAAAAAGCACCAAAAAGATGCTGTCACAATGCTGGGCAATGGCTTTTACAAAGTAAAATATGTTCATATACTTTTGTGTTTCAAATACAAAGAAGGATTTTTAACCATTTAATATTTAACAATGACTTAGTGGTTAGCACGTTCTCCTCTCAGCACTAGGGATTCCCGGTTCGAATCCCCATCTGGGTGGAGTTTCCATGTTCTCCCCGTGTCCGTGTGGGTTTCCTCCGGGTTCTCCGGTTTCCTGCCACAGTCCAAAAACATGGATCAAGTTAATTGAGTTCTTCAAATTGCCCCATATAGTATGTGTTTGAGTGAGTGGGTGTGTGCCCAGCGGTGTATTGGCGCCCTGTCCTGGGTGTATCTGCCCAGAAACGTTCTCCCCTAGATGGGCATGGGGAACCCCCCCCCGACCCTAATAGAGGATAAAGCGGAAGATAATTAATGAATAAATATTTAACAATTTAAGCGGTGGCTTAGTGGTTAGCACGTTCGCCTCTCAGCGCTAGGGATTCCCGGTTTGAATCCCAATCTGGGTGGAGTTTCCATGTTCTCCCTGTGTCCGCGTGGGTTTCCTCCCACAGTCCAAAAACATGGATCAAGTTCAATTGAATTCTCTAAATTGCCCCATATAGTGTGTGTGAGTGAGTGTGTGCCCAGCGGCTAGATTGGCGCCCTGTCCTGGGTATATCTGCCCAGCGCCCGAAACGTTCTCCCCTGGATGGGCATGGAGAACCCCCCCCACGACCCTAAGGTATTAAGTTACAGGACAGGTATTAAGTTAATTAGAGGCACATTTTCACACACTGTGTCATAATTACACAAAGATTCAGAATGAGTTTTTAAGTGTTATTCGGGGTAATAATTTGAGATGTACAAAAGGTTAAGGTGAACAATTATTTGTGCAAAGTTTATACATCTCTAGTTAAGTTGATGAATCAGTTAGCATTAGTAAATAAAGAGAAGTCACATGTGCAGAGTTCAGGCTGCAATCTCCAAACATTTTAGGCAAAAAAAACTTTGAATGGCTTATGTATCTACATGACACAACGTTTTATTTTTGGCAGTTTGTCTAGCATAAACAAAACTGCAAAACATCTGCAAGGTACTTGGAAATAAAGTTTTATTGTTGTGTGATGCAGCGTTATGACTTGCTGGTAAATGTTCATTGTTGCTTAATTGTGTGTGAGTGATGCTGGTGATATGACTGTAAAGTTTTATACAGTGTGTTAAATTCTTATTGGAAATGTTGTGAGCAGAGGTACAGATGAGTCAGTGATCCGGATTGGCAAGAGTTCTAATTGCCCTCTGAGACTGCGGGCTGAACACTACACTTTCTGTCAGCACATTGCTTTAATTATTACTGTAATTTCCTTTCCTTCTTCTGAGGCTGCGTTTCATTCACATTCCCAGATCGCTCTGAACAGCACTCTGTTCAGTCATGAGTTTTTGTTGCTTTTTTCCTAATATGTACCTAAGGTGCAGACCTTTACAACTGGCTTATTGAAACGTAACAAATTAATTGATCCAATATATATATATATATATATATATATATATATATATATATATATATATATATATATATATATATATACGTGTATATATATATATATATATATATATTGTTATATATATATAACATATATATTGTTATATTGTTATATAAAAGTATATATATATAACTTTTATTTTTAGATATTTAATGGAAAACATGTAAATGACCTACAATAATTTTAATAATCTTCATTTATTTATAAGAAAATGTTTAACTGAAATGATTATTTACTCTTTTCTAACTGTCCAAAATATGACTACAAACTCCCATAATCCTCAATAATGTGGTTTGGTATTTTCATTACTCTGGTTTAGTAATTTATTGGCTGGTTGATCTGGATAAAGTTCATTACTTTATTCTGATGTTTATTTGAGCAGTTTAAAAATGTTTGTTAGTAATTGTTTATATTTCTGTTCTTAAATTATTTTCTCAAAAGTAATAATAATATGCAAATAAAAAAGAAAGAATATTATAGTACCTACTGTATCTACATCTTAATGTTGAAAATGATATAATGCATATCTGTGAATGAGATCACGGTTGTGAAACTCCAAACATAAAAAATTTAAATTGTCAGCTAAGTTTAAAGAAAACATTGTCGTTTAATGGTGTAAAATGTCAGTCATAAGCCTCTGTCATAAAAGTGTGCTCATTAAAATAAGTTGGTGACAGGAAATCATTGCATTATCCATCAAGATGTAGGGTAATATATGAGGAGACTTGAAGGGATTATGAAGTTAATGAAATTTCTGATGACTGATCGAATTGTGCTCTAATACATGTATTGCTGAAAGGGTACGGATGATGTTTGTATGGCAAATGAATGTTCAGTCCATTGTGTGGAGTGTAGCGCTAATCTACCCTACTCAGTAAACAGTCTGTCATAGAAATGGCACTGAAAATAAAGGAGCAGCTGTTGTTGAGGTCCAGCAAACACCTGAAGTAGCCAAAATGTAATTAGCATTTAGTTGTGATCTCTTTTCCATCCTTCATGATTTTGTTTTTCATTTTTATTTTGTGTTTTAAATGATTCCTTGGAAAATATTTTAAAAGCAAACTGTTGTACAAGTAAAAGTTGTGTCAAATATTAATATTGTTACAGTAATTCAATTGAGGGCACGGTGGCTTCTCAGCGCTAGGGATTCCCGATTCGAATCCCCATCTGGGTGGAGTTTCCATGTTCTCCCCGTGTCCACGTCTGTTTCCTCCGGGTTCTCCAGTATCCTCCCACAGTCCAAAAACATGGATCAAGTCAATTGAGTTCTCCAAATTGCCCCATATAGAGTGTGTTTGTGTGAGTGAGTGTGTGTGTGCCCAGCGATGGAATGGCGCCCTGTCCTGGGTGTATCTGCCCAGCGCCCGAGACGTTCTCCCCAGGATGGGCATGGGGAACCCCACCACGACCCTAATAGAGGATAAAGCGGGAGATAATGAATGAATGAATAATAATTCAATTGATCAGTAAGTTATCAGAGATGTAACAAAAAAAAGGAGTTGTTAGGGTTACACATTTACATGTTTACTAATTTTCTTAAGCAAATGGGTTTTCTGTCATTCCTTCTTAAAGTTCGAACAAATTATATTATACAGCGGTTTGTTCCAGTCCGTAAGCCTGATTGGCTGAACCTGCCATGACGTTATTGACAATAATACATACCTCTGACTGTTTCACATTTGTATCTATGCGTGATATACATTATTTCAAATCAGGTACAGATTTATATAAACAGTGAGCCGATTCCCTGATGAGCACTAACCCTTTTTACTGTTTCTTTATATAAAAGAATATATGGCACTATATGGCAGTTTTTAATTATTTGAGAACCGGAATCCTTTTACTCAGCAATCAATGTTCGCTTTAAAAACCAGACTAGATCAAATCACTATAGACCAGTTTTTTAACGATTTAGTTTTTTTAGTAAAGGCATTTATGAAAGTTTTTTTTTTTATTATAGTGTGTTTGACATTTTATAAAAGCAGTAAGGCTCTCGAGGTTGTTCATTATTGTGAGTAAATCACAGGAAAGAAGTGTAACTGTACTCAGCTTTGCATCTTACTAAACAACTCTTTCCCATGATTTATTTACAATAATGCACACCCTGAGTGCCTGATTGCTTTAATAAAATATTTAACAATACAAATTATGCTACATAAAACAATATACAGTGCAAGCCCAGAGTAGCAGTAACAGTAAATAATATAAGATGAATGCATGTACGAGACATTATCTGTAAGTGTGTAGCATCAGTTCATATTCCGCTTTTTTTTTTTATATATATATATTTATAACATTAAAAAAAAGCTATTTAATTACAATATCTATAAAATGTTTTTAAGGTAAATAACATCTAACCAAATATAATTTCTCATCTTATTATCTTAAGGACCGATTAAACCTATACTACGGTCCATGGGAGCATGTTTCGGGAGCTGAACAGATACATCCAGGACAGGGCATTAATTCAACACTCGGTTCATTCACTCACAGACACACACACTATGTAGGGACAGTTTAGAGCAGCCAATTTACCAATTCCATGTTTATAGACTATAAACCCACAGACACGGGGGGTGGGGGGGGGTGGGGGGGGGAGAACATGGATCCACAGCGCTGAGGGACAGATGTGTTAACGTTTATAACAATTCTACATTACAATGTATTAAAGTATTAAGAAGTCAAGACATCTGTAGGAATCATTTTTTGTGTTAAGTATTTCCAGCAATTATTTTTGAATTTCGTGACGATCCTGTGTTTTAATTTTAACAATGTGTTAAATTTAATAACTGGCACAAAAACGATTATAAAAGCATAGTGACTGCTTACAAATATCAAACTTTATCTTTTTTTGTAAACAACGTTTTAATCTGTATTCAGGTCATGGATTTAAACTCGATCCCTCTGTTTAATGTTAAGACTTCATATACTGTCGTTGATCTTAGATACTTGTTCTTCATTTTGACAATAAGCATCCCGTTTTGTTTGTGTGTGTGTGTGTGTGTGTGTGTGTGTGTGTGTGTTTTTAGTTTTATGTGTCTAGGGAGTAGGGGCAGACACCAGAGAGACAGTTTTAGGATCGGCAGGATGATAAGGAACTGAACAGGAAGGAGACATCTCGCACCCCTCCAGCGCCTAGACTGATGGTCTCCCTCAAAACACATACGCAGTCTATGCTTCACATACAGCAACGCACATACGCACATTCCACTTCCTTCTGCCCACCCTTCCAATGACAGAGAGACTTTTCATGCTGTGTTTCATTAAACAGAAAGAAAAATAACTTCAGCAATATCCGATGGCCAGATAAGAGGCTTGAAAAGGAGCTGGGACTTTGAGAAAGTCAGTGGGTTGTACAGACCATCTTGAGTTAATTAGACTGTGGGCTCACAGCTTCTGTTCATTCAGATGACTTAACATTAGCCACCGCTGCCAGCTTGATTTATACCAACACATGGCCAATGGGAACAGTTTACCAAAACATTCAGAGTGAATCACAGGGCCGTGTTCAAAGCTGAAGTTCTTCACTAATGAATGATTTTTGAGCAGAGTTTACAAACGGGGATTTTGAAAGTGATGCACATTTTGAATTAAGATTTAGTTTATAAGTGTAGATGGAAAATAGTCTTCATATATTGAAATAAAGAACACTAATGACAGTCCAAGTGACAACACTGCAAAAAAAATCTGTCATAAAAAGAAAAATGAAAAATATACAGGAATCAAGTTAAATTAGTTAAGATATCTGAAAATGAGTTTCTGACAACTGGATTATTTAACTTGGAAATCTATTCAAGTTAAAAATAAGATTTGTTACACTTTTAAAAAGGTTTTTCTGACTTTCTAAGATTTCATTTTTTGCAGTGTAATGACAAAAGGCTTATACAATCACATTTTCATAAGGTTATCTAATTTCTATGACTTTCTACTTTATATTTAAGTATGGTTGTCAAATTTTTTGGCATCAAAAGTTTAATACGGCATGAATAATATAGTTTAAGTGTAATATTTGTTGTGCGTTGCTTTATTTTGACTTTTATTTGATTTAGAGATATAAAAAGTCATTTTTTATTTCATTAGTCTTAATTCTCCATATTTAAAAACACACAAAACCCACTCACTTCATAACCTCCTTGTATTTGCTAATAAACGATGATGTAGAGTACTAAAGATAAATTCTTAAACATATAAATTATAACACCATTTCATAATCTATTGCATTATGTATCTGATGATGTTTAGAGGTGCTAATCATTGCATGGTTTTGTGTGTATTAATAATAATTTATTTTCATATTCACTCATAATGTGAAAGGTGAGAGAATATCCACAACAGGTTGCCAGTCCATCACAGAGCATTTTTTTTTATTTGGAGCCCAAATAACTGCTATGCTTCATGAACAACTTACAAAAATATAATTCATTCATAGATATAATTCATCTAATTCTTTTTTCAGCTTTACCATCAAAGCTGGTATATTAACTGCCATTATAAACTTTAACCTTTTTCTTCAGGTTCACTGTTAAAAAGCTTTAGGCTCTTTGGATAATTCATTCATTCATTATCTCCCGCTTTATCCTCTATTAAAAATAAATGTGTATATGGCGACCAGAATTCATCTATAAACATTTCTACCCTGTGCAGAGTTTTGTGTTTAAGAGTGTTACCACTTTGCGAAGCTATTGACAGTTATTTGGATTGAGATAAACATTGACTGGCAGGTTGGACAGATCTGTTCCACTATCTCCTAACAATCTCGCATTCCCCCCCCACACCCATGCAGACACATACTAAAACAAACTCACCAGGGCAAGTAAAAAAGGTTAAAGGTTTTATGAACTTGCACCATTTATCTTGGTCACCTGTCACCTCATCAAACTTGACCTTTTTCCTAAATATTTTTTCTCCGTCTTTTACTACTTTTCTGTGCATTCTATACTGAAGACTCCTCAATTTAGTGGAGCCATCCTCTGAAGCAAGGGTCAGTCCTTCTTTTAAATGTGCATTTTTACCCAATTCTTAAATAAACTAGCAAGACTTGGTAGAAATCAAGCAGATGAGTTCCAGTCACAGAGCATTGTGACCTTTATTTTGTGAACTGAGAATCTTCCACAGTGGACATTATTTTCTCAAACTGTATCACTCTTCTCACGATTGTCTTGGTAAAGAAGCAGGCAATAAGTTTGAAGTCCTCGATTTTACAGAATGCTGCAGCTGGCTTATGCACCAATAACACAATTTGTTGACAGTTGTTTTTCAAAACAAGTGCTAGTTTTACTTTGAACTTTGTTTTTGTTTACTTCTTAATATTAAATTATATTAGAGGGGAAAAAATTAAACCAGTTTAGTTAATGTGAGAAGACATTTAGATCTTCTTTGGATCTTTGAATACCTTGTGTTTACATAAATATTGTGACTTTAGATGTATGTAAATACAGCTGTTTGGTTTGTTTATGTATACTTCCTGTGACACCCAGTGTTTTTTTTTTTTTTTTTTTTGTTATAAAAAACCTTACGTTATTCAAACACAAAAATATACATCCATTATCTTCCGCTTTATCCTATATTAGGGTCGGGGGGGTTCCCCATACCCATCAAGGGGAGAAAGTTTCGGGCGCTGGGCAGATACACCCAGGACAGGGTGCCAATCTATCACTAGGCACACACTCACTCAAACAGACACACACGAATACACATTCTATATGGGGCAATTTGGAGAACTCAATTGACTTGATCCATGTTTTTGGACTGTGGGAGGAAACCGGAGAACCCAGAGGAAACCCACGCGGACACGGGGAGAACATGGAAACTCCACCCAGATGGGGATTCGAACCGGGAATCCCTAGTGCTGAGAGGAGAACGTGTTAACTAGTAAGCCTCCGTGCCGCCCAAAAATATACATAATATATAATAATAATAATAATAATAACATTTTAATATATTTTGCATGGAGTTTGGATGTTCATGTGTTTGCACATTTAGAAGAAACTACAAATGTTTACTTTTAAATCAAACTAAAAGATATTACTCATTGAAACACCACAAAAAAACCTTACAATTAATATTGTTCCTTTTTAAGGTTAAAAATGTGAGAATACAGATGTTAAACATATGTTTTATAATATTTTAATGATTTAAAATCTGTGCTGGTACCTGTGCCTGACTAAAAAGTGGTGATTTATTTTAGTCCTTCTGATTAATGTCAGATCAATGTATATATGAAGATACAGATACCAACATGTTTTGAAGGTATGTCTGTAATTATTGTCTAATATCTTAATCAATATCTAAATGGAACTGTAAACTTTACTGATGTTCATTTAATTGTTAAGCTGTCTTTTTCAGTTTGTTCTGTAGTTCTAAACTGATTAACACGCTGATCTTGGTATGATGTCAACATAAATTTTAAATCACTTTTTAGTGCAAAGGTCAAGACTAAGTTAAAAAGCTTAACGTGTGTTCTGTGGGTGGCATGGCTAGGATTAGGCTGGAGAACTCAAACACAAGGTATTTCTACAGAATATTCAATTGAGAACCCATGCTGTCAGACATGGAAACGCGCCACCTTACTGCGAGGGCAAAGGTCACAGGCCATTAAAATGCTCATTGTGAGAATAGGATGTTCTGCTCATTTTCAGTGATATATTTATATTTTCAAATGTTGCTATGATTATTATTAAGAGCTTTTGATTAAAGTCTCTTCAGTGTTTTTTCACGAATGCTAATTTCAGTAACATAGTCGGGTCCTCACGTCCTTCAGAAATGATCTGAGAAAAAAAAGAACTAAACAATGTTAGGCCCAAAATGTCATAAACAACATTAAGACTGCAAAATACTCAAAGCACATTTGCTGAAGATGTCTGATCAAAAGTGAAAAGTTTTACACTGTTTTAGCCAATCAGAGCTGTTTATTCTTACAATTTTTACTACTTGTTTCCTTTTGTGTAAACTTTGTCAGGTTTTTTTTCTTTGTTAACAAACTTATTTTACATGATAAAATCTAACAATCACATTTTTTTCACCTTCAGCTAATCACAGGTCACGAGGTAAGGTTTAAAAACAGACATGTTTTCATCCCAGTAATTAATTGTAATAAAATTTTATTATTAACTGTGTATAGGCACAAATAGCTATTTATTTTCTGACTTAACTGTCTGAACACGCTTATTTTTTTATGCAAGTTAAAAATAATTTACTAAAATGTTAAGTTCCTAAAACATTTATTATTTGTATTTCCTGGGGCATCATCGATTGTTGGATTTTGGTAAGCATTGCATACATAACTGAATATAGTTTGGGAAAAATGTTTTTTTTTAATCTTATTTAATCTTCTATACTTTTCTCATGTAGGATTCTGTAAATACAAAATGATTGATCAGATCATTAAAAATTTTTTACACACATCTTATGTTTAAACAATGTAAAGTCTAGTAAAGTTAATGTACTGAAAACAATGTAAAGTCTAGTAAAGTTAATGTACTGAAAAGAGTGAAGAATTAACTTAATGGGAATGATATGATTCTGAACACAGTCTTTTTGAATATAAACAATAAGAATACAATTTAAGAAAAGTCTCAGAAGTTTTTATTTTATTGAATCTGTAATATCCATGGAATGAAACCAAAAAAATGTTTAAAATGACTATTGCTTTTATCTAATAATACTAATTGCCCATTAACAAATGCTCTTATTTAAATTTTTATTATTTGTATGCTAATTAATTTACATGTAAGCACAATTGGTATCTTGATGTCTGAATGTTGACATTAACCTTCTCGCTTGTTTGCTCAGTGAGTCAGAACGTAACACACACCCAACTATAACCCTCTCCTCATCCTCAGAGTGCCAGCTGCCCTGGCATTGCTCATGCCTGGAAAAAGATCTGTGGATGCAAAGCATTGCCTCAGAGGCAAAGCTGCTTTATTTGTAATAACACATGTACACAGACAGACCAGATCCAGAACATTTAGTAGTAAGGAAATTATTAAACAGCATGCCTTATGTATCTATTTATTTAAATCTATGATAGGCTCGTTTTGACCTTCTGCAGAATAGGTTTTTACATTCACTTTTACAATTACAGAATAAATTATTTTCTGTCCGATTATAAACTTAACATAGTTGAAACAGGTTCACCGTAAAAACATTATAATGTGTTATGTAGTGAGCACAAGAACAGTAGTATCATAATAAATAAGAGAATATTGGTGTGTGTGTGTGTGTGTGGAGGAGTTAATCGAAGGGGGAAATATGCTTTTCTTTTCAGGCACATAATTAAATGTGATGAGTGAAATGGTCATCATCAAAAAAAAGGTTTTGTGCATGTTGATCCGTGGCAGACAGGCCTCTGAGGGTCACATGGCTTGATTTTGCTTTTAATTTTATAAGTGAAAAAATATCTAATCTGGTGCCCTTCTTGTTTTGCAGTCTGGAGATGAAAAGATTAGGAGTCGGATTGTCTCTGGTTAACTGTTAAAGGCTTATTGTACGTCAGCCTGCAGTGACATCACTGGTGCCATGCTAAAGGCTATCTGTCTAGTCGTCCTTATGGAAATTCTCTCCAGAGCAAAATCTTTCAGACCCACACACAAATGAGGCAGATTTGTGTCCAGATAACTGTGTGGACTAAACAAGATCTTGCTTCGTCAGGAGACCGCACGGATGCGACACTGCTGAGTGTTGGGACAGTAAAGAACACAGATAACAATCCAGCTGTTTAAAGTTGTCAGGAACTGGCCATCCTGCACGATTGTTGTTCTAACATCAAAACGTAAATCCCCAAAATGTATTATTTAACATTTATATTTACATTTACATTTGGTCATTTAGCAGGACATTTTATCCAAAGTGACTTACAAGGTGAGCACAGGGTTAAGCAGAACATCCCTGGAGCAATGAGGGTCAAGGGCCTTGCTCAAGGATCCACACTGGTAACTTCAGTGGAACTGGGATTTGACCTAAAATAGTGTTTATTATGTAAGTTACCCTCAAAAGTGCATTATTTACACTTTGTGTATGTCCTTTAACGTGAGATTTTGCATTTTCTTTACATTACTGTAGCAAATTTTCTCCAAAGAGATTTACAAACACCCTAACTTAATTGTTGGGATCAGAACTCAGGGTTGATGTGGCCATGAGGGTTGTAAAGGTCTTTCTCAGGGACTCACATTGATAACTTCAGTGTCATTGGGATTTGAACCCACAACTTTCAGATTGATCACCCAACACAGTAACCACTGAGCTACCGCACTGTTAAAGCAGTGTATCAACCACCTAACTTAAGCAAGTAAGCTGGGATGGAACGTTTCATTTTCCACGTGTGATGTAATACAGCACAAAATACAGCATTAAACTTTCATATCCCAGAAAACTATTGTTAACGTGGTCGCATACTGCCCTCTGCTGGCGATGCAGTCACGTTTTCATTCAGTTGCTCGTATTAGAGTTGTATTCATTCATTCATTCATTCATTCATTATCTCCCGCTTTATCCTCTATTAGGGTCGTGGTGGGGTTCCCCATGTCCATCCAGGGGAGAACATCTCGGGCGCTGGGCAGATAGACCCAGCACAGGGCACCAATCCATCGCTAGGCACACACTCACTCACACAGACACACTCTATATGGGGCAATTTGGAGAGAGTTGTATTCAATGCTTTTTTATAAGCTGAATGTTCCTTAAATCGCAACTTTACATTCAGAACACGTAAGCAGTGTAAATTAAGTTATAACTCAAATATGCAGAATGTGGTTTGATATACACTCTAATGTTTATATTTGATATCTGACATTCACAAGGAGATATAGGTGAAAATAGCAGTACACTCATTCATTCATTCATTCATTATCTCCCGCTTTATCCTCTATTAGGGTCGCAGTGGGGTTCCCCATGCCCATCCAGGGGAGAACGTCTCGGGCGCTGGGCAGATACACCCAGGACAGGGCGCCAATCCATCGCTGGGCACACACTCACTCACACACACAGACACACTCTATATGGGGCAATTTGGAGAATTCAATTGACTTGGTCCATGTTTTTGGGCTGTGGGAGGAAACCGGAGAACCCGGAGGAAACCCACGCAGACACGGGGAGAACATGGAAACTCCACCCAGATGGTGATTCGAACCGGGAATCCCTATCGCTGAGAGGAGAACGTGCTAACCACTAAGCCACCGTGCCGCCCAGTACTCTCATAATAACTGGGAAATATTTGATGCATTTTGTGATGTAAAGATACAAACTGTTAAGCTGTCAATCAGATGGTTTTGGGTTCAAATCCCAGCTCCACTGAAGTTACCATTGTGGGTTCTTGAGCAAGACCCTTAACCCTCATTGCTCCAGGGGGCTTTATAATGATCAACCCTGTGGTCCACACCCAACCATCACGTTGCAATACTTGTAAACCGCTTTGGATGAAGATGTCTGATAATATAATGTAAATGTAACCTGCCCGCCAGAGCAGGTCGCTTTTTCAACCACTAGAGGGAGACATGTGCACATTGTGTAGTTAATTGATGAGCATCTTTAAAGATTCAAAGCTT
This sequence comes from Corydoras sp. C115, assembly GCA_019802505.1. NCBI lineage: Eukaryota > Metazoa > Chordata > Actinopteri > Siluriformes > Callichthyidae > Corydoras > Corydoras sp. C115. The sequence goes on from JAFMOC010000004.1 coordinate 6,015,505, forward strand.
TTATTGTCATATACACAGTAAAGACACGTTTCCCTGTGCAATGAATTCCTTACTTTGCCGTCCGCCCTGGATGAGTAAGAAAAAGTAAATATAATAATGAAAATATAAATATAAAAAAACACACTATGTACATAAAAAATGATTTACATTGTGCAAAGATACATTATATTGCAGTAGTCTGGTGTAGAGTTTATTGCTTTAGGTCTGTGAGGTGGTCAACATCTCAGCTGTTCATGAGTCTAATGGCCGTGGGAGTGGGGGGGGGAAGAGTTCTTTAATCTGCTGGTCTTGCATTTCACACTTCTGTACCTCAGACCTGATCTTGAGTATCTTGAGTATCCTGATCTTGAGTATAAGATTTAGACTGAGAAGAATACAAGATAAAAGCTTTCAAAGGTTCATATTTTCAAATTTGGGATAATTATTATTACTGTTTACTTTTTGAGATTCTGATTTCTGATTGACTTCACAGACGATCTGATGACTAGCATTTCACATCTGATTTATCCAGAATGAACGAAGTCAAAATCACCACTCGAGGAGCCAGTCACCCCTCTGCCGATAGTGTATGTCTACCAAGAAACCATTGATGGTTTTAATTCATTTCATTATTTTCTGCTTAATTTTCGTTTGTTGCTGGTTTGGGAGAACATTTCATGTGTGAAAGAGATTTAATCACTCACTCATACACAAACAATATAGAGATCATTTAAATAGGGGCAATTGAAAGCAGCCTATTCACCTTGAATCCATGTTTTTGGACTGTGGGAGAAATTAAAATGGTGCGGTAGCTCAGTGGTTAGGGTGTTGGGCTATCAATCTGAAGGTTGGGGGTTCAAATCCCAGGTCCACTGAAGTTACTAATGTGGGTCCTTGAGCAAGACCCTTAACCCTCATTGCTCCCGGGATGTTGTGATTAACCCTGTGCTCACCTTGTCGCTTTGGATAAAAAACGTAATGTAATGTAATGTAATGTAATCTGGAAAACCTGGAGAAAACCCACATGGACACGGGGAGAACATGGAAACTCCACCCTGATCTTGAATTGAATCTGGATCCCCAGCGTTGAGAGACAAATGGGCCACTACACCACAGTGTATTGACATTTTATTGGGTTTCAATAAAATGGCACTTTTACAAAATGCAGGACATCATAGCTAGCATAACTGGACAGGGCAACTCCATTACTGAATCATCTCATGATAATTATCATTCATTTCACACAAACCATAGAAAATGTTCTAAAACTGGGGAAATACACTGATGGTTTAATTCAGCAGAACTGCAGAGTAAGTGGCAAAATGTCAGGCACGGGGTGGTATAAGGAGAGTCAAAAAAAAAAGGAACTAACGTTAAGAGAATTACTGAAGTGTTTCAGAGAAATAGATTTTGTTTTGCAGAGTTATGAATCATTTAGTGTGTGTGTGTGTGTGTGTGTGTGTGTATCAGTTATGCATCATGTGGTGAGAGCCTAAACCTGCCTACACATTATATTGTAAGGATATAATGTAAATCATCAAAGGTAAAGGCATGTCCCCAATGTGAGTGTGAGGTGATAAGGGTTACGGTAAATATATCAAGTTATGAGTAGTCATGAATTACATGTGTAAATGTGTGTGTGTGTTTTATTCAATAAGATTTAATCAGGTTTCCTGTTCTATTAGGTTTAAATTGAATTACGATGTTATCATTAATAAAACGTATCAGTTGAGATGTAATCAATGCATTGTTAAACTCTGCTGATTCAGACAGTGATTGAGGGAATACCTTTTCGCTCCCTTGCTGTTCAGAGGTACCATGACGCCAGCAGACAACCGGTAAGGGAAATCCACTTCCATTTCCGCTCTGTTCTACTGACACAGCTTTTCATTTTCTCTCTCTGTGTTCACTTCTCAGTTGATCTGTTTCCACCTCTGTCTTTTTTTTTTCTTGGCCATTTTCTTAATAGCAACTTCCCACTTTCTCTCCTGCTCTTAGTCTGTTTCTTCTTTATACAAATTATTGCTCCACTTTGGTTGCATTACTGTGGTTTTATAAGATTCTAAACCAAAGATGTCTTTAGTTCTTGCCTGTATCAGATAACAGTTAATTCATTCATTCATTCATTATCTTCCGCTTTATCCTCTATTAGGGTCGTGGTGGGGTTCCCCATGCCCATCCAGGGGAGAGCGCCTTGGGCACTGGGCAGATACACCCAGGACAGGGCGCCAACCCATTGCTGGGCACACATTCACTCACACAGACACACTCTATATGGGGCAATTTTTTGGAGAATTCAATTGACTTGATCCATGTTTTTGGACTGTGGGAGTAAACCGGAGAACCCGGAGGAAACCCACATGGACACGGAGAGAACATGGAAACTCCACCAGATGGGGATTCGAACCGGGAATCCCTAGCGCTGAGAGGAGAACATGCCAACCACTAAGCCACCGTGCCGTCGATAACCGTTAATATCCCCTAAAATTGTTTTGTCCTGATTTTAATTAGTGGGTTTTTATGACACAGCTATATGTTTCAAAAGTATTTTTGTTAGAAGTAAAGTCTTGTGCTGAAGTTTGTATTTCCCTGTTATTATACATTATAAGTGCTCATTGCAGGGTGTGGTACAAAAATATTTTAAACGGACACTTTTCGTGAATCTATAAACAAACAGCATTAATTAATTAATATAGTATTATTAATATTATCATTGAGGCGGCTTACTAGTTAGCACGTTCGCCTCTCAGCACTAGAGATTCCCGGTTCCAATCCCCATCTGGGTGGAGTTTCCATGTTCTCCCCGTGTCCGCGTGGGTTTCCTCCGGGTTCTCCGGTTTCCTCCCACAGTCCAAAAACATGGATCAAGTCAATTGAGTTCTCCAAATTGCCCCATATAGAGTGTGTCTGTGTGAGTGAGTGTGTGCCCAGCGATAGATTGGCTCCCTGTCCTGGGTCTATCTGCCCAGAACCCTAGACGTTCTCCCCTGGATGGGCATGGGAAACCCCACCGCGACCCTAATAGAGGATAAAGCGGAAGATAATGAATGGAATATTATCATTGGTTCCACCTGATGAAAGTGCTCCCTTTATAAGCTGCTGGAACAAGCTTCTGGAATCTGAGTGCATGGCACATTTTCCCAGAAAGATGCACCTCATGTGAGTTTTAATAAATGTAAAATAACCTGCTGTTCCTGAGCCTGTGAAATCCTGTTTCTGGTCTTTATTCGTACCCACCCCGTTACACTGGTGTATGAAAAGTCACCAAAAATAACCCCATAATATTTATATATATATCCTGTATAATATATTATCCTGATTATTTATACACAAAATCCATTCTGCTTTTTTCCTAAAAAGAATTGAAGGAATTTTATTATAAAGTCCATTTTTTTTTTGCTATTGAAGTTAATGCTAAAAGTTGAGTCGTATTTCTGTAATAAGTTTTAATTGGGTGAAATATCGGCTTAAAGAAGCACTCTCCACTCAAAGAATACCCTGACATTACATGCACCTATTTAGAAGGCTTTGGTGTCGCAAACTCACAATCTGATTTGTTCGAAGCAACAGGTTGATCGACACTCATTTAATGCTACCAGGCCGCAAAATTTATTTTTATATTTTTTTATATTTATTTATTTTTCTGTCGAGGGCATCGGCTGAAGAACTCAAAAACCTGGCAACCAATGATGCTAAAATGTGATTGATTAAATGCTTTAATAAGAAAATACACGTCTGGAAGCGGCGCAACCGGCAGAAACGATATGAAAGAATGAGCTGATCATTTGGAATTATTAAATAAGTATTAATGAACAAAATGTAATTAACATCAGGCTGTGATTCAGATGTTTTAGGCCTTCAGGGAAGGTCTTGAAGGTCTTCCTTTAATTTAAAACATTGTATATGTTATACTGTATATCGAGGCTGCACCGTGGCTTAGTGGTTATCACGTTCACCTCGGTGATCTCTCCCTTTAGACCGAAAACATCAGAGATACTACTCATGACAATGCAGAACTGTGTTAATCTCACTTTAGGTCACATTTTAGTTTAACATGAGAACATCGAGTCCCATAATAAAACACTTACTGTATTTTGAATTTAATGGGAATCTGAAAATGAAAGCCATGTGAAAGCTCGACCTGGTCAACATCACACATTCATCTGGTTTTACTGTTTACTAATTTCTCTGTAACTCAAAAAAAACATAAGAAAACCCTGACCTTTATTTGGTTATGACTGATGGCTTTAGAATAATGTGATTCAGATCGGTTTGTTTAATACTGAGTTTTATAAAAAATATTTCCAAAAAAGGGGCGGCACGGTGGCTTAGTAGTTAGCACGTTCTCCTCTCAGCGCTTGGGATTCCCGGTTTGAATCCCCATCTGGGTGGAGTTTCCATGTTCTCCTCGTGTCCGCGTGGGTTTCCTCCGGGTTCTCTGGTTTCCTCCCACAGTCCAAAAACATGGTCAATTGAGTTCTCCAAATTGCCCCATGTAGAGTGTGTATGTGTGAGAGAGTGTGTGCCCAGCGATAGATTGGCGTCCTGTCCTGGGTGTATCTACCCAGCGCCCGAAACGTTCTCCCCTGCATGGGCATGGGGAACCCCTCTGCGACCCTAATAGAGGATAAAGCGGAAGATAATGGATGGATGGATGGATTTCCAAAAAGAATCCGAATGAGGCAGGGGGTTTGTTTGGGGGGTGGAGGGTGTGAGACTCATGTTATAATAATTATGATGTTTCCTATAGGGGATTTATGCTTCTTAGAAACTTTAGAAAATGCCATGTGTCCGGTATGTTAATTTGGACTGTACAAACCAAATTTTCAAAAAATCTGGCACTGAAAAAAAACATCTAAAACCTGTCCATGTTTAATCATTTCAAACTTTTTTTAACAAACAGGCGACGCAAACTGCTATTGTTTTAATGATGAGCTTTATTCTACCTGCTAACAAATTTAAAGACATTTTAGTCATTAATTAATTGATGAAACAAGTTTTCAAGTGTGCCCAGCGATGGATTGGCGCCCTGTCCTGGGTGTATCTGCCCAGCGCCCGAAATGTTCTCCCCTGGATGGGCATGGGGAACCCCCCCCCCCCCCCCCCGCGACCCTAATAGAGGATAAAGTGGGATATAATGAATGAATGAATGAATTAATTAATTTTCAAGTGCTTTTAATGTTTTTTTTGTGTTTGTTTGTTTGTTTGTTTGTTTTGCGCATGTGTTTTTATTTAATTGTATTTTTTTTTGTTTAGCTCACAAAATTTGTGCTGCTTATCGGATGGATGGATGGATGGCGACGTTATTAATCCTAGAGTGGAATTTGTGTATTGCAGCAGGCAATACAGTTACAGTAAAGGAAACAAATAAGAATAACAGAAATAATAAGCATCTATAAAAAGTAGCATTCAGTATAAGTAGATACTGTAAAGTATAATATAACATAGTATGACAAATATAATAAAAAAATAAACTGTACATAAAATTATGTGTGCAATGAATGTGAATGAATGAAGTTATTGGCTGCCTCTTATGATGCGCCATACATTAAAAGGAGACTGACCAGCAGGCAGGTCAGCAAAGCACACACACACACACACACACACACACAATCACATACACAAAGCTACACTGTTGTATTGGTATTTTGAAAGAACAATTGCCTTTAAGACGATAAAACAAATGTTACAAGTCTCTGCACCGATGGATTTCTTATACATACAAATACAGATCACCTGTTCCATGGGCACTGATGCCCTCAATGCCATCATAGATGATCATCTGAAAAGTCTTTTTCATTTTTTGGCAATCCAACCACAGAGCACATTTCCACTTTTTGGATTTATCGCAAATGACTGAAGGCGCACAGCAGTCATCATTTCTGCATTACTTTTGATATGGCTTCCTTTTTGTGTAATACGCATTTCCTGCTGCAGTTGTGGACTGGGTTAAGAGTTAGTGATGTTCCACAGTACCCCTGAACTCATGTCTCTGTCCATTATGGTAGCATGTTATTCTTTACTGTCTGTCTGAGACCTAAATAGTTACATTTCGCTGCAGTTTTCATGTTTGTCCATCATGTACGGAGAGTTCTCCTAAAGAACCCCCCCCAGCTTTCACTATAGATGGGCAACTATCTAATGAATTTATATTATAGTAAGAACTATTTTATTTGGACTCACTGACAATTAATTCATCACAAAGTGTGAGTGATGACTTATTCTTTCCTGTGAAAATAAAAGATAGATGCTTCTTTAATATGAAGGTGCAACAACTGCACTTAACCAGTTATTAATTAACCTATTAATTAGGGAACTTTTCAGAACAATGTCACTTTAGCTTTTGTAAAGCTTTGATGCGTGTTAGAAATTATGTGTTTTCGCTTTATATTAAACACAACATTTTAGTTTTTCTGTCTAATAAATTCAAGAGAAGTTAATTATACAATTTTTAGAAAGTACCAGCTTTTGAACTGTAATGTGGTTTATAGATATGCAAAACAAAAATAACACCTGTGAAAATGGCACTCATTCGACTCATTTTACAATTGGGAAATTTAGCTCTCATTACAACCTTTGTTTTGAATAATCCCCTTCTATCAGGTGCCAGATTTTTTTTTGGTAAAGCAGTTTTCTGTCAGCCCTTCATTCTTTCCAGCATGACCAAACATTTCTAGTGAACTAACAATTCAATTTAGTTCACAAGAAATAGACTTTTATCAATTTGTGGATGATGGAAAATGCACCACGTCAGGTTTTGTTTCTTTGTAATAAACATCAGTTATTGTCCATGTTCTCCGTTCCACTGACTGTAAAGATGGACTTTGTAGTTCTACAATTACAGACTGTGGTCCATCAGCTTGTGGACTACAGTACATACTGTGTTAATCCCCTTTACTCTGTTCTCTAATGATCAGAACCCTAATAGTATCACCAAAGTGCAGGGATTATTTGGTGGGTGTATTATTCCTATCCCAGCAGTGTCACTGAGGTATTTATATTAAACTACAGCAGCAATGCTGCACTGAAACTCCCTCACCACATCAGTGTCACTGCAGAACTGACAAACAATCCACCACCCAAATGATACCTGTTCTGTGATGGTTCTGACCAACAGAGAACAGAGAACCAACAGAGAAAAAAAATTGTACTACTATGTCTGTAATTGTAGTGCCCACCTGCCCTGTGTCACAGATCAGTGCTATCACAGAGTCTGATATACAAATCCTGTCTGACTCGGTGAGTAATTCTCAGGAGATTAAATTTTCACTTTGGTTAAACACTAGACTTGCGTGAATGTTCATGTCTTGCTTTTCATGTCTTGCGTCGCTCATAGTGTCACCTCATTGAGCTGCTTTCATTTGCATCCTGCCGTTCATTACTTACACAGTTTGCCCTGTATGACACACTGGCTTATGTTCCATTAAAAATCAGCCTTTTTTAAGACTCAAAAAAATTCTTGTATTTAAATGCTGGTATTTAAATAAAGCGGCTGCAGCACTGAATCCATCAAACTCTCAAACACAAGATTCCACAGGAAAAGGAAAATCACTTAAGTCATTAAAAGTCAAAGATGAAGCTCTACCACGTTGAAGGTGGTTAAACAATTGGGCATAAAAACATTTAACCTTCAAACTGTAAACTTTATTAACATGTTCGTATAGAACAACTTTTATTTTTTTCATTCATTCATTCTCTCCCGCTTTATCCTCTATTAGGGTAGCGCTGGGGTTCCCCATGCCCATCCAGGGGAGAACGTCTGCGCTGGGCAGATACACCCAGGACAGGATGCCAATCCATCGCTGGGTACACACTCACACACTCAAACACACTCTATATGGGGCAATTTAGAGAACTCAATTAACTTGATCCATATTTTTGGACTGTGGGAAGAAACCGGAGAACCCGGAGGAAACCCACGTGGACACGGGAGAACATGGAAACCCCGAAAATGGAATTCGAACCGGGAATCCCTAGCGCTGAGAGGAGAACGTGCTAACCACTAAGCCACCCAACTTTTATTTGTTTACTAAAATGTTTATTATGTTTCATACATAATGTCATTTAAAGTTGGGTTGGGGGGGGTTAATATCTGTACTGTATGTATTTATTGTTTTTAATCTTCACGCTGTGCACGCAATGCAAATGAAATATTTTTTGAATGGAGTCAGTTTAAGTGTTTTTATAAAATGCAAACTGTTAGTTTGGTCATGGCTCAGTGTGTGAGTTTCAGTTCCTAGCACCGCACAGCTGTTGCTTGAAAATATCAGAAAACCTTTGTTTTGTTATTTTAATGTCATTTTGGAAAAAACAACAAGTTTTTGAAAGTTTTTAGTTACATGGTGGAGAAGGGGGGTGACTAAAGCATATATACTATTTTATTACCAGTATGCTGAATGTTTTTTTAAATTTCTACTACGTTCTGAACTTTCTAAGGTTTTAGTCTTAAATTTTCGATGTTTTATTTTCTTAATATTAAATTATTTTAAGCAAAAAAAACACTCTCCTTAAGCACATACTAAAGCAATAAGACACAAGGGATGTGCATTATTGTGAATAAATCACTGAAAAGAATAGAATAATTTAGCTTAACCACCTTCCAATGATTTATTCACAATACACAACCTCAAGTGCTTTTCTAAAACGGTTACAAACACACTATAGTGAAAAAACAAGGTTTACTTCATTATTGTTTATTGAAATCAAAATCGTTAATAAACTGGTCTTCCACTACGTAATCTAGCCCGGTTTTTAAAGTGAACACTGATTGCTGAGTAACAGGATACAGGTTTAGTCCTCATTTGGAATCTGCTTGTTGTTTATATTGATCTGTATTTCTATTTGTGATGCATAATATAAAATACCGTATTTTCCGGACTATAAGGCGCACCTAAAAGCCTAAAATTTTCCCAGAAATCGGACGTGCGCCTTATAATCCGGTGCGCCTTATACGTACTGAGTTCCAAAATCTATAAAAGTATTGTTGTGCGACCGGGTGGTTTTTTCCACACATCACCGTCCTGCTGATCTGTGACTCCATGAGCGCTCATCTCACAGAAAAGCCGAGTGAAGAAAATTAATTGGGAGCTTGCCGTCATTCCGGGAGGATTAAATAAAGAACTCCGACCGCTGGACATTGGTGTAAACGAGGCGTTTAAAGTAAAGTTGTGGGCGGCGTGGGAGCGATGGATGATAGACGGTGAACACACGTTTACTAAAACTCGGGAGGCGGCGGGCGAGTTACGCCACCGTCTGTGAATGGATTGTGGAAGCCTGGGTTAAGGTTTCTGCTGTGACCGGCGTCCGAGCTTTCACGAAAGCCGGCATCGTTTCTGAACGGCCGCCTGGTGACGAGACTGACTCGGACATCGATGAGAGGGAACCCGGAGTGCTCGATAGTGAAACAGCTTTTTAATTCAGACACAGAAGACGAGGACTTTGATGGATTTGTGGGAGAAGAGCGATTAAAATAATGTGTTTTTCAAGTAGTAGAATAAACTTCCGTTTTGCATCCTTTACTTTTCTTGTAGATCGTATGTTTTAGCAAGTGCCTTATAATACGCTGCCGTACAGAATAAGTACCGTACAGAAATAGAGTCCGTAATTCAGACTGCGCCTTATAGTACTGTGCGCCTTATACGTGGATCAAATACAGAAATAGACCCCGTAATTCAGACTGCGCCTTATAATACGGTGCGCCTTATGGTCCGGAAAATACGGTAATGTATTGTATCATGCACTGATATGAATGTGAAGCGCTCAGATGTTTGTGTTGTCAATGATGTATGATTTAAGGACCGGGACGATCCATATCCATCCTTATAATACTCATAATGAACACATATAATCTTCTTAGCAAATTTGGCAAAATGAAATGTAATAAAACATTTGTTTTTGCTGAATGACACACAAAACAGTTCAGGTAATTCGTTTGTATTTTTATTGAGCATTAAACATTCCTCATTACAGATTAAGGAAACCACACACATCCTTTTTCCCAGCAGTAAATACATCAGACCTTTAACATGATTCCAGGGTAAAAGCTCTTGCACTGCAACTACTCAACACATTCCACAGGAACAACTGTACATTTTTCAGAAACATGTTAAAACAGTGGTTCTACCACAAACACAGATGACATTATTATTATTACAGATAATGCTTCGACGTCGTAATGCACTGTGTTTATAAACAGAAAAAGATCAGGTACATTCACAAAGAAAGGATTTGATCCAGCAAACTCCTTAATATTCACATAATGTAATAGGTGCTTAAAAAACTGTAAATACAGATTTTTTTGCCTAATAGCTCCTGAACCAAGAGGAGCAGCATTCATAAAGAAAGAAAATCAGGGTTAACTCTGAATAGCACAGCTATGAGTTATACAGCATTCTTAATTAGTTTATTATAGCAAGCATTGTAATGAAATTCTTCTACAGTTGCTCGTCAAGCTCATGTCATTTATGAAATACACTAAAAACAGTATTTTTTTTGTAAAGTCATTGTACAGCCCTCGTTTTTCCCCGACGTAAAGCTCGCATTTTGATTTAGTTATTTTTATTTTGCACCATAATTTTTTTCTGAATGTGTTTTATTGTGCTGTGAAATTACATTAGAACATTCATTTTTATTTCTTTGATTCTGATGTTACAAAGACGCTGTGTCGTCAGTGCAGCTATAGGCTGCTCCCTGCCTTCCATAACCTCCATCCACCACCCCCCTGTCTCAGCAGCGCCAGGAACATCCTAAAGGACAATACCCCCCCCCAGCTTCTACCTTTTCAACCTGTTGTCTTCTGGCAGACGCTGCAGGTCCATACGGTTCAAAACAAACAGACTCAGGGACAGCTTCTTTCCCAAAGCCATCACAATATAAAACGGGAACCTGCACTAATTGGCTCATTATTGTTTACACCTTGGCGGCACGGTGGTTTAGTGGTTAGCACGTTCTCCTCTCAGCACTAGGGATTCCCGGTTTCCATGTTCTCTCCGTGTCCGCGTGGGTTTCCTCCGGGTTCTCCGGTTTCCTCCCACAGTCCAAAAACATGGATCAAGTCAATTGAATTCTCAAAAAATTGCCCCATATATAGTGTGTCTGTGTGAGTGAGTGTGTGATGGATTGGCGCCCTGTCCTGAGTCTATCTGCCCAGCGCCCGAAACGTTCTCCCCTGGATGGGCATGGGGAACCCCCCCCACGACCCTAATAGAGGATAAAGCGGAAGATAATGAATGAATGAATGTTTACACATTACACGTCTATTTGCACAATACATTTTTGCAGTTTTCTTAACGTCTTTTTCTATTGTTTTTTTCTATTATATATTATGCCATGTGCACTTTAAGGAGGAGCTGAAATCTCGTTGTACGATGTATAGTGTGTATGTGGGGTATACTGGCTTTCTATTTCTATTCCGCTGACATGCCTTTACTTCAGTGTTGCATGATGAAGAGCTTTACTATTTAAAGTGCTCTGCAGTTCTACTGTACGCTCTTCCTCTTTACGGCAGCAGGAGACTAAAGACTCACTGCCTTTTCTCTCAAACTCATCTCTTACTAATCACCGACTGACATGCAGGTTCAAGGCTCGCCCGTCCTCTGGTCAGTGATCACATGGGCAGTGGCACGGTAACCATCCTATAGCTGAGTGGTATCCGGCTCACATTTTCACAGTGAACGTTCTAACCGGTTACCGAAGCCGCTGATAGCTTGATATAGAACTCAAGTTAGAAGGAACTATACAACAGTGCATCCAGGCTTTGTGGGTCTCCAATGTACACATTCAGTACCTTCAGTACGTTCAATCTGGTCGCAAAAAGAATTCAGGGTCCGGAGAAGCACAGAAACCAGCTCTAGCCGTACTCCGTGGTCGGAGGTCCCCGGACAAAGTTGTAGTAGCCAGCTAGTGCACCGAGGTCCACGTAGAGGGAACATTTTCTCTTACACTGTACTGAGTCTTCAGTGTACAGCGAGGAAGAGTCTAAAAGAAGAAAAGAGAAGGTCAGGCCATGCAAACGAGACAGAGAAAAGGGCATGAACTATTGCGCATGAGTGTGTGTGTGTGTGTGTGTGTGTGTGTACCTTGCGTGCTATCTGACATTTGACTCTGTTGTCGTAGGAGTGGATGTGTGCCCTCTCCCAGGGCAGAATCCAGACTCCAGCAGCGAGGCTGGTCCTCCCGTGAAGGGTGGAGGGCTTCCTCCTGCAGAAGCTCTGTGGCAGAGCTCCTTTGTGAGGGGATCCTGTCCAAAGCCCGCTCCAGAAGACCTCGCATTGCAGGACTGCAGTCTTCAGAGATGTCTTCTAGAGGAGGAGCCTGCTTATGGATCTGAATGGAGAAAGAGTAACATACAGATTTAGTCACACAATTAAAGTATGTGGGAGGTATGAAATCTTAATATCACCTAACAAGAAGGACAAACAGGTGAATTTCATCCTTCACTGATCTCAAACGAATCCTAATTTGCATTTTGAGTCATATATCTGCTCAGCAGGGGTGGCACAGTGGCTTAGTGGTTAGCATGTTCTCCTCTCAGCGCTAGGGATTCCTGAGTCGAATCCCCATCTGGGTGGAGCTTTCATGTTTTCCCCGTGTCCGCGTGGGTTTCCTCCGGGTTTTCCGGTTTCCTCCCACAGTCCAAAAACATGGATCAGGTCAATTGAGTTCTCCAAAAATTGCCCCATATAGAGAGTGTGTGTCTGTGTGAGTGAGTGTGTGCCCAGTGATGGATAGGCACCCTGTCCTGGGTGCATCTGCCCAGCGCCCGAAACGTTCCCCACCTTGGATGGGCATGGGGAACCCCACCGCGACTTTAATAGAGGATAAAGTGGAAGATAATGGATGGATGGATATCTGCTCAGCATTGATTTATTTTTTGTTATTTACAGAACAGTAAACTTAGGTTTACTCTCATATTTATTTGCTAGTTTTAGTATATTTCCTGGGTATAAACTTTATTAGTATGAACAGTTGTTGCACTAAAATGACTTCCAACTAACTCAGTGATTTTTTTTTTTTTTTTATGAATCGCAGGGTTTTTGAATCCTATGCCTGGACTAGGAGAATGAAATTGAAGGACACAGATCTGAACCTAGAACCTTCTTGAGGTAAGTTGACATAACCCAGTGTGCCAAAGTAGCTACCCAGATGCTTACTTCATTTCTTTATTTTATAAACGAGCAAAATACCTGTGCTTCAGCAGAGAAGTTCTGCTTGAAAATGTTCATCAAGAACAAATGTGAATATATTAAACTGAGTGCAAATCTACCAATATGTACTTATTAACGATCTCTTAGTATATTTCATTGTCAGTTCGTCCCCCCGGTTGTAATATGACCGAGCTGTGAGCTGAGCGTCCTCTTGAGCATGCAGTGTACATGGCTGTGTGATTCCCGTATGAAAACCTTACTGTATATCCTTGTTTTATGTATGTAAGTATTATTCACTTAGCACCGGGAACCCGCAGCGCCGGAACCCATTCATCCATCCACCCATTATATTCCGCTTTATCCTATATTAGGGTCGGGGGTGGGGTTCCCCATGCCCATCCAGGTGAGAACGTTTCGGGCGCTGGGCAGATACATCCAGGACAGGGCGCCAATCTATCGCTGGGCACACACTCACTCACACAGACACACTCTATATGGGGCAATTTAGAGAACTCAATTGACTTGATCCATGTTTTTGGACTGTGGGAGGAAACCGGAGAACCCGGAGGAAACCCACGCGGACACGGGGAGAACATGGAAACTCCACCCAGATTGGGATTCGAACCGGGAATCCCTAGCGCTGAGAGGAGAACATGCCAACCACTAAGCCACCGTGCCGCCACGCCTGAACCCGTTGTACTATAAATAAGAATGTTCAGACATTCTTGGAAGATCAATATGGTGGATGACGGCGGTATTATGTACATCGGTTTCACTTAGTGCAGGGAACTGCATACCAAAATTCGTGACGATGGCATCATAAATAAAAAAGGTCAAGATGGCGGACGTGGGCACCTTTTATGACCATTACAGGTTGAAACTTGTCGAAATGAAACCTGCTTAACTTTAAATAATCTGCAAGGATCAGCCTTCCACCCACAGTACATGAGACGTTGGAAAATGAGTGATGAGTCAGTCAGTTTGCTTTTTATTAGTGCAGATGAATAATAATTCTGCTCATGGAGATAGTGAAGCCCAGTCTGTGCTGGCTGGCCATAAAACAAAAAGTTGACCAGTGCATCGCATGGTTATTCAACTTATTTCCACAAAATTAGTTAGCTGGACTAACTATGGGTGTCCACACCTGAAGTGTAAGGCCTCAATGAACATAATACCAGAACATGCAAATAGTTAATAAAAGTACGAAAATAAATTTGAAAGCTCTTTAAATACCAGGAAACTTAACAACCTCCTACTGTATGGAAAGAAGAAGTACACCCAGTCCTCAAACACAATGACCTCGTGATGCTAAGCAAATAAGAAATACAAATAAATTCGTTTAAAGCATCAGCTGCTGGGTTCGGCAGCAGTGAATATAGTCATGATATCCACATGTGTCTGCAGACTGGCTCATGTGGTATTATCAAAGGCATGTACAACATCTGACCACAGCCTGGAACTTCCTCTATAGAGTCAGCCAAATGGCAGGTGCTTTACTACTATATTTAATGCTACGGTTACATGTAGGTTTTTTTTTTTTTTTTTTTTTTACTACAGATGTGTTAGTTAGTGTTAGATTAGTGATCGGGCGGCACGGTGGCTTAGTGGTTAGCATGTTCTCCTCTCAGCGCTAGGGATTCCCGGTTCGAATCCCCATCTGGGAGGAGTTTCCATGTTCTCCCCGTGTCCGCGTGGGTTTCCTCCGGGTTCTCCGGTTTCCTCCCACAGTCCAAAAACATGGATCAAGTCAATTGAATTCTCCAAATTGCCCCATATAGAGTGAGTGTGTGCCCAGCAATTGATTGGCGCCCTGTCCTGGGTGTATCTGCCCAGCGCCCGAAACGTTCTCCCCTGGATGGGCATGGGGAACCCCATCGTGACCCTAATAGAGGATAAAGCGGGAGATAATGAATGAATGAATAGTGATCATATAGCCACACAGGTGTAGGAGAGTACATATGCAGGCTTTAGGCCTGCAGGCCATGCAGCATTAGGTTAAAGAATGAAGTACAATTACCTGGTATATTCCCCGAAATATTCGAATGAAATATTTACAGTATGCAAAAGTTAATCACTGTGCTTCTGATGTACAAATATTTTTACTGTGCATTTACTGTTCTATACAGTTTGGGAACTATGACATTTTGTCATGGTTATAGACTGTACTCTGGGTAACAAAATTAGACCCGTCTTTATTTCCAAACATATGTATGTAAAGTGTAAATGCATGCAAAGTACTCACTATGTAAAGGTAGGAGGGATATGCAGTACGTGGGTATCTCCTCACCCAAGGAGGGCTGCCAGTCTGCATGTGTATAATACTGGTCCCCAGGCTGTAGATATCGGTCTTAGTGCTGTGTCCTCGACACAAGACTATCTCTGGACTCATGTACATCTGGGGAGGAGATTAAAATGAAAGCACATGTATGACCTTTAAATGTTGCTCTGCAACCATGTGACTCCCCAGCGATGTTAAAATCAGCTTCTGCACGTTACACAACACGTTTGCATATTTAAAACTCGATCTCCTGGCACGCTAAGCAGCTTTAGGAGGATGTTATTGCTGGTGAAAAGTTTCTTGTGTTACCCAAAGGAGTCCCTCGGCGTGTGTAATTAAATGTTTCCTTGATCATTTACATAATTAGCATTTTTCTGTGAGGAGGCACGGAACCTTAATGCTATTTCTCAACAAGCACGAGACGGACTGTTTGGTAGCAACTGGAAAGTTCAAAAATGTTCCTCTCTCTACAAGATCCAAATAAGGGATTACTGGACTTTCCAACAGGGGTCAGGCTGTTGCTTGTGCTTGCATGCATGTGTATGTGCGCCCCCATGTGAGAAAAAGAGCAAGAGAGACAAAGAATACTTCTGGGATTTTCCCAAGAAGTCATGAGTTAAAAAAAACCTTAAGTAGAAGGGGCTGTCTGTCAGGGTACTTGTGACTGTTATGAATCTACAAAAACATTGCTGGCCACAAACAAACAAAGCTTATTCGCTTTATCAACTGCATATGTACTTATCAACTGCATATGTACTTGTGTGTGATTTTCTAAGAATCATGCCATTGGCAGCGCACCAAAAACCGGGAATATATCACAGTGAAGTTATTCCAAGTGCAAAATGTTTCCAGTCACAAAGTTCATCCCTCAGGGAGACATTTGCACCACACCCAGAGTGGGAAGCAGCAGGATGCAAACATGCAGATAAACATGATGCAATTATACAGAATAGGTGCAGAAGGTTTTTAAAGGTTAATTCAGTGTACTGTTTAAAAGTACATTTACTGATATGTGGAAACCCTTTTTAAAACATTGTTTTAATCAGAATGCATCGATTCTACTGTTTTTGCAGCTTTGAGTATAAACTTTCAAACTACCCCACTTATAACTGCCAAGAACATATTCCCACAAAATGTTCCCACAATGACCTGCTTTACAAGAGATTCTGGACTGAGATCAGTCATTATCCCAGCTTTAAATGCCCCAAATACGTGAATTGCTGTATACAAAACAAGCAGTAAAACTGCTTAGAAAGTTCTACCTGCTGTATACAAAAGATAAGGTTTGATGATTATTATATGTGTTATATGTGTTATAATAAACATCAACATCTAACCTGGCTGATTTATCTAAATCTCATCCTCATTATATATTCAGTCAGTCATTATCTTCCGCTTTTATCCTCTATTAGGGTCACGGGGGGGGGTTCCCCATGCCCATCCACGGGAGAACGTCTCGGGCGCTGGGCAGATACACCCCGGACAGGGCGCCAACCTATCGCTGGGCCCACACTCATTCACAAACACACTCTATATGGGGCAATTTGGAGAACTCAATTGACTTGATCCATGTTTTTGGACTGTGGGAGGAAACCCACGCGGACACGGGGAGAACATGGAAACCCCACCCAGATGGGGATTCGAACCGGGAATCCCTAGTGCTGAGAGGAGAACGTGCTAACCACTAAGCCACCGTGCCGCCCTTCATTATATATACGGCCATAAAAATATAATCAACTAAAATTCATTGTAGTGTGCCATTTTGTGTTTAAACAGTCAGTGTGCTGCAGGGGTTGGCAGTTCAGTTCATTTAAGTGAAGCAGTACTTGGACTGTTTCAGAAACTGCAGTATTTTTATTCTTTTGCACATCCAGGACTTTTTCTTGCTCAAGCATAACTTGTACTTACTACACTTGCAAAGCATTGCAAACACAGACTTAATTATGCTGGCAATCCCAAATGAAAGACTCACTTAAAAACTAGTGATTAAAAAAGCCTTGAGTGTCGAGAACAATGTTTATTTTGGGGAAAAGTCCCCAAAACAAAGCAGAAGAGTATTTACAGTAAAGATGTGCAGGTGTAATTCAGTACAGGAGTGATCGTGATCGATAGCTTTGCAACACTGTTACCTAACTGTATAATGTAAGAACAGAACATACAAAGCAGAATATTTTAACGTTCTGCTTTTGCATCTCGTGTCTTATTACTTTAAAACGACATTTAGCAGTCAGACAAAATGTTACCATATGTGGAGAAGAAAGTGGTGACACAAGCAGACACAACTCTTACCTCAGTTCCTCTGAGGTCTCTTGGAATGTACACATCCTCCGTCATCTGCACGGTTAACCCGAAATCTACCAGCACCGCTTTGGCCGACATCAGCACAATGTTGCTGGCTGTAGAAAGGGAAATTATGATAGGTTTTCAGGACACATGATATTTTTACAGTCAGTTAGTAAAAAGGGGAATTTTGACAGCGATTAGCTAGAGGGAACGACAGCCACCAATAGTTTTCATTTCCTTTCCTATTCTTTTACTTAATCACACAGCCTCAATTTGAACCATACTGTAAGCTGCTCCTTTTTGAAACCATGATGTTCTCTGTCTACTTGTTTTCCTTTTTGCTGGCTGGAATTTCCAGATGTCTAAAAGCCATGCATTTTACTTCTTGGTTCCAACGAGTCATCAGGCTAACAGAAAGGGAAAACTGTTGATTTTACTCCTCCCCTCATCACAGCCATGTCTGTCTCGGTCATATTTAAAACAGCAAGCACCAAAAAAAGGAACTACTTCCTTCTGTTGGCCTACTTCTCAGTTCCTGAAATTTTGCTAGCTGCCCTTTACTAGACAGATGTGCAATCTGATCTACCTGAAGAGAAACTCAACTCGGTTGTTCCTATCTGATGGTGTTGCTGCTTTAATATTTGTCTGCACGGATTCCACATCCCTTCAAACTTTTTGCACATTTGTTCTGCAGCTGCCAGCATTTTTGGATCTGAGCTACAGCTAGAATAGTATTATATTCTGGTTTTATTGACCCCGGTGCAATACAGAGACTTTGCGTTTGTTTCAATGCAAAGGGGAATTTCCCAGATTTGAAAACAATGTCCATAATGAGACGTTTCCGTCCAGACACGTGTTATGATGTTTTTAAGACCGGAAAGAGCTCATGGAATATTAAGATCTGAGAAAGTAACCTGCAATATACCCAGATCAGCAAGATTAAAACCACCTTCTTATTTCTCCACTCATCTGCTCTACTTATCATAGTGGTGCACACTGTAGTTTACATTTAGAGATTTATAGAACCCTAACAGTAGGAGAGCTTGTCTCTTTAGGGTGGTGGATCATTCTTAGCACTGCACTAACACTGATACGGTGTATGGCATTGGGAGTCTTTCAAATGGATTGGAAACAGCAATATCAGTGCTGGATTGTGAATAATATACTAAAAAACCAAAAAACCCCAGCACACAGTGACTGAGTAATAAGGAGAATATAAAAATAAACATGCTGTTAACAAACTGATCAGCTCGTAAAAGCACTTTAGTGTCATTGCAGTGCTGCAAATGAGCCTTCATCGTACCACCTAACTAATATTTAAATTGTATTTTAAGGTAGGAGAAGGTGTGTGTACTAAAGTGTGCTGGAAAACAGAGACACTAACTTTAATTGTAGATTTAAATAATGCAACTCTATATTACAAGAGGCTGACAAAATGGATCATGTTTGTATAAACAATGAGGTACGATTAACATTCTGGCTGACTGGTGTTTACTCACTACCTGTATTATATTTCCTCTTTTGCTATAACCACTATCTGAAGAATGCACGCAGGATCAAGTGATACATGCAACGAAACAGATTTGTACAAATATAGGACTCACTGTAGAATTGCATGGATTATATGATTTTAAAACAGCAAACTATTTTTTTTAATTGGTTTGCTTATTTAAAATTTAAATGTAACACCAACTAGTTTATTTAGTAAAATATAACCACATAGATTAAAAAAGGATATTATATATGTTAATTTTTTTACCATACCATCTATTTAGGATTTTTGTAATTTGATCTTACGATTTGCAAGATGTTATGATTTATCTGTTATAAATTAACTCGTAATGGAACAGAACTGTGTATTATAATTGGATCAAGCATCCCTCAAATAAAGACGGTCACTGGATATAAAGATCAAGATGTTTAAATTATGGCTTTTAATAATTTTAGAGCTATAATGCTTATTTAATCATTTAATATTGAATTAATAATTTGATTATTGTCTCTATCAGCTTAACTATTAAATCCTCTGTCTTCTATGAAGTGTATCAGTTTTAAAATTATTCCACACAAATTTGAACAATGTAATCGGTCATGTCTCTTGTTTTATAACACTTCCAGCTACCGAGTTCCCATCTGGTTTTATGTCTCATGAACAACTTCCTGGCCACAGCTAACCACATAAAAATAATATTAACTGAAAGATCCACATTCAGTTAGATAGAGATAGTCACAGCTTCTGAACTCACGTTTGATGTCATGGTGAATGATGTTGTGGGAGTGGAGATACTCCAGTCCACGCAGAACCTGCTGCGTAACCCAAATAATCTCAAACTCGCGCATCGGGCCGCAGCTGTCTAGTTTCTCCAGAACTGAGCCACCTTCTCCTGCCTCCATGAAAAGGTGCACACTCTGCTCCCAAAGCAGTGCCCCGTACAGCTCAGCGATGTTCTCATGACGGAACCGGGCCTGAATCTCAACGTCTGCAGGCTTGAAGTGCTCCAACGGTATCTGCATAAAGTTTAATGGTAAAATAAAGAATTTTTATTAAAATAAACAACCAAACAACACTATGCAAATATCTTTCTAATGCTGGTTTGTTTGACTGTTTGCATATGAACATAAATGGTACTACACATGCATGAGTAGGTAAATACACTTGGGAAAGAAACTTCCTGTAGGATTGCACCAAAAAAAAGTCAACTGCAAACATTTGTAACATTTCAGGATAGAATGTTGAGAATAGTGGACAATTTAGTTGGTGGTTATAGAAACAAATGTAATTTTTTTAATCTAGGGGGTGCTGTGGAGATTTTCAAAACTTCAGGAAATGGCACTCATAGGAACCATATTAAAAATATTTTCAAGTCACAGACACATTAGGGCATTCAGAATAGGTGTCCAAATACCAAAGGCATTACAGATATTTGCTGCATTTTCCTTTTTTCAGACAGTTTATAGTCCAAAGTTCACTTAAAAAAAATCTATCATACACAGTAACTAGCTGCAGTTTAATTTAAACCATTAAGAATAAAGTTTATAAATTTAAAGTCAGACAAAATTAAGGTCAAGATCAAACCATAAAACACAATCAATTGATTTTTAATAATAAAGTCAATTTTATTAATTATCTGCCTTGTTTTGTAGTTGCACTGTGTGTTCTGCTGACTGGGTGCTCCCTGTGTTTTGGGTTTGCTGGGGGATTTCCTGATATTCCTGGGATTTCACTCACCTACATGTGGCTGTTGCATTCTTCAAGTGTTTATGCAAAATCAGCTTTTTTTTTTTTTTTTTTTTTTTAAACCTGATCTCCCCCTTTCCACTTGTGAACATTCTCTTCTATTGCAGAGAATTCTCACAGACGTCTTTCCTCAGACACTTTCCTTTCCTCTTTCACAATATCTTATGACACTTATGAATGTCACATGATTCGATTTATAATCTTATGTTCGTGTCACAAGATCGCCAGCATACCAAAGGTGCAAACCCATGCTCACACCCTGGATTTATATATATTTTTAAACTACAAACAGGATGACCAGTCATAGCTGATGGGAAAAAGGAGTGAGATTTGTTGGGAAGGAATGAACTAAAAGGGATATCTAATACTTTGGCACACAGTGCAAACATTCCTGGCACTCCCAAACTTACCCTTTTGCATGCCATTCGCTTGCGTGTTTCGGTGTCCTGCGCCAAGTGAACTTTTCCAAATGAGCCTTTAGGAATGTGGCCTAGGCCGGGAGCCTTGTAGGTCAGTCTCCATGGAAACAGAAGCACGTCCAAATCAATGCGATAGCGACCCTCCTTGATAATCATATCCGACTGCATGAAGAGAAAAATAATTCAGATAGGAGACAAGGCTTAAAACAACTTGCAACTTTAAAAACCCATCTGTAACTATTTGCATGCACTGCTCATGTCTGCTACAGTGTCCCGGGGGATTTATTGCAAAGTCTCTTTCTTTTTAAAACAACACACACATTACTCACCTTGTTCAGCAACACTCCAATTTCTTCTCCTAACTTGGAAAGGCTTGAGGCTGGTGTGTTGGACACCATGTTGACAAAGGCCAGCAGGTCTGTCACATTACCATACCTCACTTTCCTCTCCTGGTTCTCTGAAATATGTGAGGGCACAACATCTGAGACATCCAAGTGTTTGTCCATTTTGTCCTTCGTCAGACCCTCTTCTTCCTCCCTCTCCAAGTACAGGCGCTCCATTGCATCAATGATGTCTTCGTAATTCATGTGCGCCAGAAGCAATTCTATACCAACATTATCATTCTGGAAGTCCATGTTTAAAGCAGCTTAATTTAGTCTGAAAGAAAGTTGCAAAACGCATCTTTAGCCAAAGACAAAGTTGCATGTTCTTTACGTGCTCAGGGTTCTACAATGGACCACTTCTACTTACAAATAAAAACCAGAAAATATATATGCTCCCATTTATTTCTAACGTTCTGCCACTTAATTCTAGACCTTACATTGAAGTACAAACTACAGAACTCTCTGCGTGCTTTGAATAGAGCGGGACAGAAAGGAGATCCCCAAATGCTGAAAGTTCCTCTTAAGCTGAAAGTAAAGCTAACTGTGTTTACTTTTTAAAGGGTAGGAAAGCCCACACGAGCACACCCCCTTACATCTGGCCCAAAAGTACCTTAGGTAAATAACAGAAGTTGTGTGGGTGTTGGTGAGAGAGAGACAAAATGACCTTTCCAGCTGATTCTGACATTAAATAATAAAGCATTAACACCATCTGTGGAGTTTCAGCTCCAGTACACTACATTTATATATATATATATAAAACACACACAAAACAGTATCATTCATGTTCTAATAGCAGTATTTGCATTGTCTTTTGCTATGGTTTAAAAAAAAAAAAACAGGTTGCATTCAGAGCATCGTCTTTGTTCAATTTCAGTCTCCAGCAGGATTCAAGTGAAATACACAGCTTAAAAAACGTAAAGCAAGATTTCTAAAATTATTCATCCATCCATTATCTCCCGCTTCATCCTATATTAGGGTCGCGGTGGGGTTCCCCATGCCCATCCAGGGGAGAACATCTCGGGTGCTGGGCAGATACACCCAGGACAGGGCGCCAATCCATCGCTGGGCACACACTTACTCACACAGACATACACACTCTATCTATATGGGGCAATTTGGAGAATTCAATTAACTCGATCCATGTTTTTGGACTGTGGGAGGACACCGGAGAACCCGGAGAAAACCCACGCAGACTTTCTAAAATGAATAACAATTAATTAGTTAAATGTTTTCTCCTCTAACGTGTTGCGGTAGTTCAATGTTTTCTTAGTTTCGGTAAACTTGTAAGTACTTGACATTGCTGTTAATACGACTTTAGAGTACATAACAAACACAGTAATATAGTTTAATGAGCGCTATGCAGAAAAGCACCTGCTGCTCACCTGCTATGTTAGTTTTATTCATTTCAAAATCCAAACCTATTGAATTATCCGAACAAGCAGCGAGCGCGTCGCGCGTCTTACCTCAGGGACGCGTCAGCCGGTGTGAGCGCGGCCGGTCTGAACCGGCTCCATGCTCTGAATCTTAATGAGTCACGGCAGCGACGGCAGCGCCGCGGGAAACGCCACGCGCTTTATTCCGCTGCAGTTTGTGACGTTTCCGTTTTCGGTTCCACTTCTAGCGTCTAGCTGCTTTCCGCCGTCGGAGGCGCTGCACACTATCGGACGCCATCTACAGGCCACTGTGGGCATTGCAGGGTTCTGACGTCTCACTCCCGTGTGTTTGGTGAAAGTGAGACGGTCAGTTTCTTAGCGTCAGCGTTCCTTCCTTATGACGTCACAGGCCGCACCTCAAATACACCTTCCATCCATCCATCCGTTATCTTCTGCTTTATCCTTTATTACCCTAACTCACACAAACACACTCTACATGGGGCAATTTGGAGAATTTAATTTGACCTTGATCCTTGTTTTTGGACTGTGGGAGGAAACCGGAGAACCCGGAGGAAACCCACACGGACATGGGGTGAACATGGAAACTCCACCCAGATGGGGATTCGAACCGAGAATCCCTAGTGCTGAGAGGAGAACATGCAAACCACTAAGCCACCGTGCCACTCTCGTCCGGTTAATCGATTATCAGAATAATCGTTAGTTGCAGCCCTATCTATATAAATGGACTACTTAAAGTAGTAAATGAACTGAGACAAGAGGATGTTAGATTTGACTTTTTACACTTTTAATTTCCAACAAAAACGTTCTCCCCTGGATTGGCATGGGGAACAACCCCCCCCCCCCCGCGACCCTAATAGAGGATGAAGGGGGGGGGGGGTTCCCCATGCCCATCCAGGGGAGAACGTCTCGGGCGCTGGGCACACACTCACTCACACAAAGTACAAAGTAGGCTTTATTGTCAATTCCTTCACATGTTCTCTACATACAAAGTAATCGAAATGACGTTCCTCGCTGTCCCACGGTTACAGACATTTAGATATAAAACAAGAAAGTGAAATGCAGTGTGATGTAACGAAATTTAACAGTAAAAAGTTTAAATACTATTATTATGTAGTGACAATAAAAGGCAAGAATTAAATAAATGCGAATTAAATAGTAACATTAATAATAATAATAATAATAATAATAATAATAATAACTATAATAACTATAATAACTATAGTAGTAATAGCAATAACAATAATAAGTAATAGTAGTAATATTAATAATTCTAATAATAATAATAATAGTGTAATAAATAATAATAATAATAATAATAATAATAAATATATATTATATATAAGTAATAAATAATAATATATGATTTGTAACAGTAGTAGTAGTATCCATCCATTATCTTCCGCTTTATCCTCTATTAGGGTCGCGGTGGGGTTCCCCATGCCCATCCAGGGGAGAACGTCTCGGGCGCTGGGCAGACACACCCAGGACAGGGCGCCAATCCATCGCTGGGTACACACTCACACACTCCAACACACTCTATATGGGGCAATTTAGAGAACTCAATTGACTTGATCCATGTTTTTGGACTGTGGGAGGAAACCGGAGAACCCGGAGGAAACCCACGAGGACACGGGGAGAACATGGAAACTCCAGCCAGATGGGGATTGGAACCGGGAATCCCTAGCGCTGAGAGGCGAACGTGCTAACCACTAAGCCACCGTGTCGCCCCATTTCTATTTATGTTTCGGAGTATTATTAGAACATTATATATATTTATTTATTTAAACAGCAGTAACTATTTTTTTATTAAAATCTTCTTGCGTGGGTGGCACGGTGGCTTAGTGGTTGGCATGTTCTCCTCTCAGCACTAGGGATTCCCGGTTCGAATCCCAGTCTGGGTGGAGTTTCCATGTTCTCCCCGTGTCTGCGTGGGTTTCCTCCGGGTTCTCCGGTTTCCTCCCACAGTCCAAAAACATGGATCAAGTCAATTGAGTTCTCCAAATTGCCCCATATAGAGTGTGTCTGTGTGAGTGAGTGTGTGCCCAGCGATGGATTGGCGCCCTGTCCTGGGTGTATCTGCCCAGCACCCGAAACGTTCTCCCCTGGATGGGCATGGGGAACCCCCCCCCCAGTCTGGGTGGAGTTTCCATGTTCTCCCCGTGTCCGCGTGGGTTTCCTCCGGGTTCTCTGGTTTCCTCCCACAGTCCAAAAACATGGCTTAAGGTGAATTGAATTCTCCCAATTGCCCCATATAGAGTGTGTTTGTGTGAGTGCCCAGCACCCGAAACGTTCTCCCCTTGATGGGCATGGAGAACCCCCCCCCGCGACCCTAATAGAGGATAAAGCGGGAGATGATGGATGGATGGATGCTTGCATTAGCTGCTTAAGTATGAAACGAGGGAACGCTATGACCCTTTACAGCTGCCGTTGAATGACAGTGCGCACGCGCTGCACGCTTTCAGTAATGGCGGTGTCCATAGCGGTGTGTAGGTTACATTTGAAGAGAGTGGAACGACTTTTAAAACTCAGTCACAACTCTGATGCACAAACTCAGAGAATAAACACCAAACGGAGCGTGTCTTCTGTTGTGGACCTCGCTACGAAAGCGCCGCACACAGGTTAGTTCAGAGAGAACACGCCGCCATACACACGCCTGCTTCTGAGCTTCTCTTATTAAATTTTATTAACTCTGTTATTAAATCTGTTATTTTCACTCTGCGGCGGCACGGTGGCTTAGTGGTTAGCATGTTCTCCTCTCAGCACTAGGGATTCCCGGTTCGAATCCCATTCTGGGTGGAGTTTCCATGTTCTCCCCGTGTCCGTGTGGGTTTCCTCCGGGTTCTCCGGTTTACATTTACATTTATATTTAGTCATTTAGCAGACGCTTTTATCCAAAGCGACTTACAAATGAGAACACCACAAGTCAGAAGCCATGGAGAAAACCAACTATACTGTAAATTCATCAAACCTGATTGTTATTCGAAGCTGCGCCCCCCCCTTTTTTTATCTATTAATTTTTTATTTATTTTTTTCTACAACAGGTATTTGTTAAAGAGATGCGTCTTAAGTAGTTTCTTAAAACCGTTTAGTGATTCTGCCTTACGGACAGAGTTGGGAAGAACGTTCCACCATTTTGCAGTGGTGAACGCCACGGAGTGAGAATTAGCTCCTCGGTGAGGTGGAACCACCAGGAGACAATCATCACTGGAGCGAAGTGAACGAGTCGGAGTATATTTAGAAATTTTCCTCCCACAGTCCAAAAACATGGATCAAGTCAATTGAGTTCTCCAAATTGCCCCCATATAGTGTGTCTGTGTGAGTGAGTGTGTGCCCAGTGATGGATTGGTGTCCTGTCCTGGGTGTATCTGCCCAGCGCCCGAGATGTTCTCCCCTGGATGGGCATGGGGAACCCCACCGCGACCCTAATAGAGGATAAAGCGGGAGATAATGAATGAATGAATTTTCACTCTGCTCTTCATCACACACGTCAGCTCTTCACATTCTGGATTTCTTGGTGTTTTTTGGAGTATTTTCCTCACTGGCTCATGGACTGCACAGTAGATCACATGGATTCATTTCTGAATAAAACAATCTAATTGTTAAGATGTTTTTGTTGCAAATTAAAAGTGTAAAAAGTCAAATCTAACATCCTCTTGTCTCAGTTCATTTTTATACTACATTAAGTAGTCGATTTATATAGATAGAGCTGCAACTAACGATTATTCTGATAATCGATTAATCGGACGAGAGTGGCACGGTGGCTTAGTGTTTAGCACGTTCTCCTCTCAGCACTAGGGATTCCCAGTTCGAATCCCAATCAGGGTGGAGTTTCCATGTTCACCCCGTGTCCATATGGGTTTCCTCCGGGTTCTCTTGTTTCCTCCCACAGTCCAAAAACATGGATCAGGTCAATTGAATTCTCCAAATTGCCCCATGTAGAGTGTGTCTGTGTGCATGAGTGTGTGCCAGTGATAGATTGGCGCCCTGTCCTGGGTGTATCTGGCCAGCACCCGAAACGTTCTCTCCTGGATGTGCATAGGGAACCCTCCCATGACCCTAATAGAGGATAAAGCTGAAGATAATGGATGGACGGATTAATCAATACATGTCAAATACATGTTACCTCATCCCCGCCTATATGCAATTCATCCTCTCTCATTCCCATGGAGTGCAGGGACTTCACTCATACTTTGTCAGAAAATGAAAGCTTGCTTTATTAATTACCACCATTGTGTACAAGTTGTATGTATTTATAAAGCTCATTTAAACACTGCTTAAGCTAATTAAAAGAAAATAAAAAGTAACACACGTTCTCCATCACTGTCATTATCCAGTTAAACCTCCGCTCCGCCTCGTTCTGTTCAACACGCTATTATTTTTATTATTTTTCAGCGCTGCAGGTGACGGAAGCGGTTACGACATTGCAAGTAATGCAAAAATCGTGCGACACAACGAATCGATAATGAAATTTGTTGTCCACGCTTTTCATAATCGATTTTTATCGATTTTATCAATTCGTTGTTGCAGCCCTATATATAGAGCTTTTTACAGTAGTACATTGTCACGAAGCAGCTTTATAGTGTTACACACCTGAACCCCTAACATTGGGAGGACCGAGGCTCAGTGGGGGACTCCTCTTCCTTGAGCGACCGCGCAGCATCAACAGTGTAGGACAGCCACGTACAGACTGTATTGATTTGCCGGTAGCTATCTTTAATTCAGAGTGTTGACAAACATGTACATTTCATTACATTTACATTTGGTCATTTAGCAGATGCTTTAATTCAAAGTGACTTACAAAGCGAACACAGGTTTGCCCACAGCCCTCCTGGAGCAATGAGGGTTAAGGGTCTTGCTTAAGCACACACATTGGTAACTTCAGTCGACCTGGGATTTGATCCCACAACCTTCAGATTGATAACTGAACACTCTAACCACTGAGCTGATCCACATGTAAACCTAATGTCTGATTAGTAATTTATACAGTACAAACAAGTTCAGCAAATTTTTGATTGAACAAAATGCTGAATTTGAATGCATTTCCACATCTTACTTTTTTCCAGATAACTTGGATGAAGCCGAGGATCAAGAATCATTTTACTCTCTGCAGGAGAAAAGACGAGAACAGGCAGAGAGGTCTGTCCTCATCAGCTGCCCTCCAAACATCAAGCAGAAAAAAATCCTAAAATACATCTCCAACCATGGTGACATAAGAAACCATTTTTTTTACCAGACCTATGTGAGTATTTAGTACATAATGGATTATTCTGCCTTAGTGTTATAAATGTGACCGTGTGCAGAGCACTGGGGTTGTCCTTGATGTTGTTTACTCTATAAGACCACTAGTGAATTGTTTTTTTTCCCCGGATTTCGCAATACAGTACAGTGGTTTAATTCAGGTCATTGACGCAAAACACACTTCGAAGTTTGATGTTAAAGATTTCTAGATTTACGTACAAAAAACAATCATATAATGAGTGTAATTTAGTAGTTATAATACATTTTATTTAAAAATAGTACGAACTCATAATAACATGGTTTTGTAAATCTATATACTACATACACCTGTTTACTTGTATTGCACATTATATTTGATTAATTTATTGTTCATTCTTAATTGTCATATTGCTTCACTGCCCCCCAATTATCTGTAATATTTGTATTATTGTATTATTAATATGTTTTTTGCTACTGGCTGCTAAATGATCTCCGGGATAAATAAAGTATTCTATCTGTCTTATCCTAAAATCAATTTGCTGATTAGAAAATTTGTTTTAAAATTAAACAAACAGATAAAATAGCTTGATGTGTTGCAGCATTTTCTATGAGTTTATTCGGTACAGCTAATTGCTGCTAATTAATATAAATACAAGCAAAAACACACTTAAGAAATAAATTTTTATGTTTTTAGATTTTCAAGTGATGTTCTATTTCCAGATTTTTTTCCCTCTCATGTAGAAATTAGCAGTTATGTCAGTGATTCTCAATTATTTTCTGTTAAGCCCCCCTAGGAAGAAGAAAACATTTTGCGCCCCCCCACGCACACTCACCTCACCCCCCCCCCACATGATTTATCCCCCCAAATTTATCAAAAATGGGATAAATTATTTTTACACACCCACTGTAGTATGATTTGTCTATAAATTTGTTATAAATACACCTCTTTTATAACAATGTATCCTTATTAACAATAAAGAAAACAAAAAAGAAAGAAATATAGATCAACTAATTTGATTTACTTTGTTTTTTAAGTGTACGATTTAAGTGACGCCTTCATTTATTTGGCTTCACGCTGTCCGCTGCCAACATTTAAAGACACAGCAGACACACCGGTCTTTCTTCGTCTCCACCTCAGTTACAGTGAAGTTACAGTTACAGTGAAGCCAGGCGCTACATTCGCTTCGACATTTAGCTTTCGGTTGACTTTCGTTGCTCTCATTATTTTCGTCTCTCTCCGTCATTCCTGTTAAATATTTGTCCATGTTGTATCTTGAGGGTTTGTTCAGTACACTTAATATCACTTAATATCACACACCCCACTATTTGAGAAGCACTGAGTTATGTGCAGACTGTGGCTCAAATCTCTTGAGTTCCTTTTTTGAACTTGCTTAAAAATATTTTGTTGTGATAAACAATATAATGTATAAATTATATTTTATTATAATAGGATCTAACTGGGCCTGTTTTTTTTTTTTTTCCCCCATTATTCACAACTTCAGGGGACCTTTGCTGTGGTAGAATTCAGCACCAAGGAGTGTATTACATCAGTCAAAGCAAATTGTACAATCCCCAGTGTCCAGAATGAAGCTGCTGTGCCTTTCAAATCTCGTCTGCTGTCACTGCAATGGACAGGAGCAGGCGGCCAGTCGAACACACAAGGCTTGTCTAAAAGCAAAGAACATTCACCCATTCCTATTAATGAACTTATTCAACAGCTCTCCAAACAAGACAGTGTAAGTTGCTTTTTAAATGTGTGTAAATGAAAATCTAAAATCAACTTTTCAATGAGGAAAAAAAAATTAAGGAATTTATTGTGCTCGCCAAGGGTGGCACGGTGGCTTAGTGGTTAGCTCTCAGCGCTAGGGGTTCCCGGTTCGAATCCCCATCTGGGTGGAGTTTCCATGTTCTCCCCGTGTCCGCGTGGGTTTCCACCGGGTTCTCCGGTTTCCTCCCACAGTCCAAAAACATGGATCAAGTCAATTGAATTCTCCAAATTGCCCCATATAGAGTGTGTTTGTGTGAGTAAGTGTGTGCCCAGTGATGGATTGGCGCCCTGTCTGGGTGTATCTGCCCAGCGCCCAAAACGTTCTCCCCTGGATGGGCATGGGCACCCCGCCCCACCCTAATAGAGGATAAAGCGGAAGATAATGGATGGATGGATGGATTGTGCTCGCCAAAACACATGTGATTTTACTAACTGAAGCAGTTAAAACACTACAGTGTGCAGCGCAATGAGTCTCTAGGACTTTGTTTGGAAACAAATACTCTGATGTACCTACAGATCTGATCCTGTTAAATAAAGTTTTATTTTTGGAAAATCATTTTAGCATCATACAGCATTTTTAAAAAAAAAACATGCTTATAAATCTATAGGAATACATTCATTCATTATCTTCCGCTTTATCCTGTGTATCTGCAGATACACCCAGGACAGGTTGCCAAGCTATCACTGGGCACACACTCACATACACACTCTATATGGGGCAATTTGGAGAATTCAATTAACTTGATCCATGTTTTTGGACTGTGGGAGGAAACCAGAGAACCCGGAGGGAATCCCTAGCGCTGAGAGGAGAACATGCTAACCACTAAGCCACCGTGCCGCCCCTATGGGAATACAGTTACCTTGAATAATTATCTTCAGTTTGAACTCTGAATTGTTTGTAATATAAGACAAATACATTTAGTAAAAATATGATGATGATCATTTTATATCATGTGTATTTTGTTATAAAGGTGTTTTATTGGTAATGGCCATTTGCAGCTTGTCTAAGCCAAGTAATGTTTAACTTCATTTAAAGCCTCCTTGATGAACTAATGTAAATATATTTAGGTATTATCAGATTTAAATCAAAGTATTATGATTATTGCTGTTTTAACCCTGGGTAATAGTTTCATATCGAGTTTAAGGTGTATATGTACACACATGTAAATGTTTTGTTTTCTTCACCCTTCAGGTCAATCAACAGCTGAGATATTTAACGGAAGCTCATCAGCTGACTGAGTCAAATATCAGTCTGCGCTTTTTGGTCTGCTCACTGCTCAGAGACATTGCTGCTGCCTATTTCCCAGAATGCATCATCAGGCCTTTTGGATCCACTGTGAACACTTTTGGAAAACTTGGCTGTGACCTAGACATGTTTTTGGATCTTGATGGTGCCAGTATCAATAGCCAGAAAAAGGTTGGTGTGTTGTAAAGGGCACTGCAATTTAAAAGGTTTATCCAGTTATACAGGGTTTTATTATTATATTTCTTCTTGTTGTTTTATCTTTTAAATTGCAAAGCATCCTTTCCCAGTCTTTTCTTAGCACAGGTTTTGTTTTAGATGAACATACACAAAAGCAGTTGAATTTTTTAATACATTAAATGATTATGATCGTAAAAGGTGTTGTGGGGCCCTGCTGTAACTGAAGATTTTCTTGTTAAAAAAAGTATGTAATTTGTTTCTGATCTTGTAGTTTTGTGGGTCATGACCTGAAATCTCACTGTATTGAGTTGTTATTAAATTAACCATTTTTATTGTTATCACTTTTGCAATAAAATATTAACGGCACGGTGGCTTAGTGGTTAGCACGTTTGCCTCTCAGCACTAGGGATTCCCGGTTCGAATCCCCATCTGGGTGGAGTGTCCATGTTCTCCCTGTGTCCGCGTGGGTTTCCTCCGGGTTCTCCGGTTTCCTCCCACAGTCCAAAAACATGGATCAAGTCAATTGAATTCTCAAAATTGCCCCATATAGAGTGTGTCTGTGTGAGTGTGTGTGTGCCCAGCGATGGATTGGCGCCCTGTTCTGGGTCTATCTGCCCAGCGCCCAAGACGTTCTTCCCTGGATGGGCATGGGGAACCCCACCGCGACCCTAATAGAGGATAAAGCGGGAGATAATGAATGAATGAATTTGTGATGCACCATGGCCCTAAAATTGACATTTTTAATTTACCAGGTTTCAGAATTTTCTCTCGAGTACCAAGTAAAGCAGGGAACATCTGAGCGGAATGTCACCCAGAGTATCCTCTCTGTTATTGGAGAGTGTGTGGACCAGTTTGGCCCAGGCTGTGTAGGAGTGCAGAAAATCCTCAATGCTCGATGCCCACTTGTACGATTTTCTCATCAGCCATCAGGATTTCAGTGTGACCTAACAGCAAATAACAGGTAATTATTCTGTATCATTATAAGATGCTTTTAGAGCTGCTCTACTGATAAAGACCTCTGATGTGGCGTCTGATAAAAAAGCGTCTGATGTGGCGCTATAGTGTGTGTAATATTGCACAGTTCATTTCACATGCTTTCATTTATTGTTTTTCATGGTCAACTATTGGAACCTGGAAAATATAGGTTTACCATTTTAGTTTGATTTTAAAAAGTATAATTTATGAGGAGATAAATGTATTTTTGAAATGACATTTTTTATTTAACATTTGATAAATTTGAAGCAAAATGAAGAAAATTTACTTTCTTAATTAACAAACTTCTTCAGGTATTTTATTAGCAAACATTTTGCAATTAGGCAGTAAAATGGAGATAAATATTCAAAATAATAATAATAATGTCAGTAATAATTAAACACTTTCCTATACTGTGAGTTAATGGCACACCATATGGACAGAAGTTTAGAGTATTCAAGTATTTTATTTGTCATTCCAACATTTATAAAATGGTGTATAGTATACAGTGGAACGAGACAACATTCTCCAGGAACAAGGTGCTACACATAACAGCAACTACACTCTACATAAAAGCATGTATGCGAATAGCTTGTGCAAAACAAAAATTACAATAAATACAATGCAATATACAGGACAATAAACATGCAAATAATGGGAGGGAACAGTGCAACAGACAATATGCAGGACAATAAACAGAGGTTTAAGAACATGCCTCATGATCATTAAATACAGGTGTTTCATTCTCTCCTATTGCCATGAATAAAAAAAATGCTTTTGAGTCTACATGTTGTGAAAACAGTTTGGGGAGAGCCCTTTTCTGTTCTAAATTTACAAGACTCCAGGTCAAATACCAAGCTATATCAAGAGGTACTTTGGCATGGAATAACTGAAAAAATGGAATGAACGATGGAGAATCAGTGACTGACTGCACGAACGCTATTATAAATAAATAGGTAAAAACTTTTGCTCACATACTCCATACTCCAAAATTATGTAAGTGTTAGCATTTTAAGTAAGTCCCGCGTTAATTTTTTCAGTTATATGATTCTATGATGTATAAAATCTAAATTATATTTAGTTTGTCCTTATAATGTACATACCAGCTGCTTTCAACGTTCAGTTCTAGAATTATCAGAAGAGTTCAGTCTGTCTTGACAAATGTTACATTTTAAGAAGTACAGCTGGAATAAACACAGACTTAGTAAGTAGGTTTACAAGCCAGTTTAAGAATCACTGATGCAAAAGGGTGTTTTATTTGAATAGTATTTTTATGCTTGCTACTTCACTTTGTACCACTACAAAGCTCCTTCTAAAGTACTGCTCTTTGGTCTCGTCATACTCTGCCATACCAA
Organism: Corydoras sp. C115; assembly: GCA_019802505.1. NCBI lineage: Eukaryota > Metazoa > Chordata > Actinopteri > Siluriformes > Callichthyidae > Corydoras > Corydoras sp. C115. The sequence continues at coordinate 6,049,359 of JAFMOC010000004.1, forward strand.
AGCAATTTCCACAGCACTTTTAGTGGAAAAAAAAAAGCACGAACTGAAAACAGAGTTTGCCACAATGAAACACAGTAAACCAGGAGACAGCATTATTCTGCTTCCTCAACGAAAAGATGACGTATTTGACTGAAAGTGAAAAACAGCTATTTCTCATGAGCATGTGAAACAGAAATGTATTTTACTCAGTCATTAGTTTCATTGTAATCATTCTTCTGACAATGTGAAACACAAACAACTGAGTAAGATTTATAGACACTTATTCAGAATTAGGAACAATATCAACACAAGCTGTTTTTTTTTTTGTTTTTTTTTTAGCTGTTTAGTACATTTTTACACACGAGCACCTCACATTTAGATAAATGACTGACTTTCTACATCCTGCCATCCATTATCTTCTGCTTTATCCTATATTAGGGTTGCGGGGGGGTTCCCCATGCCCATCCAGGGGAGAACGTTTTGGGCGCTGGGCAGATACACCCAGGACAGGGCGCCAATCTATCACTGGGCACACACTTATTCACACAAACACACTCTATATGGGGCAATTTGGAGAATTTAATTGACTTAATCCATGTTTTTGGACTGTGGGAGTAAACCGGAGAACCCGGAGGAAACCCACACGGACACGGGGAGAACATGGAAACTCCACCCAGATTGGGTTTCGAACCGGGAATCCCTAGCGCTGAGAGGAGAACATGCTAACCACTAAGCCACCATTCCGCCCTGACTTTCTACATGTTAACAGAAAATGTATAAAGGCAATATATACTGTAAATCCTCTTTAAGCTTTTTATACTTTATATTAAAAAAACTGTAATAATCCAGCATAGAATTATAGTGTTGAAGTCTGTAAATGCCCTCCCCCTGCCAACTCTCTGTTGCCAAACATTATGCCACAGTCAAAATCAGTGTAACATATTAAGCAAGTTACATATTTCTTATTATGGTGTTTGCTGTGAGCTTGTGTGTTTGCTGTGAAGCTATTATTACAGTATACATTAAATAAAGTATATAATAAAGGAAATAAATGAAAGTAGTAAACTGTTTTCTGCCAAGCTGTAGGTTAAAAACAAGTATTTTAGATTTTGAATGCACTTACTTGACAGAAATGTCTTGACTGCGAATAGAGAGAGAAAATCTGTATTAGCTTAAAAGTATGCTATATTTACCTTAGTAATAAAAAAAATACAACCATGAAGATCAGAAAAGTACCGTATTTTCCTGACCATAAGGCGCACCGTATTATAAGGCGCAGTCTGAATTACGGGGTCTATTTCTGTATTTGACCCACGTATAAGGCGCACCGTACTATAAAGCGCAGTCTCAATTACGGACTCTATTTCTGTACAGTACTTATTCTGTACGGCAGCGTATTATAAGGCACTTGCTAAAACATACGATCTAAAGAAAAGTAAAGAATGCAAAACGGTGATTTGTAATTGAAGTTTATTCTACTACTTGACAAAACACATTATTTTAATCGCTCTTCTCCCACAAATCCATCAAAGTCCTCGTCTTCTGTGTCTGAATTAAAAAGCTGTTTCACTATCGAGCACTCCGGGTTCCCTCTCATCGATGTCTGAGTCAGTCTCGTCACCAGGCGGCCGTTCGGCGACGATGCCGGCTTTCGTGAAAGCTCGGATGACGGTTACAGCAGAAAGCTCAGCCCAGGCTTCCACAATCCATTCACAGACGGTGGCGTAACTCGCCCCGCCGCCGCCTCCGAGTTTTAGTAAACGTGTGTTCACCGTCTATCATCCATCGCTCCCACGCCGCCCGCAACTTTACTTTAAACGCCCCGTTTACACCAATGTCCAGCGGTTGGAGTTCTTTATTTAATCCTCCCGGAATGACGGCAAGCTCTGAATTAATTTTCGGTCGCACAACAATACTTTATAGATTATAATAAATATAGAATATAGATTTTGGAACTCAGTACACGTATAAGGCTCACCGGATTATAAGGCGCACGTCCGATTTCTGGGAAAATTTTAGGCTTTTAGGTGCGCCTAATAGTCCGGAAAATACGGTAACTAATTTGTGTAGACTGGGCACATTTAAATTGACTGGATGTTTCAGTGGGTAAAATTCTTACCTGTTAGCAAAAGGGTCCTGGGTTTTGTTCAATGAGTTGTGCAATTTGTGTAAGGATTAAGTAATCTATTTTGCCTATTGTGCTTTACACACAGCGGAATTTGTCCTCCAGATTTAAGACATTTGTTCAATGAAACACACACACACACACATATACACACACACTGAGTGAATTAAGCACATGTGTCCAGAGCAGTGGACAGCCTTGTATACAGCGCATGGAGAGCATTTGTGGTTAGGTTTCAGCCATAATACTTTGTGGGACCAAGAATCAAAACCGGGGGCATTCAGGTCACAGGGCTTGTACCTTAACCATAAGCCTATGACAGCCCCTCAATGCCCCATCTCTGTGGGGTGTCATTCAGGTGTTGTGAGTTTAATTAAGAAAGTCTAACTGTGTGTGTGGAAATTCTTGGTGCAATTTAATGTCATAGTGAAGAGCCTTTTTAAACATGACATTTTTTTTAGAACCTGAAAGTTTCTCCAGTCAGCAGATCCTGATATCAATAAGCATTTTAACATGTGGTGCAGTATTTCTACATTAAAGGTGCCTTTTTCATTGAAATTTGAGGTAGATGCATATTTAAATATTTGATTAAATAAATAATTATCATTTTTTAAGAAAGAAACAAACTTAACGCAAAATTAGTTGAAACATTTTAGGATTAAACGCAATATAGAAAGTACTGAACATTTTACCTCCAGTGCTTAGTTATTTATAGCAGTACTGGCTGCAGATGCTGACTCTGTTAAACTCTGAGCTCAGAGAGCAGCATGATGGATGTAGGTAATCAAACGAGTCATGAACAAGCCATTAAGATGCTTAAAGACCCTAACAAAAGGCATACACTGGCTAAGTACCATTCATATAGTGGCCAGGAGTCATTGACTTCATAAAACTTAATTATTAGTAATCCACTGACAATGGATTTAGATAAACAAAACAAGATCGACCTCCAGGGCTTGTTTTTTTCTGTCCCAGTAGCTTAGTGGATTCAAGATTTAAGAGTTTATCATATGTACAGAGAAACACAGTTGCACAGTAAAATGAATTCTTTTTTTGCCATCTTTTTTTATTTTATTTTTTTCCAAATCAAATCAGGTTTATTGGTCACATGCGTAGATATACATGGTACAGCCAGCAGTGAAATTCTTGCCTGACATCTCCACATAAAGTTAAAATTTGTTGGAAAGGATAAGTAAAATAGAATAAAGATAAAATAAAAATAAAATGAACTATGTATTTACATAAATCTTGACGGTTTATGGAATAAAGGACCTTTTTAATTAAACCACTTTTAAAGGACAGTAATGTAATTAATTTTGACTATTGTTTCGACACAGATGAATGTGTTACATATTTAACTCATCCTGCAGTGAAACACACTCATATACACACACTGAGTAAACTTGGTGGGACTAAGAATTGAGTCGGGGGTTTTCAGGGCCCGAGGTTGGTTCCTAAACCACAAGCCTTCGACTGTCCCTGTCCTTCTTTAGTTTAATTTGCTGAAAACCAACTCAACTTAAAATTAGTAAAGTTCAGTTAATGTTCTGAGTATGTTGCTAATTTCTTTATAAAATGCAACTATCGGATGTTACAGGTCAGCATTGTCACTGAAGTGTTTCTAAATTCCAGCAGCTCTGCTGCACCTTGTTTACACACACACACACACACACACACACACACACACACACACACACACACACACACACACACACACACACACACACACACACACACACACACACACAGTGTTACTGCAGAGTTGAGAGTCATCCACCAGCAAAATAAAACATGCTATGTGCTGTTCCTGGGGGGCCCTGAACATTATAGAACAAAGTGTATGGATTAAGGACTAACATAGTATGTAGAGAGCAAGAGAGTCTGTAATTGTAGAACTATAACTTTTATAATCTCAAAATCTATTATCTATTTAGTGGATAATACTGATACGATAGACAATCTTTAAAGAGGTGCAACTAATGTAGTGTGAGGTTAATGTATATTCCCTTGAAAGGATCAGTGTTTTGCTTGTTTAATGTAAAATACAGACATTTTATGAAAACCACATTAAATTGTGGAGTTATTTTAGCAGGGCCGATAAAACTTTAAAAATAAAAAGGTTAACCAATTTGACAATTGTATTTGTGTGCAAGTGTAAACTTTCTAAGTACAATTTTAAAACTTTGCTTATTTTATCAGAAGATTAATTCTGATATTTTTGGGTGTATGGTGTTTGAAGTCTTTGGATTTGATTGGCTGTTAATGTATGTAACTAATGGATTTAAGTTGATGTTTTACAGTAAAAAGTAAAACATTAAGTGTCACTTTTGCACTTTGTGCTTTAATAATTCTCTCCGTCTTTCAGAGGTAGCAGGAAACTTATCTGTGGTTTTGTGTGTCACTCGGTACGTCTGTAAACTTTCATCCACTGGTTTTGTTTACGTCTGCGTATAACAGTCATGTGGTTCCACTTTCTCTGACGCGTCACTTTCTCTGTTTCCATGCCACATGTCTGCGACATGCATGCACCACAAGCTGTTTGAGAATTCTGTTTTGTGGCTTATTGAATTGGTTTACTCTATTAATTTTTATTCATTGATCTGGCAGTGGTTGGTGGATTAAAACAAAATTGCTAAATAGAGATTTCTTAGAGTACAGTTCACTCTGCTTTTTCATCGTTTAGCCAAAGTCTTTATTTTAAGTATCAGGCTATGAAGTGGCAGAGTATCAGCTGCATTTGCTGCAAAATGTAATTTATTTTAGTTCAGTTTTTCTCACTGTACAGATACCTGACATCTTCACTGCAATAGCATTTAAAGTTAAGTTTACTTTATCCTAAATTAATTCTGCTTGTAAAGTAGAAAATTCTGTAGAAAATGGGCAATTTATCCATAGAAAAAAAGTAATTAATTACCATAACTTAATTGGTACATGGCGGCACGGTGGCTTAGTGGTTAGCACGTTCGCCTCTCAGCGCTAGGGGTTCCCGGTTCGAATCCCCATCTGGGTGGAGTTTCCATGTCCTCCCCGTGTCCGCGTGGGTTTCCTCCGGGTTCTCCGGTTTCCTCCCACAGTCTAAAAACATGGATCAAGTCAATTGAATTCTCAAAAATTGCCCCATATAGAGTGTGTCTGTGTGAGTGAGTGTGTGCCCAGCGATGGATTGGCGCCCTGTCCTGGGTCTATCTGCCCAGCGCCTGAGATGTTCTCCCCTGGATGGGCATGGGGAACCCCACCGCGACCCTAATAGAGGATAAAGCGGGAGATAATGAATGAATGAATAATTGGTACATTTTTAATTGATTTATGTGTTGTCATCGATGGTGAACAAGTGTGCAAAGTTTCAGTTTAATCAGATAACGGGAAGTGGGTGAAACGGCATTTGCAAACTTTTTACCTGAAACACACAGATGAAGCTAATATGGGGTGGTCATTAAAATACTTTTAAATCTGGGGAGTGGTACTTTTAAAATTTTAAAATACTTTTAAAATACTTTTAAAAATGGGGAGTGGTAGCTCAGTGGTCAGGGCGTTGGGCTATCAATCTGAAGGTTGGGGGTTCAAATCCCAGGTCCACTGAAGTGACCAGTGTGGGTCTTTGAGCAAGACCCTTAACCCTCATTGCTCCAGGGATGTTGTGATGAACCCTGTGTTCACCTTGTAAGTCGCTTTGGATAAAAGTGTCCAATAAATGACCAAATGTAAATGTAAATCATTAGCACATACACACACACACACACACACACACACACACACAAATGGACAGAAATAACCTATACGTTAATGTAAATTCTGTAAATAGACCATGTGTCGTCAGAAATTCACCTTAATATAATGTTATAACATCTGATTTCTGTCAATATGGTGGTGATTTTTTAAATATTTTTTTATTATTTATTTATTTTTATTATTATTTTTTTTTTGGCTGTGCCCTATCTTTATTGTATTTTACATTTGTACGTTTACATTTTTTCTGTAGTTACTGAGTTTTAATTTGACAGTTATTTTAATAGAATTAAGGGCATTAGTAAAATGGAAATGGATTGATGAATTGATTGATGTACTTTATTAATCCCACAATGGGGAAATTCATAAAGTGTGAAAGATCACATGTAATACATTGGGAAAGGAAAAGACAGGTGATTAAAAAAAACAACCCCGAACTATGATCCTAAAGGAAATAAGCACTAAATGAATCATAAAATAACTGGTTATTAATCGCATTGTTGTGTTGCCTCAATATACTTAACAGCTGATCACTTCTCTCTGTATTTATGTTTTCAGGATAGCGATGAAGAGTTCTGAATTGCTCTTTGCATATGGCAAGTTAGATGCGCGAGTGAGATATCTTGTGTTTGCCGTACGTTGCTGGGCTCGTGTACATGGCATCACCAGCAGTATCCCAGGAGCCTGGATCACTAATTTCTCCCTTACAGTCCTTGTCCTGTTCTTCCTCCAGCGCAGGACGCCACCTATTCTGCCAACTCTCAACCAACTCCGAGACCTAGCAGGTATTCAGTCAGACAAGCAGCAACAATAAAATAAAGATAAAAAGAACAAAAGAAAATATATAATATCATTAATATATAATTATATATATATTTATTAAAAATAAAATGACTCGCTACAGCAGAATACAAAACGGTAAACGGTCTCTGAAAACGGTAGTGATTGTAATGATTGCACAATGTATAAACAGTAATATGTAGATGGATAGATGGTTAAATTAAAAGTGATATGTGCATTTAAATTTGGGTGTGTGTAAGGGGGTAGGGGTTTAATGAAGGCTACAGCTCTAGAAATGGAAGTGGAAATAAAATTGGTGGGATGAGTCCTTGTCCAGTTTTGGAAGATCAGCTGAAGTTGTTTGTATTTGTCATATTTGACAATGAATTTGGTGTATTTCAAATACATATCAAAAGCTGTTATTAAAGTTTAAAACTCATTGAACTTAATGAAAACACTGGTTTACTTTATTCACTAGGTAGATGTTTTAAACACAAGATGAATTGAAAAAAAAAAGAACCAGAAGGAATTTGCACAGACATGAGGAGAACATACAAACTTCACACAGAAAGAACGTTTCTTGTCCTGTCCTGAAAATTAAACCCAGGACCTGCTTGCTGTGATCGGACAGTTTAACTACTTACATTATATGATACCAAAGAAGACTGTCACTTAATTATTATTTAGTTTGAAGTAATGTCATTGTTCTAATGTTGTGATTGTTTGGTTAATTATAAGCATACAACTATTTACCTGTCATTTTTCTAGACCCTTCAGAAACATGCGTAATTGAGGGACATGACTGCACAATTGTCAGCGACCTCAGCAAAATTAAACTACAAAAAAACACAGACGAACTTGGTGAGTTTTTTTCCAAATTACTGAAACTTATTATATTATTATTTTTTATTATTATTATTATTATTATTATTATTATTATTATTATTATATATATATATATATATATATATATATATATATATATATATATATATATATATATATATATATATATATATGTATGTATGTATGTATGTATGTATGTATGTGTGTGTGTGTGTATGTATATATATATATATATATATATATATATATATATATATATATATATATATATATATATATATATATATATATATATATATATATATATATGTATGTATGTGTATATATGTGTGTGTTCAATACCTCATCTGACTGCTTCTTGATTTGTATTTTTGTCTACTACAATATGTGAGATTTATGCATATAGAAATATAGAACATATACTCATTTTGTAAAGTAACCTGTGATTGGCCTCCTTTATTCACACAGTCACAGCTGTACAGTATGTTTATTTGATATAATACTGATTTTATAATATATTATAATGATAGTATATACCTTTATTTTCATTTTTTGTTAAATAATATATTTACATTGTTATTATGTGTACACAGATGAATCATTTTATTATCTATATAAATATTTCCCTATTTTCATTGATATTGCTGTAAATTTAAATAATTTTGTGAACTAAATTAACAGATAATAACTTGAATTTTTTTCCACAGATAAATTGCTCCAGGAGTTTTTTGAGTTTTATGGGAATTTTGCCTTCAGCACAACCTCCATTAATATCCGAAAGGTACATTTACAACATTTGTCACATTATTTCCATACACTATCGCTTTGCCCATCAATGCTTCAACCCATCCAATAGCCCCATGTTTAGATATTTCTTTTCTTATTAATTATTAATGATCAACTTTAAATAATTTTTAATTTTAGTTTTTTTATTTGTACTTGACGCTCACTAGAAATCAGAACAGAGAAAGTGGCGACAGTTATAGTGTTTATAGAACAGTGCATCACAACTAAGTTTTAAAACCTTGTGAATAATGTGCTTAAAAAGATACTGATACATAAAAATAGTATGACATTAAAAAAAACTTAAAACACTTAAATTCTCTGCATGACTTAAACAGCCTTTAATTTAATCTATATTTTAATTATTTGAGATGTTTAGTTCATGCAGAATGTCTTTAATCCTTGATGAATTGAGTTCAAGGTTAATAATGTTACACAAAATGTTAAATTAACTTCTGATGTTGAAGCCTTGTTGAGTTACTCATCATACATTTGAGCCTTTGTGAGCGAGCAGGTAGAATACAATCTGAAACCAACATTATAGACTAAATTTCTCAGTTTTCAGTGACTTTCACAATCAATACTGTTACACACTCTCCTTTGCTGTTCAGTATCAGTGCTGATGTATTGAGGGGCTGCAACTATAATTTACTGGCCTTTGCCTCTGGCTTTGTCACTTCTGTGGAACTTAGCACGTCAGCCAGTTATTCGTCATTTTTTATCATTCTGTCTATTTACTTTTACAGTTTTTCAAGGTCACCTTGCAGACTGTATTATATGCTTTTGATTAAAAAAAATTTTCATGTAATTATGATGTTCATTAAATGCTAGTACTAATTTTTTTTATTTTATTTTATTTGTTTCAATTACGTGTAATGCCCCTACAACGTACTATGTTGTATGGGCATTAAACTCTATTTTAATGACATCCAGTCCTTGGTTAGAATAAAAAATATATATATTTTAAATATAACCTTCTATAAGCTATAACAAATAAATTCTGCGGTTATTAATGTGGTTAATATTAACTAATACTGACATTTATCATTATAGCTTAAAGGAATCAAGGAAGATTGTTTTTAAAAAAGATTTCAAGCAGGTTATTGATTAGTTACAGGCTGTGGAAATTCAATTTCCAAAAAAATTCTACTGCAATTTCACTTTTCTGTATTTTCTTTTTGCAACCAGCTGTTAGCAACCAACACCATCTGTTCTGGATCTGTAATTGAATGTGTTACTGTCTATGTATTCCTGCAAACATCCAAAACAAATAAGTATTGGCCACTGCCATTAGGAAATTAATTTCCAAGGGTCAGTGGTTGTCTTTCAGGTGTATATTAGCCAGTACCAATATGTGGGCAGTAAATTAGTGCATTACTAATAAAACTGAATAAAAGTTTTTTTTTTTTTTTTTTAATTTTTTAATTTTTAACAAAACTGCAAAATTAAAAAAAATTATGTGTCTAATTTTGTTCTGCCCCAAAACTCTGCATTACCGTTTTCTTGCCTACCAGAATCACCCTTGTAATGTTTCACACAATGTAGCAGGCGAAGGTGGCAAAGTAACTTTAAGGACAATTTCTGTTTATAGTCAGCAGTCTTGTTAAGTTGTTCATAAAAGTTTTTTTGCCTCATTTCTATTTAAACTTTATATATTTATGTCTGTGGTTTATCATATTGGCTTATGATATCATCCATGAGAGAACAAGTGATAATAAACCTTTTCAAATATACTTATTTACAGGGAAGAGAGCAGAACAAGCCTGAGTCGTCCGCTCTGCACATCCAGAACCCATTTGAAACCAACCTTAACGTTAGCAAAAATGTTAATGCAACACAGCTAGAGAGGTTTGTTGTCCTGTGCCGGGAGAGTGCGTGGCGTCTTGAGCAGAAAGAGGTACTTGATCAGGGCACTGCAAAGTCAGCTGGTGCAATCAAACCATGGGGACTGGCTGCCCTCCTGTTGCCATCGGTTACAGAATCAGCTGGGGTAAAAGGTCGGAGGAAGAAGAAACGTGAGACAACCAATGAAATGATTAGGTCATTACTGGATTCTTTAAAGAACACCGCAGGAGGAACAGGATCGAAACAGAGCGATGTTAATAACAGTCACTAGGGGGCAGCACAGTTCTTAAATTTCAATGTGTTGTGCAGAAGCTTTGAAGAACTGGTAAGTCTCTGAATGTTTCACCAACATGATTTGGTGCAGCTAAGTGAAGCTGTAAGGAGGAACTATAACACTGTTCAGTATATGTTTCTGTATAAAGCTTCCTTTTAAAATCAGTCTCACCACAAAACGGCACGGCCACACTGTATCCACAAAGCTAAACAATATATTTTTTTTCCCATAATAAACAGTTTCTGCAGTTTTAAGAGACCTATTTTAAGATATTGTAAACAGGATGCCCGGGAGCACATTGCTTTGTCCATAAAGGTGGATGATAAACAAGATTCTCTGAAAACATATTAAAGGGAACTCCGGTGTATTCCAGCCTTATCTCTATCCGGTACATCCATAGAGAATTAACAATAAAGTAATTTAGAATTCCCCCCCATTTCTGAATCTTATTTATAATAAAGACTGAGAGCAATTTAAAAATGTCACTAAACATTTCAAACTTTCAGTATAAGTTTAAAAATGATGTGAATTGTGTCTGCGTCTATGTAGATATAACCAAAAATGGCGACTTAAGTTAGTTAGGATAACTTATCTGACTTAATGTAACTGAAAATTAAGAAAAATGTCTTATACACAGGCTTGTGCAAAAATGTTTTCTATGGGAAACAAATTAAATGTTTTGTAAATTATGTAATTCTCCTCTTCCCCAAATATATTCAGTATTTAAATGATAACTCTGCATAAAAATTTGCAAATGTTTGTGCCATAAGGTATTCTCAAGTACATGGAGGTGTTTTGGCTTTAAGAATCATGCAGTTATTTGATTTTTATCCAAATAACACCATTTGAATAATTAGTTTCTTCTTTTTTCCCAGTTGAAGTGTATGTATTTAGTTTTCATGCCTCAATCACACTTTTAAATAAACCGTTAACGCTGTTGGAGGAAGGTTCGCCGAGTGGAACATGCTTGCTCCCTGAATAGAGGTGCTTCTCTTTTAACTTAAAGTAGCATACATGTTCAACCACATCACTCTCCCTGTATCCCTCCATCATTTGAGTCAGAACCTTAACAAGCCTGAAGTCTGACCCATCTTTCACTCCGTATGCTTTTCCATGTAGCAGGCTGTTTGGCTTCTGCAGTGAGATGTTGGCGTTATTTCATTTCTATAGTATAACATGGTTGGTTATCCGGTTGTAGTGTAACTGTCTAAAATTGTCACTTTTGTCCAACTGTGCAAAGGATTCTGAAGGCTGTTTGTAGGATATAGTCAAGTGCTGCGGTTTACTATATTATTACCTTTATGCAAGATTTTTTTAATTAATTCTGAATACACATGCTGCATATCAGTGTATAAATCAGACAAAAAACACATGCAAAATATTTTCTTAGTTTTGTACTAGATTCAATAACTTAAACAGTTTAGAATTGTGGTATTTGTTTTGTTTTTAACGTCTTTTGTTAGAACAGGGCTTGGCTTTGTGGGAGCCTGAGCCCACACAAACCCAGAAAGCAGCTGAAACAGGGAGTAGGAACAACATAACGGCTTAATAAATGGGTTTGTTTTTCCGGAGTGCTGGATAAAATTGGAGGCAGAGAATTTGTGTAAATAGGCTCTGAAGGTGGGTGAGGACAGAAAATGGAGGGCCTGTCTCTCGTGTGTCCTCCTTAAGCGTGTGGGACTGTACTCTGACCATCTGTCTTTCCGCTCTGCGCCTACAAAGATCAGAGGTCGAAAAATAAAGTTGAAAATGTTCTTCTCCAGCTCCTCCGTCTGCAAAGCTGCCCTGATAGGAAAGAAAAGGAGCTGAATGTTGACTTTAACACTGAATCAAACTGAACTGAATATTGACTTTGGGCTTCAGTTGAACAGAATGATGGGAAAAAAATACCAAGTCTCCCAGATGCAGAGAGGTTGAGAATGGCAGGCTGAAGGGGAGATTTGGGAAGTACAAACAGTGATGTGTTCCGTTGTGACAGCAAAACACCACCCAGAAAACTGGTACACTTGTACACTTGGCACATCTTGTTTATGTTGCAATGCTGTCTTTTATTTCTTATGCAGCATGCCGCCCTGATGATATTCATCACACATTACCACATATGTGAATTTTTACAACGTGTATTTAATGATCGTTTGTTTATGTACGGGGGGAAATGTGAGTACACAGAGAGAACATGCAAACTTCACAAAGATGCCAATCCTGCAAACGCACACAGGACCTTCTCTCAGATTGTGAATGGAAGATGCAAAAGTAGAGCTTCACTTTGTTTCATTGCTATGATGACAATGCTCTTTGTTTGTAAATGACAGTCATGTCTTTAAACACTATTACAATTTTATTTTTTGGGGTATGTTAGCTCAGTGTTTAGGGTGTTGGGCTGTCAATCCGAAGGTTGTTGGCTCATTGCTCCAAGGGATGCTGTATCAACCCTGTGCTCCAACCCCAACCAAATTGAGATATTTGTATCCATCTAGCAGCACGGTGGCTTAGTGGTTAGCACGGTTGCCTCTCAGCACTAGGGATTCCCGGTTCGAATCCCCATCTGGGTGGAGTTTCCATGTTCTCCCCGTGTCCGCGTGGGTTTCCTCTGGGTTCTCCGGCTTTCTCCCACAGTCCAAAAACATGGATCAAGTCAATTGAGTTCTCCAAATTGCCCCATGTAGAGTGTGTCTGTGTGAGTGTATGTGTGAGTGAGTGTGTGCCCAGCGATGGATTGGTGCCCTGTCCTGGGTGTATCTGCTCAGCCCACCCCACCGCGACCCTAATAGAGGATAAAGCGGAAAATAATGAATGAATGAATGAATGTATCCATCTATATATTATCTTCTACTTTATCCTCTGTTATGGTGGGGGGGTCCCCATGCCCATCCAGGGGAGAAAGCCTCAGGCCCTGGGCAGATCAGGGCGCCAATCCATCGCTAGGCACACACTCACTCACACACAAACACACTCAATATGGGGCAATTTGGTGAATTCAATTGACTTTGATCCATGTTTTTGGACTGTGGGAGGAAACCCATGCGGGCACGGGGAGAACATGGAAACTCCACCCAGATTGGGATTCGAACCAGGAATCCCTAATGCTGCCCAGCTATTTGTATATCTTGTATTACCTGGAATAAAAGCATTTGCTAAATTGACCCCACGTATTTAAAGGCCAATTCAATCATTAAGTAGTAAAAAACGGACGAATAAAAAGGATTAGTGTATTTTCTGTTCTCCATCCAGCTGTCCTGTTCTAATGGCAAAAGGGCTATTGAGCTGCACTCAGCTTCCCGTATCCCATCACCATAGAGATCACTGTTGCTGTGGTATTGAGGATACCGCAATTCGACCTTCCCTTTCCCAGACATGACTGTGTATGTAAGGTCAAGTTCAGAGTACTAAAGCTAAACCTGGTTTTTAAATGTTGGTGGTTTGTCCATGATGACAAAACCATGTCGACTGATTATAAACACTCCGAACGATGAACAGGTGTTTTTACACAGTGACCCTGGATGCATGACCCTGTCCGTGTGGTTCATTTGTCATCTGTCTTAATGTTGCCATATGGAATGACTGACAGAATATCCCGCAGATTGTTTTTTGGTCTAATGTCTTAGCGTTTGAAAGTGTTAGTTACTTGTAGCACATGCTGAATGTTGTCAAAATACACTATTAAGTAATTTGTTTATCCAAATGTATATAGAATAAAACAGTTAACATTGGAATCAAACCGAAGACGAGGCTCTACCGAAATTATTGATGACACTTTCTTAACTTAGCTATTTATAAATTTTAGGTTGTGGTGGCTTGATTGGTTAGGATCATAGTATATAAGTGCATATACATTTGTGAGCAGTACACAGCCAAATGAAACCACATAACGCCATAACGCCAGAAAAATATGCACATGCACATTTAGTGCAGTCAGGATGGCAGTGCCACTTTTCGGTGTTGTGGGAGTGATGGAGGGTTAATAGCAGCTGTTGGTTTTAGTCATAGTTGTAGTGATGAGCTAGCACATAAAGATTCCAGGATTCCATAGGGATTCCAGGTTCTGGGTAGCACACACACACATATACTATATAGGGACAATTTAGAGAAGCCAATTCGCTTTGTTCGCAATGTTGTTGTTTTTTTTTTGTTTTTTTTGTTTTTTTGTTTTTGGACTGTGGGAGGAAACTGAATGAATGAAACCCCTGGATGAACCACGAGGACACTGGGAGAACATGGAAAGTTCACCCAGATTAGGATTTGGACCTGGATCCCCAGCACTGGGAGGTGAATTTACTAACCACAATTCTTCCCTTGCCATGTGACTAGATCACACAATTTAAAAAGATCTGTCCCATAAAGCTTCATTAAAGGACAATGTGTGTTCTTTAAGTGTTTAGGGTTGGTCATTTAGCAAATCCTTTTATTGACAGGGTTGGTCACAGCATCCCTGGAGCAATAAGGGTTGAAGTTCTTGCTCAAGGAGCCACATTGGTAACTTCAGTGGACCGGAGATTTGAACCTGCAACCTTCAGATTGAGCCCAAAACCCTAACCACTGAGATATCTCATCCTCAGTAATCATTCAGTTGCAGGGGTCAAAAATGCATCTCATCCATCCATCATCTTCCGCTTTATCCTATATTAGGGTCGCGGGGGGGGGGGTTCCCCATGCTCATCCAGGGGAGAACGTTTCGGGCGCAGGACACACCCAGGACAGGGCGCCAATCTATCACTGGGCACAGACTCACTCACACAGACACGCATACATAAATATTCTATATGGGGCAATTTGGAGAACTCAATTGACTTGATCCATGTTTTTCGACTGTGGGAGGAAACCGGAGAACCCGGAGGAAACCCAAGCGGACATGGGAGAACATGGAAACTCCACCCAGATGGGGATTCGAACCGGGAATCCCTAGTGCTGAGAGGAGAACGTGCTAACCACTAAGCCACCGTGCCACCCCGAAAATGCATCTCATTTCTTTAAATGGGAGGTCTTGTCACGATTGGGCTCAGTCTAGAAGAGTACAGCGACCTTCCTCTCCTGTTGAGGTTGGGCAGATCTTTAGTGATTGACTCAGTAATCAGATGGAAAAGCTTTCACTCTTGCTTTATATCCACAGCCCTTCCGTTAAATGTGTGTGCATACACACACATTGTAAAGGCGGGTTCTTTATGTGTACTTCAACAAGTGCAATTCTCTGAGCTGTCTGTGTCAGTAAGGTATAATGGAGCCTGGCACCACAGCTATAACTCACTGCAATGATGCAAACATACCGCTGTCATTCTCTGTCTGATAACAGCAAGCACGCAATGACAGCATCAGCGTGGCTCGATGGAAAGAAGTATTCACAAAGACAGAGCTTTTTTTATTTAAATACACACTGCGTGCTCTCGCTAAAAAGCACGGAAACAAATAACTGAACGGCAAACGGCTTTTTTTGTGTCATCAATCTTCTGGTGACCAGCTATATATGTCCAGGTCACTGTCACATGTGGCCTTCTGATTAGAGGTTTCTTTTGAGAAACAGGTTTCCATGATGTTTACATCGAATACAGAGATAAACGTCTCGATTTTTAAGGATAGAGTGCTGGAAAATTGCTGTCAGTGGAAAACTAGATAAACACTCAATACTTGGTAAAACAGCAGACAGATTCATCATGGTCTTACTTATCCTTTGGATTTCAGATCAGACAGTATGGACAGAATTAGGGCACCTACACATTATGACTTAGCTGGTCGGAAATTTGCAGTTATAAATGCTTCGGCTCTTTAGGAAAGTCTCCTTTAATTTGGAGTGTGGGAATTTCTGCAGAAATAAGTCCTAAATCCTAAATCTAAAATAATTTAGTTTTTAGAAACGTCTTATTTTTCGAAACCAAAATAAATGAATGTTTACACTGTTTGCAGAGAACTAGAGGCTAGTTTTAAATATTACTACCCGAACTAATTCATCAGTCATAGCCTTTTACATGAACTTTGTTAAGAAAAATATTCATCTTTATATTTATTTTGGTTCATTTTTTTATTTTTCCATTTAAGGCGGCACGGTGGTTTAGTGGTTAGCATGTTCTCCTCTCAGCGATTGGGATTTCCAAATCGAATCCCAGTCTAGAGTCTCCATGTTCTCCCCGTGTCCACGTGGGTTTCCTCCCACAGTCCAAAAATATGGATCATGGAACATCAAGATCAACTGAATTCTCCAAATTGCCCCATATAGAGTGTGTTTGTGTGTCTGTGTTGAGTGAGTGTGTACCCAGCGATAGATTGGCGCCCTGTCCTGGTTGTATCTGCTCAGCGCCCGAGATGTTCTCCTCTGGATGGGCATTGGGAACCTCCCACGACCCTAATAGAGGATAAAGTGAAAGATAATGGATGGATGGATTTTTCCATTTAGTTTAAATCCTAATAATGCATCAGTTGTCGATACCCAGAGCCCACTGAAAGCAAAAAAGTACGATCGTAAAGAAGGAAGCGTTAAAGCTGTCTCAGCTCTATTGATTTAAAACTAAAGGAAAATGTTGTTTTTACAAAGCAGCTGATTGTAATAATGTGGTCATTAAATTTGCACCATTTTAAAACCTTAACTCTGTAACACCTGATGCATTGCTAGCAGTTTAACCCGTCGTTGTGTTACAGCATGTGGTATTAAAAACATGTCTTCAGTCCAGGTTTAGTCAGTAATGTTTTTTTTTCCGCTGGCATGTGGTCTTCAAATTGTCACATAATGCTCCATTCAATCTAATGTATTTTTTACCATGGTGAAGACTTTTGTTTAGTTCTTGAATTCCAGTGTGATTATGATATTTTACAACCAAGCAGAAGCGGTGCGTCTAGTCTGTGATGCGTTTAATGTTGTGACTGTGAGTCTATTATTAGACAGACATCAGAGAAGAACCATAGTTGCAAATTTCAAGTGCATAAGACCACCTGGCTGTTTCATACACATGTGTGGAACAACTTTCTCATTTGGGAAAGATTTAGATAGTATAAGTAAAACACAATCTCTAAAAAAATGTATGTTAGTAAGTATGGATAGAAGATAATACATATATAAGTAGAAATATAACTTGTAAAAGTTATAGTATATGACATTGTTTAGTGGTGATGGGAGTAGGTCAAATGGCTAGTGTGTAGACCTTGTAATCGCTGTATACCAAACAGATATAACTGTAAAGTGAACAGTGTATGCAATATGAAGCTCTACTGTTTACATGAATAGACTGTATATATGTAGTGTATAAAATAATATGCACGGTTCAGTAATAACTTGGTGTATAGTTTAGTTATATATATTTATTCATTCATTCATCATCTCCCGCTTTATCCTATATTAGGGTCGCGGTGGGGATCCCCATGTTCATCCTGGGGAAAATGTTTCAGGCGCTGGGCAGATACACCCAGGACAGGGCGCCAATCCATCGCTGGGCATGTATATATTTATAAAATAGTTAAATACATACTAAAAAGTGGATGGATGACTGGCTAGATAGATGTGTATATAAGTAGGCAGAGAGCTAGATAGATATATAGATAGGTTTATGTAGATGGATATAGATATAAATAGATAAAGATAGATAGATATCGATAAATATAAATGGATATAGATAGATATAGATAGATAGGTGTGTGTATATAGGTAGAGAGATATAAATAGATGGAAACATGATCTATAAGTATATAAAAATAAGTAAATTATACTCTGTAAATCCATTTAAACCTTGAAGAATAATTTGGACATATGTATAAGTCAGTGGTAAATATTATACATACCGTATGCGCAAAGAGTATTTATTGTTGCACTTGTAAATTGAATGTTAACTATACTTTTTACCTCTGTTTTAAAGTAAGCTGTTTGCTCTTTTTGTCCAATGTACAGCTTTGATTACTTAAAAAAAAGTTAAATCATGAATACCTATAACAACTTTTTAAATATTAAACATGAAGTCAGGTAAGATTTCAGTTGTTACCCTCTCCAGTGTTATTTTTTTCCTCTAAGCTTCACATGGAATCAATTTGAAAAATGTTCACAAGTTTCAATATCTTATAAAACGAATGATCGCGGATTTGAGAAGAGTCCAACACCAAACAGATTTGCACTAAGAAACTTCTGTGTTGTTGATTATCACACAACCCCCCTTACGTCAGTCTGATTTCCTTCTGTATATAAAACTATAAAGCTGTTCAAACTCCTGCAATTACAATAGTAACATACTGCTTACTCACTCTGACTGTTTATCATGTAACAATGTCATATATACTAATCGAATTGTCAGCAGGAACAAAGCAGGACATATCATTTAAAACTACATTTTGCCACTTAAACACTCTAGTGTTTAGTGTCTAGTGTTTTTTTTAATGAAGTTAAGATTTTGTATTTGTATTTTAATGGTTAAAATGTTACGGGTTTTCTGTGTGCTTTTATTTATTTTATTTTTTAACCGAATGTTTTTTAGCTTGTGAAAATCCATAAGAGCCTCAGAGCCTTCGAGAGGAGGGCCAACTGAAATTGAGTTTGTGGTGTGTTGTGTGTGGTAAGCAGCAGACATTGTGAGGTTTGGGAAATGTAGGGGGTTGGTTTGCAATCTAGCAGTCGGGGTGGAGAAATTATGAGTTTGGAAAAACATTTAAAAAACCCTTCATAAAAGCAGCACATGTTTAGTCACATTGGTCATGCACTCAGTGTTTGCGTTTGTCTCTAAGGAGTAACTGCCAACGCTGTAGTCATAAAAACCCATTATATGGGCTGTTGTTCACATGTACAATGGTTTATTTTTGCTTCAACACACTTGCACTGGTCCTAATATTCAGATCTATGGAGGTTTGCAAGTTGAGCATGGCTCTCCTGTGCCTCTCGTGTTACTTTAGTGGTTGTGGATCTGAAAATAATGACACCCATTCCGGGAAGCATACGGACTGGGGTCTGTCTCTGTTAAAACTATTAGGGTGGCAGTGCTGGAATCTGTTTTCCCTTTTGTTAGTGAACAATATAATTAAATGTGACTTTTCCAAAGCCATGCGTTGTCGTTCACAGTAACCCATGAGTCATGTGCTGAGGACAAACAGAATCTTATAAGATTAATTCATTAGACAGCACCAAAGGTTTTTTATAATCCCCTTTATTTAAAGTTTTGGTAACACTATCTATATCCTGTATTTATAATGCATTATTACCACATTTATAAAGTATTTATAATGCTTTATAATACTTGTCATAAGTCTTTGTTAATGTCTATGGATGTACATAACTACACTCATAAAGTGTTAGAAGAAGATGCCATAAGGCTTTACAACACAAAATGGTATAAATAAATTATATATTTTAACTGTTTATCAACTTATAATAGAGACCAGGGAAATAAAGCCTTTAGACTTTATTAGTGCTCATAAGCCCTCATTACAGGCATAAAGTGTTGTCATTAATTACCTCTTTGACAGAGACTGCTTACATAGTACATAATGATTTATAAATGCTTATGAATGCTCTTAACAGACTTTAAGTGAAGTGTAATCATCTTGTTTTAAGTAAGAATGTCTAAACATGCAAATAATCCATCCATCCATTATCTTCCAATTAATCCGCTTGCAGGGTCGGGGGGGGTTCCCCATGCCCATCCAGGGGAGAACGTTTTAAGTGATGGGCAGATACACCCAGGACAGGGCACTAATCTATCACTGGGCACACTCACTCTCTCTCTCGCTCTCACACACACACACACACACACACACACACACACACACACACACACACTCTATATGGAGCAATTTGGATAATTTAATTGACCACCCAGAATGGGATTCGAACCTGAATCTTCAATGCTGAGAGGTGAACATCCAAAGAATCAAAAGTTTAAATAAATTCATATTATAATGCGTTTTGTCACTTTGTGTTATAAAACCTTATGTTAAATTGTTATAACGATGCATGGCTTTGATTATGAACATCTATGAACATTAACGAAGGCTTATGACAAATTTGTCTGTTTGTTTGTTGTAAAGTGTTATGAATCCTTTATAAAGCTTTATTAATGCACTTATTTTGCATTATGAATACTGGATTTATAGAAAGTGTTTAAAAGATTTTTTGTTCGTGGTCGTTTGATCGATCGTGAAAAAAACTTGATCAAATTTAAATAAAATGAAAATGAAGAGAGCGGTATTGATTATAATGTTCACAATCCAATTTATTACCATTTATTACAAGGAAAATAACTGTTAAGAGTGAAAAGCTGATGTCACTGTTCAAGCCGTTATTCAAAACTGATATTATGATTAGTGATGCACCTAAAAATAATTTAATAATTTATTATCATCTGTAGCCTAATGTGTTAGCCTAACACAGCAAATATGAATGCTTTACGTCTTGTTAAAACCTTTTTCTTTTAGAGCTGATGCTTTTGCAAATGACATCACGACAAACAATGCATTCATATCTTAGCCAAAAGAGCCGGCTCTGATTTGGGAGCCTCATCACAAGAGCCAGCTCTCTGAAAAGAGACAACCCCCCTCATCATAATTAATTCTGGTTACTCGAGTTCAGTGACGTACTGGGAATCAAAGTTTCATTTTGAGGGCTTTAAGTCCTTGATTTCTCTTCTGTGTTTTATTCTTGTGCCGTGACTCGACCCACTGCTGTAACATATGCTTGGACATTTAGACCTACTGGATTTTAAAATCTCTTTTCCATTATAGTTCTAACAGACTTTACTCCTTATTGAATGGTGTTATGAAGCTTTGTAGTGTGTCTTTGGAAAGATGTGGAAGTTGAGTGCTTTGAGGTGGTCAGTGAATGATGATGGAGAAGAACGCCTGTTATATAGGTTAAACTTTTGGAAATCGTACATGTCTGTATGATTTCACAAGAAATATGACCATTTAGTGAAATTCAAGTGCCGTTTGGCTAAATTAAAGTCCAGATGTGGTTGTTATTATAATCATGTGGTAGTTCCCCTTGCCAATCCAGGGGAAAGCGTGGGCAGATACAACCAGGACAGGGTGCCAATCTATCGCTGGCCACACTCACTCACACAGACACAAACACACTCTATTTGGGGCAAATTGGAGCATTCAGTTTACCCTGATCCATGTTTTTGGACTGTGGGAGGAAACCCACGAGGACACAGGGAGAACATGGGAACTCCACCCATATTGGGATTCAAACCGGGAACCCCCAGTGCTGAGAGGTGAAAGCACTAACTACTAAGCCATCATGCCACCCCTGGATAAATATGAAGGACCATATTCTCTGTGTGTGAGCACATTAGGCAAAATATATCACTTTATGACTTTATAATTGTACATGTGATCTATGTTTTTATTGTAATTTAACTCTTTACTGCAACTCCAGCAGTACTGACTGAGATGGACGATACATTGTCATTTTTTTCAGACACTGTCATCAAAAGTGGCTTAGAATAATAAGCCATGATGCAGCATCACCAAAGCAATAAGGGTAAGGACTTTCAGCAAAGACTCCCATTTACAACTCTCAGTTTCAGAGTTTAAACTCCTAACCTTCTGTTTGACAGCCCAACACCCGAACCACTAATCTACTAATCGCACTGCAAAAAGAGCTATAAAATAGTTATGATTGTACCAGTTGATGTGATCAATATGACTGGAATAGCAGCATTAGTGCTTTAAAGTAGATAATTAATTCCTACAGTTATATATAGTAGCACTGATAACATCATTATGGATTACTCCATTTGTTCATCTAAAGAACCCTTAATGTTTTTCTTATTTAATTAATATGCGAAAAGCTCCAAGTAAAATATCTTTAGCAAGATGTTTTCAGATGCT
This sequence comes from Corydoras sp. C115, assembly GCA_019802505.1. Classification (NCBI taxonomy): domain Eukaryota; kingdom Metazoa; phylum Chordata; class Actinopteri; order Siluriformes; family Callichthyidae; genus Corydoras; species Corydoras sp. C115. The sequence continues at coordinate 6,071,504 of JAFMOC010000004.1, forward strand.
TACAATAATTGAAAACATTATTCAAGGGAATACCGATTTACCGAGCAGAAATAATATTTATCTTTAGAGTGTAGATCTTAATTTCTCACTAAATCAGACCTTTATCTTCCGTTTAAAATCCTAACAAAGCATCAGACCTTGGCCATGATTAACTACATTTGGGTAAAGTAAAGAAAACTGTAATTATTCTAAACAACTCCTTCTGCTATTTATTCTCTGCGGTCCAATTATTGCACTAGTAAAAGCGATGGATGTAAAACTGGGAGACTGATGGGTGAGACAGTTTTAACTCCCATTGTTTCGGTTAGTGTAGATGCATATGTGGGTAGACCCAAACAAAGCGAGCTCTGTCAGGTCTGGCCTTCATCACAGATCCTCCCTAATGTCCCACTGCAGTTATGTAAAGACCCAGCATTGTCTGTGTGTGGTGTGTGGGGGTCATGTACAGTCCAGCGGCAGCACCCAGGACTTTATTGCTGTAAACACAATTCCATGCTTTTTGCAGCCCTGCTTTTACACTCTTTATTGCACACTTATTGCCTGATAACATTTCATGCAACTGAGAATGAGTGCAGAAGGAAAATATGGGTTCCGTACTCGGTGAGCGAATGCTGTCGTGTATGCATTCAATTTGTGTCAGGATGGCAAATGCATAAACGGAGACTCCACTGAATCAACAACCAGGGTCATTATAGTGTAGTTTTATTTGAATGAATAATATTATTTATGTGATTCATATTCTGAACATGCAGAGCTTATTTTTTTGAGTCTTTTAAAATAATCCATTTGTCCTCCACATTTAGCCCATCTGTGCAGTGAAACACACACATATTCATGCTGAGTGAAGTGAGCACAAATGTCTGGAGCAGTGGGCAGCCCTGTGTACGGTACACTGGGCCCCAGGAGCATTTGGGGTTAGATGCCTTGCCCGAGGGCACTTCAGCCGTAGTACTTTAAGGGACTGGGATTTTATTCAGGAACCTTTAGGTTGCAAGGCTGTTTCCTTAACCACCAGCGCATGACTGCCCCAGAATGGCACTAATGTATAAAATTCCAGCAACACACACATTTACCAGTGAAACACACACACAGAAATATTTATCTATTCATCTATTACTTTTAGCTTAATCCGGTACTCGGGTCGTGGGGGTTCCCCAATGTTTTGGGTGCTGGGCAGATACACCCAGGTCAGGGCGCCAATCTATCACTGGGCACACATACCCAAACAGACTATATATAGGAGCAATTTAGAGCAGTCAATTCAATCCATGTCTTTGGACTGTGGGAGAACATGGGAACTCCACCCAGATTGGGATTTGAACCTGGACCTCTCGGTTTCACCAAGCACTATGGTTGAAATGCCCTTGGCAAGCCTTGGACCCAATTGCTCCCCGGGTGCCAAGGCTGCCCACTGCTCTGGGCATATGTTCTTACTTGACTCAGTGTGTGTATATGTGTGTTTCACTGCATGGATGAGTTATATGTGAAGAACAAATTCTGTGTGTAAAGCACTGTAGACAAAATAGATAGCTTTATGACTCTTTATGTGAGTTACATTCACTTCTGATTGTGAGTAACAACAATAAACCATCTGTAAATAATAGAAAAGACAATGAAAATGCCCAAATGTCACGTTAAATAAGCAGGTTTATGTCTGGTCAATCATTTAGGGGCCACCCGTGTTGTGAGGTCAAATGGCACACTATAAACACGTGGCCTCTGGTTTCAGTCAAGCAATTGTTTGCATCTAAAAGACCTTTGGGCTTTAGTCTTAAGGGCGTTTTCCATTTCCATGTACCATAAAAGCGTGTACCCTCTTAGAGGAAGAGCCTTTCTAATTGAAAGACGGCCTCTCTAACCCATATTCTTTTGTATTTGCAGCTGGCTAAACATTATAGTGGCACTTAAATTCTGTGCTTCTTATATAACCAGGACCACAGATAATGTTGCTGCCTTACTGCCAGTGGCTTAATCATCTGCTGAATGACGTTGATGTTGCTTTGACATTTAAAGCTTTATATTCTTTGGGCTTTTTTTCATTGCTTTACACTTAAGTGTACAGAATTTGTTTTATTCACTTTTATTAACTGTTGTAATGTTACAAGAATTTTTTTAATGCAAACAATAGAAGATCATCTTAATTTTATTTAATTGTTTTTTTTCATAACCAGTGTTTTTTTTTTTTTTTTTTTTTTTTACACATCGGATTGTGAATACATTATATAAAGATAACTGAACTTGGGTACTTTCCTATTCACTGCAAAAAATAAAATTACAAGTTTAGAAAGAATTCTTTAAAAAGTGTAAACAAGTAAAATATAAAAAATAAATAAATAGAAAAAAAACCCTATATCGTGTTAAATTACTTTATAATAAATTCATTCTGCTTGTGAAGTATAAAATTTAATAGAAAAGGGGCAATTTATCCATAAAAAAAACTAAATTAATAATTTACCACTAATTAGTTAATTAATTGGTACATTTAAAAATTTTTTAATCATGTGTTGTCATCGACGATGAACAATTGTGCAAACTTTTTTCCAGACACACAGATGAAGCTAATATAGGGGTGCTAAAAGAAATTTGACTTCTTTTGATTTCTAAGTAAGATAACTAATCTAGTTTCTAAAAACTATTTCTTATTTTAAGAAATCTTGACAAGATCCATTATATTTACAGCTATTTTTACTCTATATATTTCACTATTTATTTTTTCTGGATTTGGGTTTATTTTTCTTATTCTTTAACATATGTCTTGCAGTGTATGCAGTATCGTTGGGCCATCTAGCAATATATTTAGCAATATTATTCGAAAACAGACCATTGCGGGTGTGTCCTTCCATACATCTGTGTTTCAGTAGCCACTGGCGATGAGAAATTTAAGGGGGGGCTGGAAGAGATCCAGACCTTTCTTTCTGACCCTTTGGCAGCAGGTTCTAATTCCCTCTGGTAGGCCAGGTTAGGCTGAAGAAAGTAGGACAGGCGTGTTTGTTTTTTATTAAACTGGCATTTAGGGCATTCAGATACACTTTTAAGATTGCCTCACATTCTTCTGTTTCCACATATGTGCTGCTGGAGGGAGAAATCATCCTGTGAGTGAACTGAGGTGCAAGGAATAAGAGGGAGAGGCGAAGGATACATGCTATGTCCCTGAGGGTGCGGCTTCGTGCACTCCATCTCTCATCCTTTGCTTATAACTTGCTCCTTTATCGCCGGTCTGTCATCTTTTCTCATGTTTTGCTTTAGTAAATATCTGACAGTCACGTTGTCCTCACCCCTAGCTTCGAGTCCTCCCTCATTTTGACCTAACACATCTCTTGACTTTATATTTACCTTCCTCTCTCATCATCTTCCCGTTCCCGTGTGCTCTTTTCATCCCCCTGCTATTCCTCGCTTGCCTCACTGTCAGAACTTTGGCTCCAGATTCCACACATGCCTTTAATTTAGGAGGGAGTGAGCCCAGGAGTGGAGCTAGCTTACAGCTCAGGAATTTTCCACCCTCACCCCGATCACCACACAGCCGTGCTGATGGAAGGAGGGAAAGCGAGGTGTGAAGCTACTGCCCAGTTCTACCCCATAGCTCTGACATGGCTAGTGGGGACTGTTTATTCAAGCAATATCATGTTTAATAGGGAGGAGGTTATTATAGAGGAGCTATTGAGGGTAGGAGTAGCAGACTTGCTGAGAGTGAGTAACAGGAAATGATGATAAATTAGTGAATTCTAGTGAACAAACTGTAATGATTCATTTTTTTACTCTTTACTGTAAATGCACAGTAGCATGCAAACGATCAATGTCATGATATACAATACACAAAAGTGAATGTAATCAAGGGAATAAATTAATGAAATTAAGGGAATAAATTAATGTAATTAAGGTGATCACACGTCTCAGAAAACTATATGATGTTCATTTGACTGCCACCAGTGAGTCAGAATTATTCATTTTTTCATTTATTATTTTTCGCTTAATCCTTTACTAGGGTCATCATGCCCATCCAGGAGAGAAGTTTTGGGTGCTGGGCAGATACAACCAGGACAGGGCGCCAATTAATTGCTGGAAACACACTCACTCACACATACACACTTTATTTAGGATCAATTTAGAGCAGCATGTTTATGATGAATACAGAAGATAATGGATGGATAAATATTCATTCATTCATTCATTATCTCCCGCTTCATCCTCTATTAGGGTCGCGGTGGGGTTCCCATGCCCATCCAGGGGAGAACGTCTCGGGCGCCGGGCAGACACATCCAGGACAGGGCGCCAACCTATCGCTGGGCACACACTCACTCACACAGACACACTCTATATGGGGCAATTTGGAGAATTCAATTAACTCGAGCCATGTTTTTGGACTGTGGGAGGAAACCGGAGAACCCGGAGGAAACCCACGCAGATGGGGATTCGAACCGGGAATCCCTAGCGCTGAGAGGCGAACGTGCTAACCACTAAGCCACCGTGCCACCATGGATAAATATAATAGATAAAATAATAAAAATGCTACATTTATTAACATGTTTATGTAGGCTCTATACATTTACAGCTCTATACATAGAGTTTACATATTCTCCTTGTTTCTCTGTAGGTTTCCCAAAAATGTTTTTTCCCCCCACACAGTACAGAGTGGAATAGAATACAGTGTTTAGCTTCACCAGCACTGCTGTGATAAAGATCAATTAGCACACAAAGAAAAGTTTCGGGCGCTGGGCAGATACACCCAGGACAGGGCGCCAATCTATCGCTGGGCACACACTCATTCACTCCCACAAACACACTCTATATTGGGAAATTTGGAGAACTCAATTGACTTGATCCATGTTTTTGGACTGTGGGAGGAAACCGGAGAACCCGGAGGAAACCCACGTGGACACGGAGAGAACATGGAAACTCCCAGATTGGGATTCGAACCGGGAATCCCTAGTGATGAGAGGAGAACGTGCAAACCACTAAGCCACTTTGCTGCCCATGTTTTAATTTGTTTAAAGAAAATTTATTTTGATTAATCTCAGATGATATGGATGCCAGGTGTAAACAGCACAGTGATGTGCTTTAAAGTAAAAACATATTAGTATGGAAGTAGCCTATAAGTGGGGAATGCCAGAAGTTGAAACTTTCCCTGGTTGTTTGAGCTTTGGGAGGCTAGAAACCCAGCGCTCTGTTGACATGGTGATAGAAGATGGAGATAAAATGACTTACCATTTAGAAAAGGTGCCAGCTGAGGCAAAGTAAAGGCAATATTTTTGTATTTATAGTGCTTTCAAATCCCAAAGGGAGGAAAAAGGGAAGACTGCTACATTCAAAGGGTGTTAAAGATTACACCAGACTCACGCCATGTGCTCACACTTACCAGTGTGTATTCCTTACCTCCCTCACTTTCACTACTTAATCTTTTTTTGTCTATACTTCTTAAACATATAAGCACCGTGACCGGAGTGCTCTCTGGGCTTTTCATTTTAGGAGACTGAACGAGCTATATTTAGATGCAGAAATAGACATTTTTCCAGACTTTGAGCTTAAATTGAGAGGTTCAGGCTGGTGTTAGTGAGGAAAAGGAAAGTCCTCGAGAATTAAAACAGTAATTATAAAAGGATTTTGTGATTGGATGGGTGGAAAGCTTAACTAGGTCGTTCGTTTTCTTCTTTCACTCACTCACTTCACAAAACGAGGGGGAAAAAAAACACAGTAAGGATTTTTTCCCCGTATTTAGTCTGCCTGCAAATGTTTGAGGTGATTATTTGGTACTCTTGGGACTCTGGAACTTTGCTGTTTGAACCATGAAAGAGGATGCTGATATGGTTGTGAGTTTTTCATCTGTAACTTATTTCTTGGAGAGATTTTGGATTTACTGGTCTGCGTCAGACCAGTGGAATATTATCATAGTCATTTGGGGCCTAGTCTGAAATGTCAGATACATTAACTGACTTTCACTCTTGGCTCACTGTTTCACAATTCATTTCAGTTATATTACTGAGTCTTTTCAAAACCCAAGATTGCTTGCATTGGCACTGCTACTCTTACGTTGACCGGGTGCCATCAAACATGTTTTATTAAGAGGGTTTTTATTTAATCAAGCTCGTAATAAATGACAAGCTGGTTTATTTGTTGGCAAAGTGTACCATTCTTCTTTGGTATACCTACCACCAGCATGACTTCCAATCGTACATCATTCCCAACTGACAGAACATGAATGCAGTTAGAAAGCTGGGTACTCTGGCGTATTGGCATGGTAATAAGACAGTAACTATGCTGTCAGAGGTAATTAGAAATTATGCCATTCCAAAATGGCATTACAAGCTTTTTATACATAGGCAGTCCAATTTAGAGGATCAGAAGGATGGGGCAGTTGGCCTTGCATTTGTTTGCTGGCCAGCTGTATGTTCTAATATTACTTAATGTGTACGAAAGCTAAAAGATTGGTGCCATTATGTGGCCTGATGAACTATGATGAATACAACTGCAATATATCCAAAACCTTTAAATAGACTGTCTGACATATTGTTATGAAACAGAAATTCTCTATAGCATTCATAAAACTTGACCAACCACAAAAAAAAATCTAATTTATTGTAATTTTCTCATATACTAGTTTCACATTACACAAGTTTTTTTTATTAGGAATTTTCTCCCTTATTCTCTTAGTTTGGTTTGTCTTCTACCTTTAAAGTCATGCCAACAGGTAAACTGGAAATACTAAAACTGTCCAATGACTGTAGTGCTTGTGTTTTTGCTGAGTGATAGCAGTTGATGCTGTCCAGGCGTTAAAATCCGAAGAATCCTTCTCCCCTGGATGGGCATGAGGGACCACCCTGTGACCCTAGTCCCTAATATAGGATTAAGTGGAAGATAATGAGATGAGACTCTTGTCATGAGTAACTAAAAGACTCTCCAGGTTTTTTGGTTTCCTTTCACGATCCCAAAAAACATGGATTCAAGGTGAATCGAATAGTCTTGACTGCCCCTATATTGTGTGCATGAGTAAGTGTATGTGTGCCCAGCCATAGATTGGCACCTTGTCATGGTTGTATCTTCCCAGCGCCCAAAACATTTCGCCCTGGGGGACGATGATATCACTTTATCTCTAAACTTAACATAATCTTATCAACAAAATATCCAAAGTCCAAATTAAATGTGACAGACATAAATAAGCCTTAAGAGAACCGAGAGTGAGGCATAAGAGTCATGCACATATTTGAAGGAAAGGAAAATCAGTTGTAATTGTAATTTCACTCCGATTGAGTAATTCCTTTCTGGAATAGCATTAGGGGGAATTTTCATCATGCCTTCGGGAAAACTAAGGAATGCTATCCAGACATTCCTCATGCAGTTCTACCATGTTTTTCCAATACTGATACAAAATGTCACCCAGATCTAGTTTCTACGATTAGCCTTTCCAGTCATTTTTCCCTTTTTCTATCTTCTTGTAATTTGGTCCATCCCACCTCCTTTCACATGAGTGCTAATCATATGGGAGGGTGAGTTCCAGCATGTGTTTCACAGACAGAGATACAGCACAACCAGTTATCTTCATTTAACAATGACTCTATCAAGTAAGCATTCGTTCTGCCTTTCAGCATGTGTGGTTCTTCGATCATGCGCATTGAGTGTGTACTACTGGAACATTTCACTTTAACCTTGTTGTTGTATTTCGAACCAAATTGTTGTTGTTTTTTAGGCCAATTTCTCATTGCCTGTGTCGTAATTGCTTTTTATTACATTCTCTGTCAACCAGCCAATACTCCACCGGCCAAGAAGCCAAAAATGGGTGTGTTTCCTGCTAAAGGAAGTGTTTTCTATCTCTGTTTCTCAGTCTCCCTTTCTTGCGTGCACACTAATGTGATATCCTGACTGTTAATGCTATTTTCAGTCATTGACTTTGCACTTGGGAGTGCCATACAGCATCTGTGAGTTTCTCGATTTATTTTAGGCTTCTATACTTGCATAAGCATGCATGTAAATGATATCTGGGTATAACTTTTTCCACTTCTTGCATCACACCAATCAACTTTCTGCCCCTGGACCATTTTAATGTGAGGTTCCAGTTACTGATGCAGCTGCATTTTTAACAACAGATTTCTCTCTGAATGACTCACATGCACAAAGAATCTATGATTTTGAAAATGAACACTGTAGCGTTAAGTCTTCGATGTCTGACATGGTTCTTGCAAAGCAAATAAATGGTGGGTTGAGAAGTTACAAGTTAATCCACACGTCTAAGGTCACTAATCCATTTAAATCCCACTTCAGGATGGATGTATGGTTTTTGGTTGATGTCAGGTCATAGGCGTTCACATCCATCCATAACAGAACAATCTGAGACCTTATACAGACTTGAGTGCAGCTTGAGTATCAGGATTAAACACATGAACGAGAGCAAGAGGAACTTCACTATGCAGATATTTATGTAATGTATTAAAAACAGGGCGGCACGGTGGTTTAGTGGTTAACAGGTTCTCCTCTCAGCGCTAGGGATTCCCGGTTCGAATCCCAATCTGGGTGGAGTTTCCATGTTCTCCCCGTGTCCGCGTGGGTTTCCTCCGGGTTCTCCGGTTTCCTCTCACAGTCCAAAAACTTGGATCAAGGTCAAATGAGTTCTCCAAATTCCCCCATATAGAGTGTGTCTGTGTGAGTGAGTGTGTGCTCAGCGATAGATTGGCGCCCTGTTCTGGGTGTATCCGCCCAGCGCCCAAAACGTTCTCCCCTGGATGGGCATGGGGAACCCAACCGCGACCCTCCATCCATCCATTATCTTCCGCTTTATCCTATATTAGGGTCGGGGGGGGTTCCCCATGCCCATCCAGGGGAGAATGTTTCGGGCGCTGGGCAGATACACCCAGGACAGGGTGCCAATCTATCGCTGGGCACATACACACGCTATATGGGGCAATTTGGAGAATTCAATTGACTTGATCCATGTTTTTGGACTGTGGGAGGAAACCGGAGAACCCGGAGGAAACCCACGAGGACACAGGGAGAACATGGAAACTCCACCCAAATGGGGATTCGAACCGGGAATCCCTAACCACCGGGAAACCACCGTGCCGCCCCCCTCGACCCTAATATAGGATAAAGCGGAAGATGATGGATGGATGGTAATAAAAACACTACTTCACAAAAGTTATATTATATTAAAATGTATTTCATGAGCTTATACAGTGTTTCCTGTTCAGGACAGTCACATAAAGTACAATCATTCTTTATTTGATTGTACAAATCTTGCCCACTGGGCAGCGAAGGCAGCAGCCTAAGCAGAGAGGCCTAGACATCCCCATAGCCAACTACCTCTTCTAGCTTTTCAAGAGCACACTTGGGTGTTTCCAGGCCAACCCAGAGCTATTATCTCTCCATCTTGTCCTGGGTCTTCCCTGGGGTCTTCTCTCGAATTAATATGTCTGTAACACCTCACCAAGGAGGCGTCCAGGAGGCAAGATGCCCGTACCACCATAGAACCACCGCTAAGTACATTGAAGTGCAAAGTTTGAACTACAAGACCCTCCTGATTGATTGAACCCCTTACCCTACCTCTAAGGTAAAGCCCATCCACTCTGCCGGAGGAAACTCATTTCTACTGCTTGCATTTGCGACCTCAGACTTTCAGTCACTACGCAAACTACAAGTTTTTTTAGATTTTGTAAAATAGCACTTGATGGCATAATAAGGCTGACCCTCCACTTAATTCCTTAAACTTACCCAACTCGTGGTTACTAAGGACACAGATTGCTCTATCGCCACCACTTTTATCTTCAGGAATGCACTGGACTATCAGGCAGCATTCCAACACCCTTCTGACAGAAGCTGGGTTTGGTGGTTAGGGATATTCATGCATGTAAGTGACAAGCTGGGGTTGTGGGTTGGTGGTGAAATGTCGCACTTGGTCATTACCTTGTCATTGAAGCATCTTTAGCATTTGAGGGATTCCTGCTGTTCCCATGGAGTTCTAGTGGGACAGTAGTAAATCCATTTGAGTTAGTAGGTCGCGGGATACTTACTGACAGCTGTGTGGGTCTCAGGGAATTACCTAGCAAGAAAATACCTTACAATACCTCAGTGTTTGACAACTTACCCCCTCATTCAGTGCTCTTGGTGTGTCTGTCTGTTACTATGAGAAACGTTGACAAATTTAAAAACATGAATGAACAGGAGATCTTCCACTCAATGCCCATCCAGGGGAGGTTTTAGGCACTGGGCAGGACAGGACAGGGTTGCAATCCATCGCTGGGCACACACTCACTCACACAGACACACACACTATAGGGACAATTTAGAGCAGCCAATTCATGTTGAATCCACTTTTTTGGACTCTGGGAGGAACCCGGAGAAAAGTATATATATCCCACGAATTATCATGGCTAGGTGTTCTTGGGGCGGCATGGTGGCTTAGTGGTTAGCACATTCTCCTGTCAGTGCTGGGGATTCCCGGTTCGAATCCCCATCTGGGTGGAGTTTCCATGTTCTCCCCGTGTCCACCTGGGTTTCCTCTGGGTTCTCCGGTTTCCTCTCACGGTCCAAAAACATGGATCAAGTCAATTGAATTCTCCAAATTGCCCCATATAGAGTGTGTGTGTGTGCCCAGCGATGGATTGGCACCCTGTTCTGGGTGTATCTGCCCAGCGCCTGAAATGTTCTCCCCTGGATGGGCATGGGGAACCCACGGTGGCTTAGTGGTTAGCATGTTCTCCTCTCAGCTCTAGGGATTCCCGGTTCAAATCCCCATCTTGGTGGAGATTCCATGTTCTCCCCGTGTCCACGTGGGTTTCCTCCGGGTTCTCCGGTTTCCTCCAACAGTCCAAAAACATGGATCAAGTCAATTGAGTTCTCCAAATTGCCCCATATAGAGTGTGAGTGAGTGTGTGCCCAGTGATAGATTGGCGCCCTGTCCTGGGTGTATCTACCCAGCACCCGAAACGTTCTCCCCTGGATGGGCATGGGGAACCCCCCCGTGACCCTAACAGAGGATAAAGTGGAAGATAATGGATGGATGGATGGATAGTATCATAGTAAGGAATCTATACTGAAATTGCCAGAGTAAACCGATTTAGTTTTTTATAGATTCTCTGACTTTCTTTGGCAGTGAATTATGTTTAGGTTCACATTTTTTCATAGCATTTCATTTATAACATCTATAGTTTCCTGACTTCAGAGAGCAATAAAACAATAGGTTTTCCCCTCTCGGCTCTTCGTAAAGTCACTTTTTAAAAATCGTAAAAAGTCATTTCATAAATGCTCGTTTTCTCCCCCCTCGTTCTTTGTGGAAACAATGTCTAACTCGCCCATCTGAATATCACATTGTGGTGAGAAATGAAAGAGCATTTTCGAAGCGCTCATCCTTCATACTGTGTTGGTGGTCTGGCTACAGTGTGGCTTTCAGACTTTATGGGGGAGTATAGTCTACCAGCAGGCGGATGTAGAGCAGTTACTTTTACTGAACCCTGGCATTAAAGTGGGCATTAAAGAGGCCTGCTGCAGGGATTCTTCACAGAATGTAGACCACCTTATTCTGTCTAGCTGCTGCATATCCAGTATTCTTTTTAACTTCTCCTACTAATTGCTAGCGCCAGTAAATTCCCGGTTAATTAGCCTGTGCTGCTAATTAGAATACACTAAAAGAGATCATTTATGTTTTAAGACGACTACTGTTTTGACTGACCTTTGATTTCAAATGTTGGGTTTCTTTGAAAAGTGTCTGTCCTGTATTTTAGGTGTATATGGAGTTCAGATTTGAATACCATGTGCTTATTCATGCACTGTAGATATCTGGAGTGAGAGGTGGTGGGGATGTTGTGGTTTGGCGGCTCCTCTTTGTGCAGTGTTTATGAATATTTGTGGAGGTTGCTTAAAGTAAATGGACCTCCCTCTCTTATCTCTCTGTGTGATCGGATTTAATCATGGCTTGTGTAATGCCACTGTTGACCCACAGCTTTAAATCACAATTCCCTAAGATTAAAAGATCCATTATATGTTGATATCATGTTTACTCTGGGTTAAATTAGCCCTGCCTGTGTGTATGTGTGTATCTGTGTCTCTTTCTGTGTCTGTGTGTGTGTTTGTATATCTGTGTCTGTGTGTTTGTGTCTCTGTGCATCTGTCTCTCTCTGTGTCTCTATCTATGTTTCTCTCTCTCTGTGCATCAGTGTGTGTATCTGTGTCTCTTTCTGGGTCTGTGTGTTTGTGTCTCTGTGCATCTGTCTCTCTCTGTGTCTCTATCTATGTTTCTCTCTCTCTGTGCGTCAGTGTGTGTATCTGTGTCTCTTTCTGGGTCTGTGTGTTTGTGTCTCTGTGCATCTGTCTCTCTCTGTGTCTCTATCTATGTTTCTCTCTCTCTGTGCATCAGTGTGTGTATCTGTGTCTCTTTCTGGGTCTGTGTGTTTGTGTCTCTGTGCATCTGTCTCTCTCTGTGTCTCTATCTATGTTTCTCTCTCTCTGTGCATCAGTGTGTGTATCTGTGTCTCTTTCTGGGTCTGTGTGTTTGTGTCTCTGTGCATCTGTCTCTCTCTGTGTCTCTATCTATGTTTCTCTCTCTCTGTGCGTCAGTGTGTGTATCTGTGTCTCTTTCTGTGTCTGTGTGTTTGTGTCTCTGTGCATCTGTCTCTCTCTGTGTCTCTATCTATGTTTCTCTCTCTGTGCGTCAGTGTGTGTACCTGTGTCTCTTTCTGTGTCTGTGTGTTTGTGTCTCTGTGCATCTGTCTCTCTCTGTGTCTCTATCTATGTTTCTCTCTCTCTCTGTGCGTCAGTGTGTGTACCTGTGTCTCTTTCTGTCTGTGTGTTTGTGTCCGTCTGTGTTTTTGTGCATCTGTGCCTCTCACTGTATGACTCTCACTGTGTCTCTCTCTCACTGTGTCTCTCTCTCACTGTGTCTCTCTCTCACTGTGTCTCTCTCTCACTGTGTCTCTCTCTCACTGTGTCTCTCTGTTTTTCTCTCACTGTGTGTCCCTCACTGTGTCCCCCTCACTGTGTGTCCCCCTCACTGTGTGTCCCCCTCACTGTGTGTGTCCCCCTCACTGTGTGTGTCCCCCTCACTGTGTGTGTCCCCCTCACTGTGTGTCCCCCTCACTGTGTGTGTCCCCCTCACTGTGTGTGTCCCCCTCACTGTGTGTGTCCCCCTCACTGTGTGTGTCCCCCTCACTGTGTGTGTCCCCCTCACTGTGTGTGTCCCCCTCACTGTGTGTGTCCCCCTCACTGTGTGTCCCCCTCACTGTGTGTCCCCCTCACTGTGTGTCCCCCTCACTGTGTGTCCCCCTCACTGTGTGTGTCCCCCTCACTGTGTGTGTCCCCCTCACTGTGTGTCCCCCTCACTGTGTGTGTCCCCCTCACTGTGTGTGTCCCCCTCACTGTGTGTGTCCCCCTCACTGTGTGTGTCCCCCTCACTGTGTGTGTCCCCCTCACTGTGTGTCCCCCTCACTGTGTGTCCCCCTCACTGTGTGTGTCCCCCTCACTGTGTGTCCCCCTCACTGTGTGTCCGTCTCTCTGTGTGTCCGTCTCTCTGTGTGTCCGTCTCTCTGTGTGTCTCTCTGTTTTTCTCTTACTGTGTCTGTCTGTGTCTCTCTCTCGCTGTGTCTCTCACTGTGTCTGTCTGTGTCTCTCTCTCACTGTGTCTGTCTGTGTCTCTCTCTCACTGTGTCTGTCTGTGTCTCTCTCTCACTGTGTCTCTATGTGTGTGTCTGTGCGGCTCTGTGTGTGTGTGTGTGTCTGTGCACGCGCATCTGTGTCTCTTACTGTGTCTGTCTGTGTCTCTCTCTCACTGTGTCTCTCACTGTGTCTCTGTGTGTGTGTCTGTGCGGCTCTGTGTGTGTGTGTCTGCGCACGCGCATCTGTGTCTCTGTGTTTTTTTTTTTAACAAGGCTGAATTGTGAAGGTAAGCAACTACATAATGTGTATATTGTATTTGATATGAAAGCCTCTTAGTGTAATGGCTTTAGAGTGAAGTTCAAGCACTGTGGTTATTTAAAAGTCTCTCCAGATACTTAAAATAGAGTATTAAACTCGCACATTTCTAAACTAAATATCAACTTTTTTGAATTTTATTATCACAAGGCCCTAACCCTGTAACCTAAACGTGATTGATGGCTGAGTGAGATGGATTAAGGTAAACATTCTAAGCCTAAGTTGTATTGTGCCAAAGCAACAACTGAGTGAATTTATCTTATTTAAGTTTTGTTTGTGTCTCTGCTTTAAAAACCCAGCAGGGAAGTTGATGCTGACCTTCAGACAGACGTTAATCACATAAGAGAAGCTGAGACTGTTCTAAAACCCTCTGTATGAGGCGTGCTCTATTATTTGACCAAGATCAAATGTCTCATATTCTCTTGTCGATGCCGTGGTTTTGAATGAATGTAAATACATTTTGTTGAATTATTGCTAAGTGAAAGGTAAAAGAAAGTTCTATGTAGATTTTCAAACTAATGTGGGGCTTTCAGAAATGTGATCTATTCTTGAACCATGAGAGTAAAATGTCCTAATGGAGACTCATGCTAATGTTTGCTTTGTCTTGCCTCACTGGAGGAGCCTTTAGGCCACAAACCACTACTATGTTGAACTTGGACTGAAATCTCTAGCACACTCAAAACAATATTCCTGTAACTCTGCCTGTTTCTACTGCTCTACCCGTAATTGTGGCTAAAATAAGATGATTGTATTCATATTCAGTTCAATGGTTTAGTAAACTGACTTTGTTCGACTGACCTGCTCAAGATGTATGTATCTAAAGAGATATTTAGATTATGCACACACACACACACACACACACACACACACACACACACACACACATATATATATATATATATATATATATATATATATATATATATATATATATATATATATATATATATATATATATATATATATATATATATAAAATGTCATGTTGTTAAAGCCAAGCATATATAATTGGATGAAAGCTAAAAGTTGAACTTTAATGTCTAGATCAGGGGTTTTTAACTGGTCTCAACCCGGGACCCAAATTTTCACATGGTTTTTAAGTCGCGACCCTCTTTTATGGAATACAATCCAAACCAATTTATTTTAAAAAAATAGCCTTCAAAAACAAAACATACATGTGCAAAGTGAGTTTAAGAGCAATTACTTTAAGAACTTAACTTGTCCTCAATGAACAAACTCCGGGTTATATATTTTCGCTAACTTGTCTCCGAACATCACAAATATAAAGAGAAGTGTAACCGGCAAATGAATAGTGGCATATAATAGTTTCAGTGGCAATGAAACATGGCAACGGAAATGCTGCATGCATCTGACACATGCCTCTTTCACTCTCTTTTTTTTCTTCAAGATAATCATATAGTGTCTGGGTGTGAACCTTGGTAGAGATTATGCTGTTTACTGGCATTCTAAAAAAAAAAAAAACGTTAAAAGGAAAGATGTAAAATTTTAAAACAAAGGAAATAATGCTGTTTAATATGGTAAATCATAGTAAAATTTTCAGCGTTTAGTTTTACCACCACAATTATAAACCTGTGGTTAATTACAATCATGTGAAAACTCAGTTGACTCTCCAGCATCAGCAAAAAATGTGTGCATAGAAGTTAACCAATAACAATGTGTGTGTCACATTTACAAATGAGAAAACAACGTGTTAATTAGATGTTAACATTAATGTTAACATTAATTAGATAATAAAGAGTCGTATTATCAAACCTGATCATTATCCAATCTGGCTTCTAGAATATTTTTGTTATTATTTTAATTTTTTATTTTATTTTTTTTTTGAAGAGATGTGTTTTGAGATGTTTCTTATAAAATCTGTAACGAAATGAGTGAGCGGTGGGCACGGTGGCTTAGTGGTTAGCACGTTCACCTCAGCACTGGGGTTTCAGGTTCGAATCCAAATCTGGATGGTGTTTCTATGTTCTCTCTGTGTTTCTCTCTCTGGGTTTCCTCCGGGTTCTCCAGTTTCCTCCCACAGTCTAAAAACATGGATTCAAAGTAAATTGAATGCTCTAAATTGCCCCATATAGACTCTGTGTGTGTGCGCCAAGCAATTGATTGGCACCCTGTCCTGGGTGTATCTGCCCAGTGCCCAAATGTTCTCACCTGGATGGGCATTGGGCACCCTCCCGCAACCCTAGTAGAGGATTAAATTAAAGATAATGAATGAATGAAACCATGTGAGCGATCTGCCCGTCTTGTCATGCTATTTTAAAGGCTGTTTCAATTTTGATGCCTTATAACTGTTAGCTTTTGAATCATCATAATCTGGTCTGATGAGTGTGTATATATATATATATATATC
The DNA here is from genome assembly GCA_019802505.1 of Corydoras sp. C115. Taxonomy (NCBI): domain Eukaryota; kingdom Metazoa; phylum Chordata; class Actinopteri; order Siluriformes; family Callichthyidae; genus Corydoras; species Corydoras sp. C115. The sequence goes on from JAFMOC010000004.1 coordinate 6,087,756, forward strand.
CTCTCCTGTAAATGGACCATAAGTTTTCTTGAAACATAGGGGACAGAGGGGAAGATTTTACAAAATCAAATTAACAGCTGTTAGAATTTGAATAATCTCATTTATTGCATTTCAATCCTTATTTTGTACTGTTCAGAGAACATTAAATGTATTTCAGTAGAGGCAGTTGGTACTGTAACATGTTGGTGAGTTCTAAAGCCTCAGTATGTTAAAACCCAGTGTAATGAGATTAAACCTGTCATCTTAATATTTAAAGACTGTAAATTGAGATTTAAATGGAAGCTGCAACTTAACATACAATCCATTCATCCATCCATTACCTTCCGCTTTATCCTCTTCTAGGGTCGCGGGGGGTTCCCCATGCCCATCCAGGGGAGAACATTTTAGGCGCTGAGACTGCTCACGTAGTACATAATGACTTATAAATTCTTATGAATACACTTTACTTGTAAAGGGCAATCATCTTGTTTTGAGTAAGAAGGTCTAAACATCCAAAGAATCCATCCATCCATTATCTTCCACTTAATCCTCTTCTAGGGTCATGGAGGGGCCATGCCCATCCAGGGGAGAACGTTTCGGGCGCTGGGCAGATACACCCAGGACAGGACGCCAATCTATCACTGGGCACACACTCACTCACCCAGACACACTCTATTTGGGGCAATTTGGAGAACTCACTTGACTTGATCCATGTTTTTGGACTGTGGGAGGAAACCGGAGAATCCGGAGGAAAGCCACACAGACACGGGGAGAACATGGAATCTCCACCCAGAGTGGGATTCAAACCGGGAATCCCTAGCGCTGAGAGGAGAACATGCTATCCACTAAGCCACTGTGCCGCTCTTTTTTTTAACTGTCTACTATTTAATATTTTTAACGGTATACTATAGAAACACATACATTCATTCTATAGAATCTTTTTCTAAATGGTGCTTTTTATATACAGTGCTAGTTCTAAAACCCTGAGGATGGAGTTCTCAAAGGGAATGTATGGCACCAGTGCAGACCAGCTGCTTTGATAAAACACCATTCCATCATGCATCATCGACCCTCCAGATGCTCTGGAATTTGATCGTGGACTCTGTGCACACAGCTGAGCTGCAGTCCTCCATTGTGCAACGTTTTCCCTCATTTCCACACTTTTCACCACCGTAGACAATTGAGTAATGCCGCCCATGGGTATGCTGTCTGTGGACTGTGAAATTCCAAATTATCATGTTGCTTTTGATCTAGAATAACTCATTTAAACTCCCCTCTTGATTTCGCAGTATTGTCCAACAACTAGGGTACTTAGCACTATGTGCTACATATAAAAACATTTACATTTAATTATTTAGCAGACACTTTTATCCGAAGCGACCTCCATCCATCCATTATCTTCCGCTTTATCCTATATTAGGGTTGCGGGGGGGTTCCCCATGCCCATCCAGGGAGAACGTTTCGGGCACTGGGCAGATACACCCAGGACAGGGCGCCAATCTATCACTGGGCACAGACTCACTCACACAGACAAACTCTATATGGGGAAATTTGGAGAACTCAATTGACTTGATCCATGTTCTTGGACTGTGGGAGGAAACCGGAGAACCCGGAGGAAACCCACGTGGACACGGGGAGAACATGGAAACTCCACCCAGATGGGGATTCGAACAGGGAATCCCTAGTGCTGAGAGGCGAACGTGCTAACCACTAAACCACCGTGCCGCCTATATACAAACATTTACATTTAATTATTTAGCAGACACTTTTATCCGAAACGATCTTCATCCATCCATCCATCCATTATCACCCGCTTTATCCTCTATTAGGGTCGCGGGGAGGGGTTCCCCATGCCCATCCAGGGGAGAACGTTTCGGGCACTGGGCAGATACACCCAGGACAGGGCGCCAATCTATCGCTGGGCACACAATCACTCACACAGACACGCACACATACCCACTCTATATGGGGCAATTTTGAAGAACTCAATTGATCTTGAGTTCTTCAAAATTCTCTCTCTCTCTCTCTCTCTCTCTCTCTCGCTCCCTCCCCATTGGCTCCCTGTAGCTGCTGCATTCAGTACATGACACTCTGATCTACAGGACCATCTCTGGATCTGCCCCCTATTAACTTAATCTATATTTTAAAAATGCACTCCGACTCGTTCACTTGGCTCTAGTGATGAATGACTGCTGGTGATTTCACCTTACAGTGGTGCTAATTCTCACTCTGTATCATTCACCACCGCTCAATGGTGGAACCATCTTCCCAACTCTGTAAGGAGGCCTCATTAAGAATCTTACATTTAGTCATTAAGCAGACACTTTTATATGAAGTGACTTACAAATGAGAACACCACAAGACAGTAGTTAAGAAAAAACCTGCTACACTGTAGAATTATCAAACCTGATTATGAGATCTTTAAGAAACCAGTCAGAACACATCTCTTCCACAAACACTACATAGCTAGATAAGGTTTAATTATGCTACAGTGTAGCTGGTTTTTCCTTAATTACTGACTTACTGTATGTTGTTTTCTGATTTGTAGGTCACTTCAGACAGGGTGGTACGGTGGCTTAGTGGTTAGCACGTTTGCCTCTCAGCGCTAGGGATTCCCGGTTCGAATCCCCATCTGGGTGGAGTTTCCATGTTCTCCCCGTGTCTGCGTGGGTTTCCTCCAGCAGTCCAAAAACATGGATCAAGTCAATTGAGTTCTCCAAATTGACCCATATAGAGTGTGTTTGTGTGTGTGTCCATGTGAGTGAGTGTGTGCCCAGCGATAGATTGGCACCCTGTCCTGGGTGTATCTGCCCAGCTTCCGAAACTCTCTCCCCTGGATGGGCATGGGGAACCCCCTCGCGACCCTAATAGAGGATAAAGCGGGAGATAATGAATGAATAATGAATGAATGTTCGCTTATACTACGCTTATAAGTCCATGTCTATGTCTCATATCTTTCTCATTTCTTTATGTTCTCATATATCTAAAGCTTTTTGAAAGCTACCTGAAAAACAAAGATCATAAGACTATTGTGGACTTTGCTTCACAGCTGTTCAACAGTCCGTGCCCAAAGTTGTTGGATTTCACTCTTTTGATACCCCATCTGGACTGCAGACAAGTTAGTCAAGCACACACACAATCTGTGTCTACAAAGCTCTGCCGTTGTAGCACATGCTGATTGAGGTCTTGCATTGTCCTGTTGAAATAATCATAGACTTGCCACGAAATGACATCACCTCAGTGTCTTTGTAAAATCCCCAATACGGGACCACACTTATGTTTCCACTGAAATGTAACTTCTCCATTCTGCTTAAATAACTGGTTTGAATTTACCTGATGTTATTGATCTTAGCACATCCAGAACCATATCCCGTCACTTTCATCCTTGATACCTCAACAAATTCCAGTTAATTGTCGCCACAGTCCCCTGTTTTAAATGTCAGTTCAAAAGACCTAGAATTATTACTACATTTATTACTTAATATTTTGTTTCATAAAATAAAAAAATGTAATGAGAAATAAGTTTCGGCGGCACGGTGGCTTAGTGGTTAGCACGTTCGCCTCTCAGCGCTAGGGATTCCCGGTTCGAATCTCCATCTGGGTGGAGTTTCCATGTTCTCCCCGTGTCTGTGTGGGTTTCCTCTGGGTTCTCCAGTTTCCTCCCACAGTCCAAAAAACATGGATCAAGTCAATTGAATTCTCCAAATTGCCCCATATAGAGTGTGTTTGTGTGCGTGTCTGTGTGAGTGAGTGTGTGCCCAGCGATGGATTGGTGCCCTGTTCTGGGTCTATCTGCCCAGCGCCCGAGACGTTCTCCCCTGGATGGGCATGGGGAACCCCCCCGCGACCCTAATAGAGGATAAAGCGGGAGATAATTAATGAATGAATGAATGAAATAAGTTTCTAAAAACTTTATTGTCTTTCTATAAACATTATTTATTTTACTTAGAAATGTATTCAAGTCCAAAACAAGATTTGTTACACTTTTAGATTTTGTGACTTGTTAAGATTTTATTTTTTACAGTGTGAAGTAGTGCTGAGTCTTCACATTCCATTTTCAGTGTATGTTATGGAAATGATGACCATAACTGAAATCTAATAACTTTGTTGCATGTGTAGTAAATATATTATAGGCGCAGCCGTTGGCTTGTGGTTGAGGAACCAGCCTTGTGATCTGAGGGTGTTCACTGAACGTTCACGTTCAAATCCCAGGTCCACTGAAGTTACCAATGTGGGTCCTTGAGCAAGACCCTTAACCATCATTGCTCCAGGGATGTTGTGATTAACCCTGTGTTCACCTGTGTAAGTCGTTTTGGATAAAAGCGTCTGCTACATGACCAAATGTAAATGTAAATGAAAGTCCCTGGTTCGATCCCCGGTCCCATGAAGTACCATGGCTGAAGTGCCCTTGCAGAAGGTGACTAACCCCAAAAAAACAAGGTCTTATAAAAGCGCCAATCATTTGCGAGCTGATTTGCATAAATTAACCTCCTTAGATTTGATCTAAAAATGGTCTGTGATGTGTTCAGTGATGACTTCTCTCAGCTCAGCAAAAACTTTACTTTCCCCTAAATATAGTATATAGTTAAAAGTATTAGGACACAAATTTCATCTAATGGAACTCTAAATGAACTTAGGAACTCTAAATTGTTTTTGGTCCTGAATCTGTTGAATGACAGAGAGTGTGGGTGAGTGTTAGCAAGTGTGTAGTTTGGAACCAGATGAGTAATGACACTGGGGGGTTCCCCATACCCATCCAGGGGAGAACGTTTCGGGCGCTGGGCTGATACACCCAGGACAGGACGCCAATCTATCACTGGGCACACACTCACTCACACAGACACACACTAACACAGAAACACAGGTTCATTTTAGAGCGGCCTACGTACCTTGAGTCCATTCTATTAGACTGTGGGAGGAAACTGGAGAACCCAGAGGAAACTCACACGGACACGGGGAGACCATGAAAACTCCACCCAGATCTAGATTTGAACCTAGATCCCTGGTTCTGAGAGGCGAAAGTGGTAACCACTAAGCCACCCTTAGCTAAAAAAGATGTCTTTTCTGATATCTTTACACTAACTCCTTTCTTTTTTCTTTCTGTTTTGATTTTCATGTTTGCCATTTTAATAAAAATTAATTTAAATATGCTTTACAGCTTGATTATCTTGTATTTTGAACACGTGATATCTAGAAAGCTGTCTTAAAGAATTTTGCGGTTGCCAGTTGCTTTCCAAAATGTCTTGGGTACTGGTTTTAACCCAGATGCAGTTTTTCCAGATGTTGTCCAGCTTACTGGGCTCTCTCTCTGTGTCCGTGTGTGTGTGTGTGTGTGTGTGTGTGTGTGTGTGTGTGTGTGTTTGAGCAGAGACATGGTGTTAGTCATTCACATGAACACAGTAATTTGGCTGTGGTCAGGCAGAGGAGAGAGAGGTCAGAGTTACTGTACTGTCTCCAATAGGAAAGCAAAATGTGATCCTTCTGAAAGTGACCCCTTGTAACCTTTAATTTACGACGTAAATAACCTTTAATCTAGACCTTGCCAGAGCTGCAGCGGCCTCGTACCGTGTTTGTGAAGCACACATCCTGATTTCTGTTCCCGTGTGCAGTGTGTAGCAGGGAGATTGTTATGAGCATACAATATTTTGTGATTAGTGTATTTCTCATCTCTTATGTTTGTGTTCTAGTTCTATCATTAATGTCATATTCCCGGCCCTGAAAATGGGACACCTCCTTTTCTAGTTCTTGAAACATCTCTTCAGAGTGGTCTGGGGACTCTGGTACAGAGAGATATATATTGTACAAAGAAATATGTCTTTCTTCGAGGATACTAATGTCTTTTTTTTATCTCGCTCTCATTCCCTCGCGCTTTCGTTTTCACACATACTCCACTCCGCACTCACTCGGTGGGGAATCTCCTTTCTCAGCTGTCTCTCCAAAGTGCTCTGACATCATACTTGGCAGAAGTAGAGTCTGTGCTAAACTTGTTATATGAGCTTTGCTGTCTGTATGTGGACATTTAGTTCAAGCAAGCAGCCACTGATGAATCAGATGCCATATGTGAGACAAACAGGAAGTCTTTAACTACTGTGCTGTCAAAACATGAGATTGCATAAACTGTACACTACAGAACTGTAAAATCCAGCACTGATTCACAGGGATAAATGGTCTGGTCATTTGTTCTCTTGAGATACACTGCAAAAAAAAAAAATCTGTGTCAAAAAATAAGCAAAATAAACGTAAATTAAGAAAAACTGTATTCAAATTGGCGGCACGGTGGCTTAGTGGTTAGCACGTTCGCCTCTCAGCACTAGGGATTCCCGGTTCGAATCCCCATCTGGGTGGAGTTTCCATGTTCTCCCCGTGTCCGCGTGGGTTTCCTCCGGGTTCTCCGGTTTCCTCCCACAGTCCAAAAACATGGATCAAGTTAATTAAGTTCTCCAAATTGACCCATATAGTGTGTTTGTGTGAGTGAGTGTGTGCCCAGCGATGGATTGGCCCCCTGTCCTGGGTGTATCTGCCCAGCGCCCGAAACGTTCTCCCCTGGATGGGCATGGGGAACCCCCCCGCGACCCTAATAGAGGATAAAGCGGGAGATAATGAATGAAAAAATGAATGTATTCAAATGTAATAATTTATTCTGCCAATTTAATAATTATCTGCCAATATGCTGATATAAATTTATCTAGTTAAGATTTCTTAAAATGAGAAAGTTTCTAAAAACTTTATTATCAAATGAGAACATTTAAAAGTCAGAAGTTACCAGCTCGCTGTAAAATCATCAAACCTGATTTGATGCTGCGCCCCCCCCTTTTTTTCATTCATTCATTCATTCATTCATTCATTCATTCATTCATTCATTGTCTTCCGCTTTATCCTCTATTAGGGTCTTGGGGGTTCCCCATGCCCATTCAGGGGAGAACGTCTCGGGCGCTGGGCAGATAGACCCAGGACAGGGCGCCAATCTGTCGCTGGGCACACACTCACACACACACAAACACACTCTATATGGGGCAATTTGGAGAACTCAGTTGACTTGATCCATGTTTTTGGACTGTGGGAGGAAACCGGAGAACCCGGAGGAAACCCACGCGGACACGGGGAGAACATGGAAACTCCACCCAGATGGGGATTCGAACCGGGAATCCCTAGTATCCCTTTTTTATTATTTTTTTTTAACAACTGGTATTTGTTAAAGAGATGCGTCTTCAGTAGTTTCATAAAACTGTTTAGTGATTCTGCCTTACGGACAGAGTTGGGAAGATGGTTCCACCATTTTGCAGTGGTGAACCCACGGAGTGAGAATTAGCTCCTCGGTGAGGTGGAAACACCAGGAGACAATCATCACTGGAGCGAAGTGAACGAGTTAGATTTAATGATTTATTCTGACAATTTCAAAATTATCTGCCAATATTGTGAGCAAATTTTTCTAGTTAAGATTTCTTAAAATGAGAAATAAGTTTCTAAAAACTTTGTCTTTCTATAAATATTATTTATTTTACTTAGATATGTATTCAAGTCAAAAACAACATTTGTTACACTTTTAGATTTTGTGACTTGTTAAGATTTTATTTTTTACAGTGTGAAGTAGTGCTGAGTCTTCACATTCCATTTTCAGTGTATGTTATGGAAATGATGACCATAACTGAAATCTAATAACTTTGTTGCATGTGTAGTAAATATATTATAGGCGCAGCCGTTGGCTTGTGGTTGAGGAACCAGCCTTGTGATCTGAGGGTGTTCACTGAACGTTCACGTTCAAATCCCAGGTCCACTGAAGTTACCAATGTGGGTTCTTGAGCAAGAACCTTAACCCTCATTGCTCCAGGGATGTTGTGATTAACCCTGTGCTCATCTTGTAAGTCGCTTTGGATAAAAGCGTCTGCTAAATGACCAAATGTAAATGTAAATGAAAGTCCCTGGTTCAAGGCTGCCCGCCACCCCGGCCGTGTGTGTGTGTGTGTGTGTGTGTGTGTCACTTTGTTGCACTTTTAAGATTTTGTGACTTGTTGAGATTTTATTTTTTACAGTGCCGTAGTGCTGAGTCTTCATATTCCAATTACAGTGTATGTTATGGAAATGAGGACAGCAGTAACCATAACTGAAATCTAATAACTTTGTTGCATGTGTAGTAAATATATATTCATTCATTCATTCATTCATTCTCTCCCGCTTTATCCTCTATTAGGGTCGTGGTGGGGTTCCCCATGCCCATCCAGGGGAGAACGTCTCGGGCGCTGGGCAGATACACCCAGGACAGTGCGCCAATCCATCGCTGGGCACACACTCACTCACACAGACACACTCTATTTGGGGCAATTTTGAGAATTCAATTCACCAACCATGTTTTTGGACTGTGGGAGGAAACCGGAGAACCCGGAGGAAACCCACGCAGACACGGGGAGAACATGGAAACTCCACCCAGATGGGGATTCGAACCGGGAATCCCTAGTGCTGAGAGGCGAACGTGCTAACCACTAAGCCACCGTGCTGCCAGTAAATATATATATATATATATCATAGGCGCAGCCGTTGGCTTGTGGTTGAGAACCAGCCTTGTGATCTGAAAGTCCCTGGTTCGATTCCCGGTTCCATGAAGTACCATGGCTGAAGTGCCCTTGCGGAAGGCGACTAACACCAATTAGTCCCCAGGCGTCGTATACAAGGCTGCCCGCCACCCCGGCCATGTGTGCCCAATTCACCAGTGTGTGTGTGTGTGTGTGTGTGTGTGTGTGTGTGTGTGTGTGTGTGTGTGTGTGTGTGTGTGTGTGTGTGTGTGTGTGTGTGTGTGTGTGTGTGTGTGTGTGTTTCACTGCACGTATGGGTTAAATGTGGAGGACACATCCCTCTGTGTGTAAGCACTGTAGGCAAATGAATCACTTTCATGTTATGTTGGTGGGTTTTGTAAGTAAAGCATCCACTGTTAGCATTATTAATACCATTTAAGGTGTTTTTTTTTTTTACTGCATAGATGGGTTAAATGTGAAAGACACATCCTCTGTGTGTAAGAACTATAGGCAAAAGAGATCCCTCAGTAGTAACTGGAAACTATTAACATTGTTTGTTGTGTAATGAATATACAGTATGTATGTACAGGTCACATTGTTGTTAAATATTTTCTGCTGCTGTATGGAAATTGTTCAGATTATGAAATCAGTTTATTTGTTTCCCTGATGTGTTTATTGGCTGAATTGTCGGCTTTGGATCGAACATAAGAGGTGTGTTAAGTGTATGAAACCCAACCTGGATCACCCGGGATTTGCTAAAGTGGTTCACTGTAGGAAATTGTGGGTTTTATGCACATCAAAGTGTCTTAGCATGAATCAAAGTACCAACATTAGGCAGCTGTTCAGGAGTAAGTTCAGAGGTGAGCCATCGCCACATGATCCTCACGTGTTAAACCTAGTCCTCTTGTGCTGATATTCCCTTCCCACGGTGTTCCTTTCTTCTTCCCCATGTCCGGATTCTTCAACTGGAGCAAAAACGTCCACGCGTTTTAACTCCTGATGTCCCACCCATTGCTAACCCTTATGCTCTAATCCACCCATCACACATCTGTTCTGGGTTAGTGCAGTTGCTTGCTCTGTTTCCTGAAGATTTTCTATGGTTAAGCTGAAGAAGGATGGCAAGTGCATTATGGGAGGTCTGCTTCTACTGCAAATGGTTTTCATGCCCTTTATTATCCAACTATTAATTATTGCCCACTCTAGTGGACATTTTGTTATTGCTCATATTATTAATATAATACATTTCACACAATTAATTTCGGTTGATCCCTATAGAGAAGAACTGCAGCCTCAGTGACATCACATTACCGTGCACCCCCTCCCACCCGAACAGCTGATATACTAAAAAATTTAAAAAGCTTAAATACTTAAAGCACGGTGGCTTAGTGGTTAGCACGTCCGCCTCTTGGCGCTAGGGATTCCCGGTTCGATTCCCAGTCTGGGTGGAGTTTCCATGTTCTCCCCATGTCCGCATGGGTTTCCTCCGGGTTCTTTGGTTTCCTCCCACAGTCCAAAAACATGGATCAAGATCAATAGAATTCTCCAAATTGCCCCATATAGAGTGTGTGTGTGTGCCTGTGTTAATTAGTGTGTTCCCAGCGATAGATTGGTGTCCTGTGCTTGGTGTATTTGCCCCACGCCCGAAACATTCTCCCCTGGATGTGCATGGGAACCCAACCCTAGTACCTGTTAAAGCAGAAGACAATGGATGGAAGGATGGACAGAATGCCCTGTTCATTCTATTTTCCCATCCTATAGTCATTCTCAGAGACAAAACACCTTTGTGTATGTTGAAAGATTCTTTGGAGATGATGGACCTTTAGATGAAGTTCTTGAACTCTATATTTGGAGAACATCTGAAGCATTCATCATTGTGAAGCCTCATTTAACTGGGGGTAAGATAAGCATCGGAGTTGTTTGCTTTCACCCTTCCTTTCATCTACTCCATTCTTTCCCAAAACTTTACCCCCCAAAGATGAAAGAGTAAGTAAATTAAACAATGCTCAAATCCCAATAAATAACACGACTTAATGGATTCCATCAAACGTTTTTTATCATCTATAGTGTAACTATGTTTTTTGTGATGTGGTTCTCCTGGCATAATTAAACACTTATACGTTCAAGTTTTTAAGTTTATTTATTTAGCGCTTTTTACTATAGTACATTGTCACAGAGCAGCTTTACATTCTTATAAGCCTGATACCTCCAAAGTGCAAGCCAACTCGACAGTGGCGAGTAAAAACTCCCTGTTGTGTTGGGGTTTTTTTTAGGAAGAAACCTTGGGAAGACCAAGGTTTAGTGGGGGACTCCTCGTCCTTGAGGGCCAGCAGCATCAACTGTGTCAGACAGTCATGTACAGATTGTGTAGTGATCAGGTGTCTGTATTTACCAATTAAAAAACGATCGTCCCAACTCTGTCCGTAAGGCAGAATCACTAAACAGTTTTAAGAAACTACTGAAGACGCATCTCTTTAACAAATACCTGTTGTAGTAAAAAAAAAAAAAGGGGGGGCGCAGCATCGAATAACAATCAGGTTTTATGAATTTACAGTATAGTTGGTTTTCTCCATGGCTTCTGACTTGTAGTGTTCTCATTTGTAAGTCGCTTTGGATAAAAGCATCTGCTAAATGACTAAATGTAAATGTAAAAAACTATATAAGTCTATTGAGGGCACCCTGCAGGACTGCCAACCCAATATAAATCCAGGTTTCATCCAGTAAATCATATAATCATGTAACCTATCCTTTAGAAATATATTTCGGCATCTAAACCAGCTCTGTTAATGTATTGCATGCTACTTTGTCTGGTAAAATTATTGGTGAATACATAATTATCAATACTGAGTTGATGTCTGATCAACCAGCCATTTCAAAGTGGATATGTGGAAACGTATGTTCATTCTGTTAGATAGAGAAAAATACGTTGATATTGTCGGGCAATCTTAAAGCAAGAATGTTTAGCTTGCAATCTCTATAAAGTCCCAAAAGGTTTGAAATTGCTTGAGGTCACTCTACAAATGGGGGTTAGTTGATATAACATTATCAGTATACCTCAGGGGCGGCACGATGGCTTAGTGGTTAACACGTTCTCCTCTCAACACTGGGGATTCAGGTTCGAATCCCAATCTGGGTGGAGTTTCCATGTTCTCCCCGTGTCTGCGTGGGTTTCCTCCGGGTTCTCCGGTTTCCTCCCACAGTCCAAAAACATGGATCAAGTTAATTGAATTCTCAAAAATTGCCCCATATAGAGTGTGTCTGTGTGAGTGAGGGTGTGCCCAGCGATGGATTGGCGCCCTGTCCTGGGTGTATCTGCCCAGCGCCCGAGACGTTCTCCCCTTGATGGGCATGGGGAACCCCACCGCGACCCTAATAGAGGATAAAGCGGGAGATAATGAATGAATGAGTATACCTCAAGGGCGGCACGGTGGCTTAGTGGTTAACACGTTCTCCTCTCAGCACTGGGGATACAGGTTCGATTCCCAATCTGGGTGGAGTTTCCATGTTCTCCCAATGTCCGTGTGCATTTCCTCCAGTTTCCTCCCACAGTCCAAAAACATGGATTCAAGGTTAATGAAATGCTTTATATTGCTTTATATTTCATATAGAGTGTGTATGTGTGTGTGAGTGTGTGCCAGTGATGGATTGGCGCCCTGTCCTGGATGTATCTACCCAGCGCCCGAAACGTTCTCCCCTGGATGGGCATGAGGAACTGCCCACGACCCTAATAGAGGATAAAGCAGGAGATAATGAATGAATTCATGTACCTTAGTAGAGATAATAGAACAAACACAAACCCTTCACAAATGATCAACATTACTGCTGTGATTATAACTGGGGCAGTCATAGGATTGTGGTTAAGGAACCAGCCTTGTGACCTGAAAATCCCCGTTCAATTCCCAGTCACACCAAGTACTATGGCCAAAGTGCCCTTGAACAAGGCACCTAACCCTAATTGCTCTCCAGGCGCGTTATACAGGGCTCACCGCTCCAGCAACGTGTATTCACTTCAGTGTGTGTGTGTGTGTGTGTTTCACTGCACGTATGGGTTAAATGTGGAGGACACATCCCTCTGTGTGTAAGCACTGTAGGCAAATGAATCACTTTCATGTTATGTTGGTGGGTTTTGTAAGTAAAGCATCCACTGTTAGCATTATTAATACCATTATAGACATCGGAATGGAATGATTTGCAGATTGTGGCCACAACACTGTGATGCTGAAATAGAATAAAATAAAATGTAGCGAATCACTAAAGAGTACTCCAGCCTTCCAGCAGTGTGCACTTCAGCATTCATCCTCTGACAGAACGAGACTCATCAGCAGCTGCTGATCCTGCGTATGGGCCGTAATGAGCACAATGAAGTGCCGTTCTTGCTCCTCGCGCAGTGCATAAGCACTCGGTCCTGCTGGATACCCACTATGGCTTTAAATGAGGCCCTCAGTCAGTAAAAACTCCATGTCCGCACACATCCCCAGTTATATCCATCCATCCATTATCTTCTGCTTTATCCTATATTAGGAGCACGGGGTGGGGGTGGGGGGGTTCCCATGCACATCCACGGGAGAACCAGTTTCGGGCGCTGGGCAGATACACCCAGGACAGGGCGCCAATCCATCCCTGGGCACACACTCACACAGACAAGCACATATACACACTCTATATGGGTCAATTTGGAGAACTCAATTGACTTGATCCATGTTTTTGGACTGTGGGAGGAAACCGGAGAACTCAGAGGAAACCCAGGCGGACACGGGGAGAACATGGAAACTCTAACCGGGAATTCCTAGTGCTGAGTGGAGAACATGCTAACCACTAAGAGACCGTGCCCGCTCATCCCTCCCCCCCCGCCCACCAAGTTATAGCCATGGTTGCAAAACTTTCCTGGATTTTTGTCTCTGCTGTTGCAAATCTGGAGACAGGTGCGTCATGAACTCCAAAATGGGTTCTGTTGCCAGACTTTAACGCCCCACTTTGCAGTGGTTCTTCAGCTGCATTGGAATTTTTTAAGCCACCAAACCTAATTATGGTTGCAAAGAATGTTGGAGCCTGTCCTAATTTTTCTTTGACCAAAGAGGAGTCGTGGACAGAGGAGGCCTGTCCACAGCTCTCCCATGCAGGGGAATTAAAGGGGGGTTAATCTGATGCGACTAAATAATTTGTCTCGCATTTAACATATTTAATTTAGGAAAAAAATTATTATCTCATTATCTTTCGCTAAATTCTATATAGGGACTATAGGGTTGCGGTGGGTTCCTCATCCATGCAAATCCGGGGGAAATGTTTCGGGCGCTGGGTAGATACATCCAGAACAGGGCGCCAATCCATTGCTGGGTAAACTCACCCACACAGACACACACACATGCACACTCTATATGGGCAATTCAGAGCAGCACTTTTAGAACTTGAATCTTAGATTGGCTTAGAGAACCTGGAGGAAACCCACGCACACACACAGAGAGAACATGGAATTTCAAACCTGGATTCCCTGTGCTGAGAGGGGAACATGCTAACCATTAAGCCACCCAAAATTAATTCTTAATCTATTAAATAATCATTATTAATAAATAAGTCAAAACACTTTGTAGCCAATACAATCCATCCATTATCTTCCGCTTTATCCGCTACAAGGGTCACGGGGGGGGTTCCCCATGCCCATCCAGGGAAGAACGTTTTGGGTGCTAGGCAGATACACCCAGGACAGGGTGCCAATCTATCGCTGGGCACACACTCACTCAAACAGGCACACTCTATATGGGGCAATTTGGAGAACTCAATTGACTTGATCCATGTTTTTGGACTGTGCGAGGAAACCGGAGTCCAGGTGCCCCAATTTGAGGGGGTTATTTTACTTTTACTCGTTTATAAATACATTTCGGACACTCTTCATCCATCAATCCATCCATCCATTATCTTCCACTTTATCCTCTACTGGGGGGGGGGGGGGGGGGATGGGCAGATACACCCAGGACAGGGCGCCAATCCATCACTGGGCACACACTGGGGGGGGGGGGGATGGGCAGATACACCCAGGACAGGGCGCCAATCCATCACTGGGCACACACTCACACAAACACACTCTATATGGGGCAATTTGGAGAACTCAATTGACTTGATCCATGTTTTTGGACTGTGGGAGGAAACTGGAGAACCCGGAGGAAACCCACGTGGGCACGGGGAGAACATGGAAACTCCACGCAGATTGGGATTCGAACCGGGAATCCCTAGTGCTGAGGAGAGAACATGTTACCCACTAAGCCACCAGCCAATAGAATGTTTTCCTTAAATTCTTCTATGACTGCTGATAAATCACGAAAAATCGTGTTGGCCTGATGGTTTTGGTATAAAGATGAAAACATTTGGTGTCAGCATTTTTTAAAGTGCAGATATATTTCTCACAAATACTTGTACATACTCAAGCACTTGCACCCATAACGTATCCCATTCAAATTAAAAAAGCATTTTATTGAAAAGACCGAAAGAGGCATTTTGTCTTTATAGCACTTATGCTAAAAATAGAACTGCAGCAAATTTTAATTTCTTTCAGGACTCAGGGGCTCATCCATCAACAGTAACATCATTCCAGTCATTTCACTACTGCACATGCAAATACATTAGACCACAATATCTCAAGAAATGTTCCCTCTGGTAGCTCAGTTTCCAATTTCAATAAGCTCTTATGTCAGCTACAATCACTGTGGTGGCCATCAGTGAGGTTTAGCCAGACAGGTCTGAGGAATGGGCTGCCTTGTAGCACGGTTTCGTCGAGCAGACATTTCCTGTTCTGCTGAGCTGGTGTAGACCCAAGCGACCGTGGGCCAATGCAAGGTTTCCGAAATAGCCCCACTAAATTATAGGTTCAGTCTAGACCAGGAGCTACAATGACCAGATTTAGGTCTACAGAACCTCTCCGTCTCTAAACGCTGGTACTTATTTGATCGGAATTCTCCAGGAACCCTCCACGTTTTGAAAAAACCTGAAAAGTCATGGCGTGTTTTGCTATATAGGAATGTTTTGCTTAAAACCACAGTCTGATGTTTTTACTATTCATGTCTTTAGCTTGATGTTATGAACACAGTGTGCTGAATGATATTGACTTTTTATGATTGCTTTGTTTACTTTGACCAAATCTTTGGTGGAATAAAAAAAAAAAAAAAAAAATTACCTTATTGACATATTGATAACTAAAAACAACTGTGCGCAAGGAAATGGCTTATCATATCATTTTTCTTTGTGTCTAAATATGTGATAATGTGCTCAAATACAATGTTGTTGTGGGTAGCATAGTGGTTAACACGTCCGCCTCTCAGCTCTGGGAATCCAGATTTAAATTCCAGTTTGGGTGGAGGTCCATGTTCTCCCCGTGTCAGCATGGGTTTTCTCTGGTTTTCTCCCACAACCCAAAAACATAGATTTATATATAGATATAGACTATATATAGTGTGTGTGTGTCTGTGTTAGCAACTGTGCACAGCGATGTACTGGCGCCCTGCCCTGGGTGTGTATACCCGTCACCCAAAATGTTCTGCCCTGGATAGGCATGAGGCCCCCCTCGTGACCCTAGTAGAGAATTAAGTGGAATATAATGAGATGAGATGATACAACGTTATTGTACTTTCATTCATTCATTCATTCATTCATTCATTCATTCATTCATTCATTCATTCATTCATTATCTCCCACTTTATCCTCTATTAGGGTCGCGGTGCGGTTCCCCATGCCCATCCAGGGGAGAACGGCGCCAATCCATCGCTGGGCACACACTCACTCACACAGACACACTCTATATGGGGAAATTTTTTGAGAATCCAATTGACTTGATCCATGTTTTTGGACTGTGGGAGGAAACCGGAGAACCCGGAGGAAACCCACGCAGACACGGGGAGAACATGGAAACTCCACCCAGATGGGGATTCGAACCGGGAATCCCTAGCACTGAGAGGTGAGCGTGCTAACCACTAAGCCACCGTGCCGCCACGTTATTGTACTTGTGGTTGCAATTTTTGTCAATGTAGGGATTTTTTGCAAATTAAAGCAGAATGCTATTATCTTACCAAACATTAGATTACTATATTTTATAAGTTACTGCTGTAGCGTCATATTAAATAAATCAAACTTTTAAATAAATGGGGTTTGAAACCTATATCAGTAAACCACCATTCCATACGCATTCAGTCCATAATTTAGAACCCAATAAAATGTATATTACTTCAGGAATTCACTTTCAAATGTACTTCTCTACTTGTTTTGGATTACATTGCATTTTTAATAGTAACTTCAACAGCTTTGCCACTAACACTGTTGTGATTTCATGCTGGCCTGTTTCTCTACGTTTTATGAATGTGTTGGTTTATGGCTTTCCTTTTAAAGCTCATATAAGTTTTCCTGAGTAGCCATTACAGGTTCCAAAAATGTGTGAACCCAATAACAGTCCATGCCAAATGACATCTCAGCCAACCCAATTTACATTCCATGCAGGTCTCACAAAGACGTATTGGCAAGGAAGATAGATTTCGGTACAGTTTTTAAACTCACTCACAGTTACACTTAATATCGACATGTTCTCAGTGCTTCCAAAAAATGACTGGCTACACAAAGTCAGTTCAAGAATTATTGGCACTCGAAAAATATGGTTAAAAATGGCTTAGGAATTTCTGTGTGATGAATTAACCAACTCCCAAACCGAAATATATGTCAAATCCAACATAGAGCCCACTGATTCCAAGAAAATACCTTTCATAACAATATGTTTGATATTAGGTCTGGATCTAGTTTGGAACTGAGAAATGAGATTAAAGATGGATTTTTTTTGTATTTGGTTCAAAATACTATGTTTTGGCGCAAACCAAATAATATTTGTAGGACTGTAACACAACAATGTTGCACTGTGCTGTCAGCGTTATGCTGTAGAGATGTTTTTTAATATATAGTGGAAGACCAGTCAGAATTGGGACATTGATTCTGATCGGTTTAATATTTGGTTCCAAATCCAGTTTCAGTGACTGGGTAGCTTTGTGTTCATTTCGAAATTCCATATTTTTGTAATTAAAAGACATTAAAGGCATCTTGCTGGTAAACCGTCCAAAAAACCTTTTCACATGAAGGCAGTGAACGTTGGAAGTTTTGAAGACTTGGTGACTCCACAACAATAATCGTTGAGGATATTTTAAGCCTCTTACCGCACTCCACACTGTGCGTGGGGGCAAAAAAAGGGCTAGGCTAAGCAAGTTCATCACTGTTTCAGTAGACTGGAGCTATTTAACACTCGAAGTCCCAGGATTTTCAACCTACCCCCTGAAGTCCTGAGAGTGGGTCAAAAGACCCTTAGTCCAAACTGTTGACTCTGATGGCTCCAATTAGCATCCTTTCATTTGTAAATGTGGCCATTACCTGAGGACTCTGCAGGGGGGAGTAGAGCTAAACTCACACCTCACACAAACGTCTGTCTCATACTGTAAACAGTTGTGAAATCAACTGGTTAGATTTAAAACTTATATCTCTTTGTGGCATGGTGGTGCAGATTTTGAACAAATTGTTGATTTACAATCTGTTTCAAGAAATATGCAGAGGTTTTTCTAAAATAATTTATTAATGTTTTTCTTTTAAAAAAAGATAAATGGGTTCAAAATGACAGTTTAGAAAAAAATAACCAAACTAATTGTGTTCATCCATTTACATTACATTTACATTTATGGCATTTGGCAGATGCTCTTATCTAGAGCGACTTACAAAAAGTTCCTGTCATCATCTTAGAATATTCACCAAAAATAGAGATTGACCAGAATTCAGAGTGCTTTGAGCCAAAGTAATACCAGAATTAATCTGTACAAACAAACTAAAAACCTGACTCTTTTTTGCTCTTAGTACGCATTATCATGGTAATGACCTACAGGCTGCCTAAACACACACACACCTATCATCCCCCTCTGCCCAAATTCTACAGACAGGCCTGAGTGAGACCTCCGTGAAGCTGAAGAAACATACAGGAATTGGCAGCAAGATTACATGAACATGAAAAAATATTTATCATTCTCATTCCTTTCTTTTTCTTTTCTTTTTGTTGTCCAATACGTTTTTTTATTACTCAACATATTTTATGCTCACATATTCTTTACCCTTTTGTTCTTTTCTTTTTCTTTTCTTCACAAAAAAATACAAGGTTTTGTCTATTCATTCTTTTCATTTTTTAATTTTACCCTTTGTTCACCTGCTTTTTCTTATGCTGTTCTTTCCTTCCATTTCCTTCTTTCTTTTCTCTACATTGTTACATGTATGTATATATGAATACTATATGAAAACTGTTTGACCATGCTGACTAAAAAAATAAGTTGCCCAATAATAATATATGCTGGCTAATAAAAAAAAAGCAGGTGAAGAAAATGGTAAAAAATAAAAATTTAAAGAATAAATAGACAAAACCTTTTATTTTTTTGTGAAGAAAAGAAGGATAAGAATGAAAACTGTTTGATACTGACTAGCAAAATACAGAAACATACTTTAGCTGGGGGTAGGTTGAATAGTGTGTTACCTGCAACCCTATGCATGACAAAAGAGGACAGCTAGTGCTCTCTAATGGTTATGCAGAAGGATCTCAGATTTTCAGTCAAGCTAGTAAATCAACTTCTTATATTTTGAACTTATATCTCTTGGAGGCAAGGTGGTGCACATTTTGAACAAATTAAAGTTGATTTAAATTAAAGTTGATCTTGTTTTTCAATTGGTTTGGCTCATTTCTTGAAACCGAGGTGACATTCTCAAAACACCATGTGAAACACAGCTCAAGAGACTTTTTGGGGGCATTTTGAGGGCACTGACAATTTGTATAAAACACACATTTTGTTTTGAAGCATACATAATGTGTATTGGGGAGATGTAACCTTTTGGTGCTGATCTGTGATGTTGTGCTGCATTATACAGGTCATTTTGCCAAATGACATAGTTTGCAAAACATACAATCTGTTTCAAGAAATATGCTAAAGTTTTTCTTTTTAAAAAGATGTGGAAGAAGTGTGTTCAAAATGACAGTTTAGAAAAAGAAAACAAATTAATTGTGTTGATCCAGCTCAACAAAGGTATTGAAAAAGAGTGTAAGCAAAAGAATGTAAGTTGCTCCTGAGTGTCTGTCCACCCCCCAGCTGCATTACTGTGCAGGGGACATGCATAAGGTTGCTAACACCTTAGCAAATTTGCATGCAGCCTTTTGTGCTGTGGGGGATAAATAGGTGACTGCTTCACCTATTTTGCTCACAAGAAACAAAATGCAGAGAAGGTTCACCACTCAACAGGCATTGGAACTGGAATACAATATATATAATCTTTATATTATAAAATACAATAAACTGAATAGAACTAACTAGAAACTAAATAGCTAAACAACCTCCCCCTAAATTGCTCACTTGTATAAAAAATGCGATAAATGTAAGTTGCTCTGGATAAGGGTGTCTACCAAATGCCATAAATGTAAATGCTGAAATGCTAGTCACACAATAAGGACATGCCACTCACACATGTAGCCCTCCAATGCAGCCTATAGTAAATAGGTGTGAATTGTTTTATTCCTTTTATATTTTTTGTATGACAAAAAAAAAATGCATGTAATCAAATAACAGTTGTTCTTTTGTATATTTCATTACTCACAGCTGTAACTTACTGTAAAATTTCTAATTCTTTATTTAAAATATAAAAAATAATTTACTGTTTGTGCTTTTTTGCTCAAATAAAACTAAACTAAATACAATATATATAATCTTTATATTATAAAATACAATAAACTGAATAGAACTAACTAGAAACTAAATGGCTAAACTCAATGGAAAACCTCCTGTGGTGCTCCAGTAATGGCCTTATTTACAGAACAAAAGACGGTGATTAGAGGATGTTAGCTAAAATCCTTCAGGTCATTCGACCCGTCTCTGGGTTCCAGAGGTAGAAATGTCAAATGACCCCTCTCTGGGACTTGTAGTGTTAAATATTGCCATGGGATTACAATGTTGATTTGTCAGTACTTCATCAGCCCTTTTCGTTTAGAACAGATATTTTGGAAATGTCTTAAATCTTCAAAAAAAAACAAAAAACAAAAAAAAAACAACGAGAATCTTATTCTGAGCGTCCTCTTTTTTTGCACATAAGTAATGAGGTATCTATGGAAAAATGTATGAAGTAGTGAGGTTAATTAGGTTTGACAGTGGGCCTGTTGTTTTCAGTTTGAATATTCATATAAATTTAACGAGCTTTTATTCAGGCTTGTACTATTTTTGGACCTACAGTTAATAATGTATCATTGAAAGTGAGTAGCTACATTATAGAATGTATAATTCCGGAAATATTATTGAATTATTTATGATAAAACAGTCTATTGTACTTAAAATATCAATTCATGCAGATTTAATGTCCATTTTAGCTTTTTCTTCACAGAATACAGCATTTTTCCATTTCCCCCCATTTTTAAATATATATTAATAATAAAGACAGTGGGGAGCTCAGCTTTTGAAGGTGCTAGACTAATGACGAGAGGCCTGAATGTTTAAATCTCAACTAGGTCAAGTTTGCACTTATTGGCCCTGAACCCTAGTTTGCACATTTTTTATATTAAGCCTCTACCTCTGTTAGTTTTTTTAATGCATGATATAAATGTTATGTAAACGGCAGGACATTCAGTTTCGGATGATGCTTTGCAGTCTCTAATAGTTTTGCATGCAGATATTGAAGCTCAGACATACTTCGGTGCATGATACGAGTACTTATTTTATGTGGCATGGTTTATGTACACTGGCTTTCAAATCTTTTGCAGTTTGTGTGTATTGTGGTTTTGTGCCCCCCCCCCCACACACACACATATACACATCACACGGATGTGGCAGTGATGTTGTAGAAGCTATGAGTTTCCTAATGTTTATTTTTCTTTACTTAAGTAGCCACAGGAGATGTGGGGGTGTGGAAAGCCACCTAAACAATGGCTGGATTTGTACGAGTTAGATAAGCATCCAGGAGGTAATATGAAGTCAGCTGGATTTTATCATAGGCATTTAAAGTGGCTGGAGTTTCATGAACCTGATAGTCCACCCAACAGATGTGCATATGTTATGTAGCCTCTAAAAACAGATCTACTGAATACCAAAAACAAGTTCATCATAACCATGACTTAACTTTCTTTACAAATCTCCCTTTGAATAGTCAGGTGGCCTCTGACTGAGATTAGCCCACTAGATATAGACCAACGTTTTGATGAAAATCTTACGTGGATTCACTTGTATGCACAACATCTGTGTCAATATTATGAAATCTGTCAGCCTTTGTTCTTTTTTGAGCTCTCCTCCATCTGTGAACAGTCAGCTATGAAAGCATTCAGGTATGTGGACTTTGGAGAATTGTGTGGTGTTCTTTTTGGACGTACCTGTTGACAGATGTGTCTCATTTATCTATTGCGTGCATATTATCCTTAATGTATACCTAAGGTAAATGGTCCACTTTTACCACAACACCTTTTCTTTTAATGGTGCGTCTACATCATGTCATCAGAAAATCTAGTTAAAGGATTCTTTGTAAAGGGAATATAAAAAAAAGGACATGTGTGTAGATTATAAACTGAAGTGTCAGAGGAGACTGGTTACTACTCTGGTGCATACTGGCTAAACACCAACCAGATCAAGTAAAATGTTGATTATTCAAACTTCAATCGACGAATGTAAAAGGCAATATATTTGTTCTTCATCTTTTTATCTGATTAAAAAAACGCATGTTAAAGATGTCATTAATTAATCTGCATTTTTATTGTGTAGGTTGAGCAAGAATTTTTGGCCTGCAGAGTCAAAATCTCAACACCATCAAACATTTTCTAAATTGGCTGGAATGCTGACTGCACTCCAGGCTTTATCGCCCAACATCAGTAATGTTCTAGTGGATACATCCAAGTGATTTACGTCCAAAATGTAGAGGAAAGATGGAAAGTTTTTTTTATATATATTTTTTTTTAGACGAGAGAAGGCTTTAATAGCAGTGAAGTGAGATCAGCTACACATTAATTATCTGGGTTTGGGATTGTATAGTGTTAGAATTACACACACACCCATATACATACATACATATATATATATATATACATATATACATATATATATATATATATATATATATATATATATATATATATGGGCACGTTCGCCTCTCAGCGCTAGGAATTCCCGGTTCGAATCCCCATCTGGGTGGAGTTTCCATGTTCTCCCCGTGTCCGCGTGGGTTTCCTCCGGTTTCCTCCCATAGTCCAAAAACATGGATCAAGTCAATTGAATTCTCAAAATTGCCCCATATAGAGTGTGTTTGTGTGAGTGAGTGTGTGCCCAGCGATGGATTGGCACCCTGTCCTGGGTCTATCTTCCCAGCTCCCGAGATGTTCTCATCTGGATGGGCATGGGGAACCCCACTGCAACCCTAATAGAGGATAAAGCGGGAGAGAATGAATGAATGAATGAATATATGACATATATATATATATCCATCCATCCATCATCTTCCGC
This sequence comes from Corydoras sp. C115, assembly GCA_019802505.1. Lineage (NCBI taxonomy): Eukaryota > Metazoa > Chordata > Actinopteri > Siluriformes > Callichthyidae > Corydoras > Corydoras sp. C115. The sequence goes on from JAFMOC010000004.1 coordinate 6,110,752, forward strand.
TTCATCCTCTATTAGGGTTGCGGGGGGGTTCCCCATGCCCATCCAGGGGAGAACGCTTCGGGCACTTGGCAGATACACCCAGGACAGGGCGCCAATCCATCACTGGGCACACACTCACTCACACGGACACACACACACACACACACACAAACGCACTCTATACTGGGAACCCCTAGCTCTGAGAGGCGACCGTGCTAACCACTAAGCCACCGTGCCGCCCTATATAAATATATAAGGAAAAATGGATATCATTCTGGGCCAAGGTGAAGAACACAACGCAAACAGCATCATATAGGTGATTGAACTGTATATGGTGATGGTGCCATTAAAGGAAAGGTTTATATCAATAATTTGGAGAGATCTATGCCTCTCATTCTGTATGAATCACAACAGCATGGCTTTAAAGACAGGATGTGTCTTATTGACTGGCCTACCTGCAATTCAGACTGTCATCTACTGAAAATCTATAGGGCATCATAAAGGGAGAAATCTGACTTTGTCTGTTGCGCATTGACTATAGAGCAAAAATACACAATTCCACTATCAGCAACAGCAACAATTAGTAACTATAGTTCCTCAAAGGTAAAAACGGTATAAATAAGAGAAAAAGTGATGTGTCTGAGTTATAAACATGTTTCTGTCCCAACTTTTTTAAGTATGTTGTAGACACCTTTTGTTTGTTCTTTAGTCTGTTAAAAAAAGTTAATTAGGGCGGCACGGTGGTTTAGTGGTTAGCACGTTTGCCTCTCAGCACTGGGGATTCCCGGTTGGAATCCCAATCTGGGTGGAGTTTCCATGTTCTCCCCGTGTCTGCGTGGGTTTCCTCTGGTTCTCAGGTTTCCTCTCACAGTCCAAAAACATTGATTAAGGTAAATTGAATGCTGCAAATGCTTGCCCCATGTAGAGTGTGTTAGTGTGTGTGTGTGTGTGTGTGTGTGTGTGTCTGTGTGAGTGAGTTTTTACATTTTTACATTTTAACATGTTCTTTTCGTGTCCGTGTGGGTTTCCTACAGGTTCTTTGGTTTTCTTCCACAGTCCAAAAACCTGGATTTAACGTAAGTGGAGTTTCCATGTTCTCCCCGTGTCTGCGTGGGTTTCCTCTGGTTCTCAGGTTTCCTCTCACAGTCCAAAAACATTGATTAAAGTAAATGGAATGCTGCAAATTGCCCCATGTAGAGTGTGTTAGTGTGTGTGTGTGAGTAGGTTTTTACATTTTAACATGTTCTTTTCGTGTCCGTGTGGGTTTCCTACAGGTTCTTTGGTTTTCTTCCACAGTCCAAAAACCTGGATTTAACGTAAGTGGAGTTTCCATGTTCTCCCCGTGTCTGCGTGGGTTTCCTCTGGTTCTCAGGTTTCCTCTCACAGTCCAAAAACATTGATTAAAGTAAATTGAATGCTGCAAATTGCCCCATGTAGAGTGTGTTAGTGTGTGTGTGTGTGTGTGAGTGAGTTTTTACATTTTAACATGTTCTTTTCGTGTCCGTGTGGGTTTCCTACAGGTTCTTTGGTTTTCTTCCACAGTCCAAAAACCTGAATTTAACGTAAGTGGAGTTTCCATGTTCTCCCCGTGTCTGCGTGGGTTTCCTCTGGTTCTCAGGTTTCCTCTCACAGTCCAAAAACATTGATTAAAGTAAATTGAATGCTGCAAATTGCCCCATGTAGAGTGTGTTAGTGTGTGTGTGTGAGTAGGTTTTTACATTTTAACATGTTCTTTTCGTGTCCGTGTGGGTTTCCTACAGGTTCTTTGGTTTTCTTCCACAGTCCAAAAACCTGAATTTAACGTAAGTGGAGTTTCCATGTTCTCCCCGTGTCTGCGTGGGTTTCCTCTGGTTCTCAGGTTTCCTCTCACAGTCCAAAAACATTGATTAAGGTAAATTGAATGCTGCAAATGCTTGCCCCATGTAGAGTGTGTTAGTGTGTGTGTGTCTGTGTTAGTAAGTTTTTACATTTTTACATTTTAACATGTTCTTTTCGTGTCCGTGTAGGTTTCCTACAGGTTCTTTGGTTTTCTTCCACAGTCCAAAAAACCTGGATTTAACGTAAGTGTTTCAGTGTGGGTGAGTGAGTGTGCTCAGCAATAGATTCCTGTCCCGACACTCACGACTCTAAGATAATAGATGGATGGATGGGACTCATAGTGGCCACTTAAATATCATTATTGTGTCCAAGAAATCACAGCTCTCACATTAAGGTCAGAAAGATATCATTAATTAAATCATTTCAGGAACCAATATTAGTGATCAGTCTTAACGTTGGACCAACTCAGATCAGTGCACTACAACTGTGCATTATTACTGTTTATACACTATGAAGATTACTTTGTTATAAAATTTGAAAGTAGGCCTTCCAGTGTATTCCACAGACCGATGTGGAGCCGACTTTGGATAAAAGATACTATTTTGTTGCCAACCATTGTCTAACCTTTAGAAAGTGAAGCCAAACAGAACAGCGTTCTAGCAAAATATAATCTGCACTGTTCCCAGATGTAGGGCCAGTGTTTTTGTTGATATCTGGGTAGCTACTTATAATATTATCGAACATTATCTGGCTGGTTAGTAACTTTACATGGAGCCTCTGAATTAATATTTACATTACATTTGGTCCTTTAACAGACACTTTTATCCAAAGTAACTTACAAAGTGAGCACAGGGTTGATACAGCAACGAGAATTAAGGGTCATGCGCAAGGACCCATATTGGTAACATCAGTGGACAAGGGATTTGAACCCACAACCTTAAGATTGATAGCCCAACACCTTAAACACTGAGGTACCACGTCCACAAATTTCTTTGAGTCTTGCCTTTTTTTTTTATTCCTTGGCTTCTGAGATCATTCATTCATTCATTATCTTCCGCTTAATCCTATATTAGGGTCGCGGGGGGGTTCCCCACGCCCATCCAGGGGAGAACGTTTCGGGCGCTGCGAAGATACACCCAGGACAGGGCACCAATCTATCGCTGGGCACACACTCACACACACAGACACACACACTCTATATGGGGCAATTTGGAGTACTCAATAGACTTGATCCATGTTTTTGGACTGTGGGAGGAAACTGGAGAACCCGGAGGAAACCCACACAGACACGGGGAGAACATGGAAACTCTACCCAGATGGGGATTCGAACCGAGAATCCCTAGCGCTGAGAGGCAAACGTACTAAACACTAAGACACTGTGCCGCCTTCTGAGATCTTCTGTATTTGAAACATATTGGCCTGCAGTTGGGCGGCACGGTGGCTTAGTGGTTAGCACGTTCTCCTCTCAGCATTAGGGATTCCCGGTTCGAATTCCAATATGGGTGGAGTTTCCATGTTCTCCCCGTGTCCGCGTGGATTTCCTCCGGGTTCTCTGGTTTACCCCCACAGTCCAAAAACATGGATTAAGGTCAATTGAATACTCCAAATTGCCCCATATAGAGTGTGTTTGTGAGTGAATGAGTGTGACCAGCGATAGATTGGCGCCCTGTCTTGGGTGTATCTGCCCAGCGCCCGAAACGTTTTCCCCTGGATGGGCATGAGGAACCGCCCCGCGACCCTAATAGACCGTCTCAACACTCAGGGATTACAGGTTCGAATCCCAATCTGGGTGAAGTTTCCATGTTCTCTTCGTGTCCATGTGGGTTTCCTTTGGGTTCTCCGGTTTCCTCCCACAGTCCAAAAACATGGATCAAGTCAATTGAGTCCTCGAAATTCATTCATTCATTATCTTCCGCTTTATCCCCTATTAGGGTCGCGGTGGGGTTCTCCATGCCCATTCAGGGGAGAACGTCTCGGGCACGGGCAGACACATCCAGGACAGGGCGCCAATCCATCGCTGAGTCCTCGAAATTGCCCAATATAAAGTGTGTGTGTGAGTGAATGAGTGTGCCCACTGATAGATTGGCGCCCTGTCTTGGGTGTATCTGCCCAGCGCCCGAAACGTTCTCCCCTGTATGGGCATGAGGAACCGCCCCGCGACCCTAATAGAGGATAAAGCATAAGATAATGGATAGATGGATGAAGAGTGTTCGAAATGTACTTATAAACGAGTAAAAGTAAAATAAGGGCGGCACGGTGGCTTAGTGGTTAGCATGTTCTCCTCTCAGCGGTAGGGATTCCCGGTTCGAATCCCAATCTGGGTGGAGTTTCCATGTTCCCCCCGTGTCCGCGTGGGTTTCCTCCGGGTTCTCCGGTTTCCTCCCACAGTCCAAAAACATGGATCAAGTCAATTGAATTCTCAAAAATTGCCCCATATAGATAGTGCCTGTGT